>VZTU01020419.1:51665-194341 GCA_013400835.1 Zapornia atra | reverse complement strand
CAAAGGACTTATGTTCATGTAAGTTAAGAGTTAAGAATATGCTCTGGCATAATTTTGCACTTAGTTTGTTATCACAGAAAGACCAGGTGTATTTCTGGAGTGATTCGAGGAAACAAACCAGCTTTGGTACCAGAATTGCTATACAAACTAGATAGCATTATCTGACTAAAAAAATAAATAAATGCTAGACCCAACTATGCATAAATTTGTGCTCTACTTATATCAGTAGAGATGCTCAAAGGAGTAGGATTTTGAAGGTCAGTTCTACGGGTCCAGACCTGAAGAAGACTCTGCCTTCAGATGCTGAGAAGAAGAATTAATTTGCCTCTTTCCTTATCTTTGCATTCACTTTGACAGGGAAGAAACACTGCACTGTAAGCAAAATTTTCATTTAGAACTAAAAAGAAATCTTTTTCTTATTTTCAGTTTGAAAAAAACCCACCCAAAAAAGAACCTAAGAAAAACACATTTATAATTCATCAGAAATAATGCTGACTGTGAAACACTAAGTCATTTTCATGCAGTTTGCACAGAGATAAATGTGAGGAAGAGGAGAAAAAGAGATAGGAGTGTTACATGTTGCATTTAACGCACTATATAATATATATATGCACACAAAGTTTGTTGTAACAGCCCTTTCATCTTATCTGTGAAGAGCTGAGATTTATCATTTACCTTCTCCTTAATAGAGGGGAATACTCTCTAGGTGGAGTCCAAAGATCCGTAAAGGAAGAGATCTTATTCTTAGTAGGATCACCATCTGCTGCTTGCCCATCTCCCTTCAGGAATCAGAGGCCCCTAGGCTCACACACCTTGTGTTACGTTCCTGCAAGAAAACAGGATGAGTGGGAGCTGATGCTCAAGGCTGCTTTTTATTAAAGTCTTTTGACTCCACCAAAGATTAGCACTAAACCCAGGAAATGGCTGGTTGCTGCTGCTTCAAAGCACTCTTTCACAGTGATCTTACACACACAGAGCTGTCCAGGGGCATGCAGGGGAGAAGCTGTTGCAAAGCTGTTGTGCTTTACCTGTGTTCATTCGCCGAGCAGGAAACACCACATGCCATTCAGAGTGTGGGCACTACATACTCACCACTTCACATTTTGTAAGGGTAAAAGTGTGAGGATTTTTAAAGGCGTAGGGTTGCTTTGTGCTGTAAATTCTTTATCTATGTTCTTTAAAAAAAGCTGAAAACTGGCTTGATATTCCAAATACCCATGGATCCACGAGCAGGGACTTAACAACGCATTTTAGTCCTCCTCCCCTCTCTCCAGTCTCTGCTGCTGAATAAGGGGTGAGCATATTAGCCATTCTTTCAGCATGGCACACAGCAGTTACTTCCCTCTACCTGGATACTGATTCACACAAGGCGTACAGGAACTTACTATCTTGGATAGGTGAACTCCCTGTTGCAGTAAGCTGACACTGATGGATTCAGATGTTCGGCATACACCGAATGTAAGCACACCTTTATAACAGCCTCTTTATGTGCTGGAAAGGAGCAAGAAGGGACATACACTGAAGTATTTCTGTATTTCCTTTCATTTTTAAATCATGAAAAGATGTAAAGTGCTACCAAACTTGGATGGATTTTATACTCACTTCACACTAGAGCTAGACCGCAACAGGATAGTCATCTAACCCAACACAAGCTCGTAAAGATCACTCCCTGCCTTTACCCAGAAATTTTATACAACACAGAGGTTTCTAGTAAAGAGCTGGAACAATCATAGTTAATATTAAATCATTTTTTCTTGAACTTTGTAGCGTTTTATTACTGAGGTTATAGGTGGTAATCACATTTTATTAGGGCATTCACTGACTCTGAGTTACATGCATTTACTTTTAAAACTGCCTTGGCTCTTACATGCTGCTTTTTGACAGCAGCCTTGCACAGGAGGTTCCCCACTGTTAGCAGCAACCCATCTGGAGAGTCCAAATCCTTCCCTACCTGTGTAGCAATTTGGACACCAAGCACGCATACAGGAGTTCAAAATTAGCCTCTGGAGTGCACTTGTCTTATAAAACTTTGATTTGGGGCGATTTGCTTCACTATAGCATAAGAAAATGGAGTAAGAACTTGAGCTGTATGTCTGCAATGACTTGTGAGTGATCTCCTAACTACATCTGAAAGAAAGTTCAACCATCCCTTGAACCTGTATGCTTCAGGCTGAGTAATTCGGACAGATGTTTAATCGCTTCATATTCACTAGGAAATGGCTATTCAATGGCCGTAGAATTTCAAAGTGGCACTAGGAGATGAAAGCTTCATGCTATTTCTATATTGGCATTCTCTCTTAGAAGCATAAGTAAAAACAATTCAGCTGAATCCAACATGGTTTTATCACATAAATTTCAATAATTGTATTTTTTTAATCATTAGATACCCTTTTAAATTTTTAGTGGCAGAAAAGCCCAAAGCTATAGTGCAAGTTGATGCAAATGAAAAGAGATGAAAAAGGATTCTCCAACTTCTCAAAAAGGGAGGTGTAGACTAGGTAAAAGGTGAGTACATTGTTTAACAGAATCTGCAGAAATAATTACAGGGAAAATATTTAACTTAGAGAAAGACAAAAAAAACCCAAACATGACCCTGAAACTTTTAACAGGTAATTCATCAAGTGTCAGGCTGAAACTACCTCTTCAGAAGAAAAATTGTAATAAATCTGCAGTTATTGGTTACAGTATGCTAAATATTGTGAAACACTCTCCTAAAGGAAAGACACAGCGTGGTTTTGATAAGAGTAAGGTGCATTTCAGCAAAGCATACACATTATTCTTCATTTTACTGTTTGGCAATTTCAATGTTCTTCTTCACAGAAAACAAAAGTTTATAATGATTAATGCTCTGTGCTGTGGGAAGCACACACTGCAACAATACTACTCTTGTGTGGCACTAGCCTTCCTCATCTATAACATCAGCACAAATAGTTTTTCAGATGAGTAACCAGAATTTCTGAGATAAGTCCTTCCTTTAACTACAATTGATAACGTGTGATTGTGTATTGCAGTGTCAACAGAGGCCTCAATGAGCCTGACAAACTTCCACTGAGTCCCACACCAAAATCTCAGGGCCCAGCTGAGTGGGAGTCCAGGGTTTAGCAGAGAAATGTGACATTCCCACCCTCAACACCAGACCATCTTTTTGTCCTGCCAAGAGATAGCATGTCACCACAGTGCTCAGATTTATCCCTTTACACTTCAAATTGAGAGTCTATTTCTTGCAGTCCTGGAAATATCCAACATGGCATGTATTATATTGGTAAGACAAATTACGCCAGCTAATAGTTGCATCTAAATGTATTCTCATGCATGCCTGTTTTCTAATCCTTGTTAGCAGAGAACACAGAAAAGTGATTTAAAATCACCTTATAATGCCAGCTGGCAGTGGAGGAACTCAGGCATGTCGCCAGGGAATTCTGTGTTCAAAACAATATACCAATACTTGACAGTAGGAAGTCACTGTACAGATGAGCAGTACCATGTGGATCTTTCACAGTGGGCACAAAGGAGTGTCACAGTTCCACCTGGCTCCATGGATCTCGTAAACCCCTGGTGAAAAAAGGGTCAGTGGACTTGGTGGAGGGGGCACATCTCTCTCTCTCTTTTCACAAATCTGGGATTTTAAAAGCTTTAATTGGGGAATGCTATTTTGTAGTGAAGTTGAAGAGTAAGCTAATGTACAGAGCACAATGACCCTCCACGCTTGGGGCATGGAGCCTCCTAAAGCACTGTGACACACCTTCATCCATTCCTCCTCCTGGCCCAGCTGTACAGCAGTTCTATTCTGGTGATTTGCTGAGAAGAGCTGGGATGACCAGAGCTGGGACAAGAGAAGCATACAGGCTGCAGCCAGTGCTTCCTGAGAGCAGCACCAAATAGGCTGTGCCGGCAGCCATTTTCCCTCCTGGGACGGGAAAAAGAGAGAGCAAGCACATCAAAGGTTTCTTTCACAGAGGTCACAATACTGAAATTAAAACTGATCCTGTGCACATTTCTAGCAGGAGGCCACTGAAGATATGTTTCCAGATCAACAGGGGAAAGACAGAATCTTCAAACCTTTCCCGAATATAGTGCACTGCATCCTGCCATTCACCTGTAGGCAAAACACTTGTCAGTGGACATTGCTCAGGCAAACTGACTGCATGGTGTCTCATTCACCATGTCTACCTGTTTACCTGTCAGCATTCCAGGTGTTGGGAAACCCTTTTTGCATCACAAGTTATGCTCTTCAGTTAGCTTGTTCTGCCTAGCTTGGAAGTTAGCAGGCAGCATAGTGGGATTGCGCTGGGTGGTTGTGGCAATGGTCATTTGTCTTCCAGCTTGTGAGCTGGGGAATACGCTACAAGTAGTCTGAACAGCATGAGATACAGGGTTATGGAGGACTCCAAATTCTGACATGCTTTCTTACCCTGCTAGTAAGGATGGGTAAATAAGATTTTGGTATAGGAAACACGATTTACCTATTGCCATGTATTAATGCTACCAGAAAGCTATGCCTTGCTCAACTTTTGTACTCTTTGAGTAGACAACGCACAGTCCCACTTTTACCCCCAGGACTTCTCCTGCCTGTTACGGCAACAGCTGCCATCCTCTGCTCCTCTAACACAAAGTACTTGCTCCTCTTCTGCCCCCACAGCACCACTTGCTGTCACACAAACCCTTTAAGTCTGCATTTCATCCAAACTACTTATCCTTACCTTCAAGGTTTTACCCAACATGCAACTCCCCTTGTGTCTCATCACAGTGCCACCACATTCCCCTCCTTTAAAGCTTCCTCCTAAGCACCCTCTTTGCTTCCCTTGTCACTTAACAGCACTTTTACAAGCGTGACGTTTTTTACTCCCTTCATACTCATAACATTAATACTCCTTCATGCCACCCTGTGTGCTGGAGATAATCTGTTTCTTTTGAGTCACACACCCTTCCTTAGGTTCCCTGACATCTTTCCTTAAAAGCCATTTCTTCAGCAGTAATTTCCAGTTATGCTACCCCCGCTGCTGTGCTTTCATCTGAACGCTCCTGGCCACAGACACCTAAATTTAACCATCTGGGCACAGTATTTACTCAGGCTTTTGCTTGAGGCTAGATATCTGTCAAATAGGTATCTCATTTGACAACTTGCTTAGGTAAGCCCTGGGTTACATTATCCTTGTCTCAATTTTCTGTTACAGCAAGGAGCAGCTGCAAATTTGGGGAGTGTTCTTGCAGCAGCCAGTTGTTGACTGTATGATGTTCAATTTTATTTATAAACATTTCCAGTATTTGTAAGTATGTCCTTTGTCAGTTGGGACAAACAACATTTTCTTGTTGTTGTTAAAACATTGATAATACTCAAAAGATCTCTAGAAACTGAAAAACTTCAAAGTTTAGTCATTAGCACAAGTTTATGAGCTTGTTTCTAATTCAGTATATATTGTGATTGAAAATTGTGTTGATTATAGGAACAGCCCAGACTGGAGCTAAGTTATCTTGCCGACAGAATCTTATCTGTTTCTCCTGCTTACCCTGTTAATGGTGGACTAGCATGCTTTGGCTTTGGAGTCAGAAGACTGAAGTCCACAAAGTACTTTTTCTGAAGAGGACTTTCCTCTTCAGATCTCACTCTCCCCTTCGGCCACCAAAACTTAAGCCTCTTTGCCTTCAGGACCAGTTTAAGGCACATACTTGTTTTGGTGAAAAGCAGGTACTTTCATTTTGCCAGATAATAGGCTTCTGCAACTCATTCACTGTCATGCCAGGGAAACACAAAGGTATTTGTGTCCTGGCTGAAGTTACACACATCATAAAGCTTACCAGGTCATTCTAACACAAGTGATGAGACCGTTTCTGTACAATGCAATCTATTTTGTTTCTATTTTTCATTTTGGAGGCATTAGCAGAGATGAAGTACGTGTTTTTCCTCATCTCCATGCCTTTCAGAAGTAGGCTGGAATTGATCCCTTGCCCTACATGTTAGTAATCCATGACCCTCCTTAAAGTCACTTCTCTTTCTTCCCAGTGCAAACTGGGAAGCATTCTGCTGCCCTGCAAGCTTTCTTAAAATGGCAAAAGCAGCTAGATCCAATAGCCTTTTGAAGGCAATACTGTGTTTCTGATGTGCAGTGTGCTTTTTAGGCTATCTATTTTATAGGCTTTCACTGGTTAAATTGCAGCGAATACAGAGGAGACGATTTTGTGAACCACTGGCAGCTGCTCACTGTTGCTAGCTTTGTGAGACTTGTAGAACAGCAGGAACAGACTATTTGCAAAGCATTTTTTGTGTGATTTTTGCCACCTCATACTGTTCTCACAGCACTGGCTCAGTAATGATACGATAAAGCTTGGGAGGTAAGCTTTGATTGAGGACTCGCTGCTGTCGGGGCCTTCAGAAAGCCAGACCTGTAAAGTGCAGTTTGTTTTCAAAACCCTGTGGCTGAGACAGATGGGTTAGCTGGAAATACGTCATTTATAATGTAATCAAATGCTTGACCTCTTATTCAGGTATTAGTTGTTACAACATGGATCCTGAATGTTTGAACTGCCTCACAGTTTGTTTTGTTCAGATGTAAACTGTGATACCTTTGTGTGACATGCTAATTTTGGATTAAACTATCATGTAAGCTTGATTTATTTGATTTTTGGAATACCTTGTACTACAGAGGAGAAAAGGATCACAAAACAGTTTCACATAAAAAGCAAGAGTACTTGAATCTATAATTTTCAAGCATTTTCTTCAAATAATGCCTTATATTAAACCTGGCCCATGTTTTGCTCTGGAGTGCATCAGTGGAGTAATTTACTCTCTTCTCCTGAACTAACAAGTCACTTGTTTGAGGTGGTTGTGTAGTCAAATACATGTTGTGAGCAGAAGAAGAAATATTTAATTCACAGCCAGCTTTGCTCTGTGATCTGAACAGAAATGAGTTATCATGGACAGGGACAGCACAGGGTCGGAGCACGGCTGAGTTTGTGATGGCACTAGCTTTACTCTGACTTCAAAATATATCCATCTGCAGAGGCCACACCTCTTTCTTTCCTCCATCTCTACTGCTGTAGGTTATAGGAGTTATTTGAGCATACATGCACTAACTGTCACTGTCTGTGGAACTGCAACTGTGATAAAAGCTGATTCTTAACACTGGAAAGCCCAAGCATGCAAGACATGTGAAATATCAGGACCGAGAGTGGTCGCTCAACACTAACTCAGCCTTTTTGTGTCTATACATTCAAATCTGTTATAACACAAATGCAGATGGAAGATAAAAGAGGAATAGGAGAGAAAATACAAGCATTAACTAACTCTGCAGTGCTTGGTTTTGCAGCTTTAAGACATTATTTTGGCACAGATGTTTGGATATAGATTTCCTTGGGGTTTTTTCTTCTTTTTGTTTAACAAGTAAATGTGTGTGTGTAAAATAATTTATACAAAACCCCTAAGCTGCCCCTGAAAGTTTTATCATCCTGTTGGTAAAGCAGTAGTAGAGGGAATGAGGTGTGCAGTTTCCCAGCACAAATACCTACTGCTGGCAAAAGCAAGAACCAAGGGTCCTAGTGCCAGCTGTGAGGGAGAATATGACCCGACCTGCACACAGCTGCTTCTGCTCTTTTCTCCCCACTGTCTCTGTGCTATCCTGCTCCCTTTCCCCTCTGCTTTCATTTCCTTGTACCATCCAGCAAGGGGGAATAATTTGCAACAGGTACCTAAGGGGGAGAAACTAGGACAAGAATAGTTAGGAAAAGACTGAGTGGGAAGAAGGGAAGTTAAGAGGAATGAAGGAGTATGGCAAGTGACTGGCAAGTGACTGGAAATGGGGAGACAATACTAGGTAACTTCCACAGGTAACACTACCAAAATCTATTAGTAACAAGCTTAACTTCCTTCTCTACCACACAACCAGAAAACAAGCTTGAAAGAATAAGGTTTAAAAATTCATCATGTTGTGAATTGTGTTATGAAGCTGATGAAATTTGAAAAGATGTGTTACATTATCTAATTCAGCCCATGCAGATCCCTCCTTATAATGTGGTTTTCTCTGCATTATCTAATCTAGTTCTAAAGCGACTGAAATTAGAACCTCTGAAAATCAGTTTTAATAGTCCATGTCTCAGAAATTCTAGGCATTTATCCACTTTAAATTTTCTCTTTGCTAGTTTCTTTTTACACCACCTAATTTATAGCATATTTAATCCGTGCAGCACTTGGTATCTATGCAGGTTCTCAGACTCCTTTTAAATATATACATGCTATTACCACATCTGTGACAGACAGTTGTAGCAAGGCTGACGCATGCATGTCTTCACTCCTTCAGATCCAGAAGATATTGGTACCTATGCCATTCACAGTCTGCCTTCCACTAATTTGTGAACTCTTTTCTCCCATTTCCATGGAAATCTTCATTACTTTCTCAGTCTTTATAAAACTGAATGCAATCATGCAATCCAGTGGTAATAGGAGTCAGTTCAGTGAAAGACTATGTTGTCCTATACTATGCCCATCCCAAAGAACATTGCACAAAATCTTGCTGTATGTTCCTTCTGTTACAAACTGGAGTCAATAGTTTGTCTCACTGCCCCGTGCCCAGCCCTTTCCTGCCCTATCAATGACACCTGAATTTATTCAGCTACTATTTATGAAGAAGTTTTCCTCTGCTTTCATAGTACCACAACCACTCTTTAGTGGGAATGCTTACCTCTCTTCACTTTTACCTTTGCAAGGAACCCATCACTGCCTTGGGCTTGTTGCAGCAATAATGCTCTTAAAAGTTCACATTAGCATTCTTTCTGCTACTCTTGTTTTGGGTAAAAATAATGTCCCATTTCCATGAGCATTTAATGAATAAGCTATTATTACTTTGCATAACAATACATAGTGCTGCTTTCCTATAATGTAATCAGATTCTATCTTACATTCTATACATTTCCTGTTTCAGCAGTGCCTTATTTATTCAGCTGAGAATAATACATTCATGCACAGGTCATTTTTGACAGCATTTCTGCTCTTGTGACATTAACCAGATGCTTGAAGGAAGACTGACTCTGTAGTGGGATGTAAGGCTTACTCTCAGAGAGATGCCACCAACATTCATGTTTGCTTTACAGGTTGATGACCAAATGAAGTTGCTTCAGAACTGCTGGAGTGAACTCTTAATCCTAGATCACATTTACCGGCAAGTGGTACATGGGAAAGAAGGCTCCATCCTTCTGGTTACCGGGCAACAGGTGAGTCTGTGGGCTCAGAGAAGTATTGATGGCTTTTTAATAATAATTTTCAAAACAGCAGGAGTTTAACTAGGTCAGAAGCACTCCTGTGTTCTCAGAGATTCTCCACAAATAATGCAGATAAAATTACTTGTGCACTCTGTTCCTAGTCTGCTGATTACAGTTAAACTTATAAAAGCAGATATAATCATAAGCACTTTGCTTTTCAAATATACTTGTATACTTCAGTGATTGAAAAATAGCAGATGAGAAGTGTTTCTTGAGAAGTTGTATTTCCTTGGGGCTAAAATGGTTTCTGACAGCAACAACAACAACAGAACTCCCAAACCTGATGCTTTAGGTCAAAGCAATTATAGCTTATTTTCCCTTCAGAATTGTGGTTTATTCAAAAGAATCACTGGGTCAGAAACCTAGAGAACCTGCAGCTACTGCCTAAGAAACATCTTGCTTTTAGTGATGTATATGTGTGAGAAACTTGGGAGCTGAGACATCTAATCCCAGGAATATCACTCAGTTTCTAGGCTATGAATGTAGGTATTATCTCAGGAGCTGTCTCTCAGAGTATGCACCCTGCAGTTTCTGTACAGCTTTCCAAGGGTTCATTGCCTTCAGGTGTCAGATGCATAGATGTCCCAAAATGCAAGAGCGATGGTGGGACAAATACTAGGGTAACTTTGAGAAGACCCAAAGGAAATAGAAACTTTTGTCTCCCCCATGCTTTCCAAAGCACAAAGAACATGACAATAAAATAAGAACCTTATTACCAAGGAATCTTATTCTGGTTTTACCAGAATAAAGAAATAAATCACATTATGCATGTTATGTTTCTGATTCAAAGTGGAAACAAACGTGTTAAGTTAGATGCAAACTGAACTGCCTCAATTTATACACACATGGGAAATGCCCCTTTTGCTAAGATACACCATTTCTGTATGCATGTTGTGTGATCTGCTTACAGCTTTAGTTATAATTTTAAAACCCATAGCCATTTCTTCACACTAAGACCAAGTCTGTATAAGAATCAGGAGAAATAACTGTGCACAATGGAAGGGAGAAACAATCAACTTGTTCAAGAAAAGAAGTGGGCAAATTCAAGCTCTAGCTATGGATCTGACTCCTTGCACCTTTGTGAAAATCTCTAACCTAACTGAGATAAAGTTGTACTCCCTAATTATATGAGCAAAACTCAGTTTCATTACTCTTGATTTATATTGGCACTATTGAGAAAATGACTGATTAGTCTCATTTGTTATGTGAATAGCTGGTTTTTAAAGGCACTGTATGCCTAAGTCCCACTGAAATCATTAAACATACCTACATACTCAAATTCTAGCCATTGTTCACACTTTTCCACACTACTAATTCTTACCTCATTAGCCACAGTTATCTTTTCTTGAAAAAAAAACCTCAGCTGTACAAGGCAAAGCTCTCAAGGCACAGCAGAGCACTTTATCACTGTTGGGCAACAGGTAGCAGGATGCTTAAATGCACTGCTTGCAAATCATCAGCTGTTTTTGGAAGTTGTCTATTTCCAGGCAGAATTATAACCTCCAACCAAATTAAAAACTGGCTAAACCACAATGATTATATCATTTTTTGCCCCAGTTTTGTCAAACAGGTTTAACACATCCTCTTTTCAAACTAATTTCACTTTCCTATGCCAAAGCTTGTAATTTTTAAGTGAGTGGCAGTACAAGCACCCAGAGTCTCCCTTCATCTGTGCATTCCAGCAGCAGTCCCACATTTGCCTTGTTCATCTCCTAAGTAGCAATTTGACATCCCTTCCAAGTTTCAACTCTGGCTGAACACTGGCTTTGTAACATCCCTACATGCCTGGCCACTGCTTCTAAATCACTTGTTCTGAGCCACTGCTGGCTGCAGCTGCTGGCTGCTGCCTTTTTGTGTTCTAGCTCAGTTGTGAGTTACTCGTGCAGCCAGGCTGATCCAATACAACTGCTTCTCTTCCTAAGATGGACCACCTTGGCAACATCAACTCAGTCTGTTTTCATTCTAAGACACAACACCAGATCAAAAGTATTGATGACAGGACAATGAGGACTCTGCATTCATGGCAACATAATTCTGTACAGCCACAGTTCTAGACCCAGGCTTTAGGAGGCTTTGCTATTGCACTAAATGCTGCATACTTCCTAGTCACTGCCCTGATCCTTTCACTTGCTGCAGTAGAAAAAGTGAGATAACCATGCCACCACCTCATAAAAATTAATTGATTAAGGTGTGGAAAGCACTCTGACACTTGAGATGAAAAGTGCTGTAGATGTTTTTATTTACTGCTAACAGCAAAGCACTATGAGCAAAATTACAGTCAATCATCTGGCTTTCCAAGATATTAACTTTAAACTGAGGACCTGAGCTAGATAGCCTACTTTATTACCTGAGAGATCATGATTATTGTCACAAGTTAGCAAATTTAAGACCTCAGAAGCCTCACTCCTTGCTTTCCTTAATATATCTCTCCATAAAGGCTACTCATAAACACAGTGCCTTTTACAATCACAATCAGGAGGGAAGCTATAAGGGGGGAATTACCACAGCTTAATTAGAAGATACCTGCTTTCTCCACGTAGGCTGGTCAGCCTCTGCTCCTCAGATACAAAAGCCAAACTTCACCCAGCTCCCCAGGGCCATACCACTGTCAGTTCTACAGTAGGTATCTAAAACAGGCTAGTATTTAGAAGCACACTCAGTAATTCCCAAATGCATTGGCTTAAACCCCATTACCTTAGGGCATTCCTATCACATTTCCATACATCTGCATTTCCCTCAAGCCACTGGCTTACGAGTCTTACCCAGTGTCAATCTACTGTTCCCACTTTGATGGGGAAAAAGTACAGTCAGCAACAAAGTAGTAAGTATTGGCCCTTGCACAAAAAAAAGACTTTTATTTTATTTTGTTATTTGTTTGGTTGGAGTTTCATAAATGAAGCTCTTTTGTGTGTTTCAAGAAAGCACTTTTTTCAGATCATTACAATTCCTCAGCAGTTCCTCAGAAACAAGTTCCTCCCTATGCTACACACTTCATTTTCTGCACTAAGTACTGCCCCTCAGCAGTAGCAATTACCATTTCAAAGGGAAATAAAGTAGCACAAATGCATTTTACAACTCTCCAAATTTCATAATAGAAAACAGCTAAGGAGTGATTTTCAATGTGGTGGTTAATTGTAAATCATTGCCAATATGCTCTCCACATGCCAAGTTTCAAAGGCTTGCCATGTGGCATGTAATTTTGACAGACCAGTTCTAATTATAGAACTTTAATTCCTCCAACTTGAGTACTTTCCCTTTGCATCTTCTACAATAGCAACACACTGCCAGCTTCCAAGATCCAGCACAGGCAGGGTAGGTACGAAAGCGCTGTACAGAATAGCATTGTTCATGCATTTCCCTGCAGCAGTCAACACACAACACAGGAATTGTAGCCTCGGCCACCCAGACACAAGCTGCTCATTTGGTTCATACCTACACTCTACTCATCATTGCCAAATCCTCCTCTGCTGAGTTTGGTCAAAGCCTTACAGATTAAATAGGCTGTCCAAAGCCACGCTTGAATCTCAGGTTTTGATATTCTTTGAACTACTGATTCAGTTACACAGAATCACAGAATCACAGGGGTTGGAAGGGACCTCGAGAGCTCATGGGGTCCAACCCAGCTCACTCAGCCTTTTCCTCACAGGGGAGATGCTCCAGGCCCTTCATCATCTTTGTAGCCCTTCTCTGGACTCTATCCAGGAGATCCCTGTCTTTTTTATCCCAGGGAGCCCAGAACTGGACATAATACTCCAGGTGGGGCCTGACCAGGGCAGAGTAGAGGGGGAGGATCACCTTCTTTGACCTGCTGGCCACACTCTTCCTGATGCCCCCCAGGATCCCATTGGCTCTCTTAGCCACCAGGGCACACCAGTTCTGTCGCCACGCCAGGTTTGCATTCTAAAGCACAGCACCAGAGAAGAGCATGAGAGAGAACCAAAATCTTGACAGTAGTCTGTTCTGAAGCAAATAAAAATTTAACTTCAATTTAGATCAAAATTTTGTGACTTGAACCTCTCCCTAGACAGGATACTGTATAGATCTTTCAGCTGTACATTACTGGAAGGTGGTCACATGTGGCCTGGGGAATTTTCTGTCGCAGTGTAATCTCTGTTAGACTTACCCACTTAGACAGGCAGCTTCCACAGCTTCTACAGCCATATTTGTTGAGGCCTTTGGAGAAACTGTCTAGGGAAGACTTGCAAGTTCAAGGAAAGCTCACCTTGCCACTTTTCAGGTTGTCAAGAGGCAGCTGAACTTTCAAACTGTGGTCTACAGATGGTGGCATCACAAAGAAGGATCACCCTTGAAGAACTATCACTGTTAGACAAAAAGTTAGAAGAGCATTAGAGGAAGGAGTGGCTCCAAAGGACAAGAGAAAAGAGCTGGCAAAAAAAAGTATATAAGGAAACAGGCTTTCTATGGTTCATCCTAAGCAATTACTAGATTTATATGCAATAATATTAGGTATAGAAAGCTAATGGATATATAATGGAAAGCTATTACTTATGTTCTTGGAGACTAGTATTTTTTATTTCATAGAATATCATCCCCTCCAATTGGATTTGTGAGTGCAGTCAGCTGGCAGGAAAGAGGCACTGGCATTTGGGGGCCAAATCTAGAAGTCCTTGCGTAGGCAAACAAACACAGGAAAAAAGTGGTGACAAGCAAGGTCAGGCAATCATCATTTTGCTGTTCAGCACAGTATTTGTTCTCTTTCATCCAAGCTTGCACAGTTCCTCATTCTAGTGGTTTCTGCCCAAAGGAGAAGAAACTAAGGTTGTGCTGGTTTTTAGAAGTGTGTCACACCTTATGAAGATAGTTTGCTACCTGCTTTTTCGGGGCTGCACTAGATGGTCTCAAGCTAGGTAAAACATCAAAATTCAGTTAGAGGCCCAATTCAGGTTTGTCCAAATACTCATTAAAAATTTTGAGCCTTCCAAGCAGCTATGGACACACCTGTGAAAAAACTGATTTTGATTTACATTTGCTTTGCTATGTTCCCATGAAACCACTACAGCACTGTGATTTTAAGTCTGAAATTGCAGTTCCAGTAAAAAGTTACAGGGAAGGCACCCAACGTGAACCCTTGCACGCCAGAAGTCTTCATTTCCCACATGTTGACTCTGTTGTGTTCACAGAAAACACATTTCTTCTGCATTCTGCACACACTGCTCCCATAAAGAGAACTAAAGCTATTTGCCTGGAACCTGTCAGCATACCTTTTAGACTGCTAGTCCGCCACACAAGTCCCATACTTGTGAAGTAATTTCTTCATATAAATTCTTGCAAAAACTCATGTTCTATTTTAAGCTTACCCAACATGAGACAAGTTGTTCAGAGACCCAGCTCGAAGAAGAAAGCACCACATCAGTCTGTCCCAACTGCCTGCTGGAGTAGCACTACTGACACTTTCCCATCAGTAGAAGACTGGATGTGGTCAGTCTGAATCCCATTTAAAATAGTAGAGTAGAAATCTGAGTAAGAAGAGGAGGATAAAATAAGAGGAAACTGATTTACATAGTTAAAAGTCCCAAAAGAAAAAAAAAAAGTCTGAGCCAGCACAGCACTTGTGATGTTATCTAAACACTAATGAAAAATTTCTAGTGACCAGCTGTCTTCTGAGTCGGCCTGTGGATACCCAAACTCACCAGTGATTCAGTGTCATCTCTAGATAAAAAACAAAGTGCATTGCAGCACTTTGGTAAAGAAATGGATTCTATTGTACTCCAGGTTAGCTACGTTCTGCACACTGCTTTAACATCTTCATACTAGTTTGAAGAGCCCCATATTCACCATTACTAAAGTGGAAAATGTAATGGTACTGATGAAAATAACTATCTGCATGAAACTTAATAGTACCTCTATTAGCATGTGCTTTATAACATAAATATATCTACTATAAATGAATCTATATATGACCAACTACAGGGCACAGAGTTTTTCTAGTCTTATACTAGTTTTTCTGAAACTAAGTTAGACAAAGTAAATGCACTACTTTGGAGTGATACAATTTGCATATTACAGCTAATTAGCAAGCACAATAACATCATCCTAGGGGAAAGCTGCACTGGCAACTTAATTCATTATCTTCCATTATTCTGTATCCCGTTAAAATGACAAGCATCTTACGCTGTATAAGTCATCACAATTTTAATTAATATATCCAAACCTGATATAATTTTGTCTGTACAGAGTCCTCTCCAATTTTTTTGTACGTAGGTGCCTCTTCAAAGCATTTTTCTGTGACCATGTGCTTAGAAATGAAACACTAATACTGCTTTAAATGTTTTTATTAGAAGTATTAATTATATGAAAAGCTCAAAATTAATTTAATAGCCACCACAGTTGCCACTGAAATATATATTTCAGGAAACAGTGGAAGACTAATTATAGTTGTGATAGGAAATTAACTGGGTTGGTATATACTGTGCTGGATGCATCTTTCTGGGAGAAAGGCTCATCCACCCCCATAGCCATACCCTAGAGTCCACTCACAGGCTCTCAGCAGCGTCAGGACATCAAAACACAGGGCAGAGCACTGAGGGGGCACTCCCCAGGCTTCCAGTACAGTTTGTAACCGAGGAGAGAGCAGTGGGGGAGCAGCCCCCCATCAGCAGCAGCCAGTTGTGCTGGCCAGGGCTGCAAGGAGCAGAGCAGGATGGTCCCTTTGCTGCAGGCCGGCACCCACTGCCTCCTTTGCCTTTGTGCCCCAAACACAGCAATCTAATACGTTAAACTAAACATGCAATCAACCTTTCACTAACTTGAACTACCTACCTTAGCCTGTTTGAATGTTGGTTCATTATACAGGTACTGTGTACAGCCATGGCAACGCCTGTATTCCTTGCTAGCACAATTCCTGTTCTGGCTGAAAGGAGTGTCATTCAGTAATAGTACCTGGTATCAGCCACGAACAAGTAAAAGCACTCTGCTCCTATAGTCTGGAGACTGTTGCAAGCTTGCTGTAGCATTGAAATGGATAGTACAGTTCCACACACTGTTATCACCCCCCTATCATATCCAAGACATCAAACACAATTTCATTTTAGAAGAAGGAAGGAGTCTGATTCCACTATTAAGTGTTAGACTCCTTTCTGTGGGCACAGAGAGGAGTCGATACCTGAGGCCACCACCTGACTCCACCAGAGTTTCCACCTGAGCCCGATGAAACCAGGGATTTGGCTTCAAGAATCATTCATTACCATGATAAATCATTTGCAAAACAAAAAAGCACAAGCGTTCCCTTTATTTCTGGCCTTCAGCCTCAGCATTCATTTAGCCCAGGGTATAGTTTCATGTTGTAAAAAAGGTTTGTCTTTTGTTCTGCCTCAAACAATATCTCACTGTGTTAAAAGAGACCTTCACGTGAGAAAAAAATGTACAGAATTAGTCACTTCTGTCTCTCTTACTGTTTATCAGTGGAGAAATTATTTGATAGCTGAATATCTAAAAGCTGCTGAACCCCAAGTGCTTCACTATGATACATTGTTTCAAAGTAGAATTTTCAAAAACATTCAGCATTGGCCTAACTCGCTGTCACTGACTTGAAAGAGATTTGGACCTTTAAGTAACTCTCAACTGTATCAAGAAAAAATACTTGGTATTGCCCTGCCTTTCTGCAGTCCCATCTAAGCTGTGACCCTCTTACTAATACTCAATCAGGTTTTTTACTTCATTTCCTTTGCTGCTAGTGCCTTTGCTGCTAGTCCCCTGCCCTCTCACAGGGCCTGCAGCCTCATCTGCCCAGCCCTTACCTCTGCAGCAGGTAGGGGAAGGCCAGCAGCAAACTAGGCGGTAACGGTAAGAGGTAGCCTTGAGACGTGCTGAGGAGAGAGGGATGGCATCAGTGCTGCCTGTCTGAGAGACTTACACTGCTTGGGATTAGCAGCTAGAAGTTCCCTCCTAGAGATAAGCACTAAGCAAATCCTTCCTCTCCAAACCAAGTCACAGCTCTCCCCAATTTCTGCCCAATACTCATAATCAGAAGATACCCATAAGATGGGCCAGATCTACCTGAAGAAACTTGGTATTTCACTCCTTCTGACAGATTCCCCAATTGCCAGTGTCTAGCCTTACTTACATCATGAGCTCTTCGGATTAGAGATTTGATCCCAGATTTCCTGTATCTTTGTTCCTCCAGCCACTGGACAGCTACTAAATCCCACCTTTGGTATTTTTTTCTGCCTTAGGTAGATGAAAGCCACCTAGTCCATAAGTCTAGAAAGAGCTGGAGCACAAGCTAGACACGCAGCTCCCACTGTCATGACGTGGGTAGTCCCAGTCATGCCTGGAGGCAGTTTGGCACCCAAAGGGCTGGTGGAGGACTTCAAGTGCAGTAAGGTGGCAACAGAACAGGGATGATAAGTATCTACTTTTAGATTTAGGCACTTCAGTTAGCAAATGGTATACTACAGAACAGCCTGCAGGGTAACTAACATCTGTAGCAGTGTTAAACATGCCAGTTCAAGCACCAGAAAGGCAAAACAGGCAGCAGTGTAAATTATTCAGCTCTGTTCTATCTGTGTTGCTTTGGTACCAAGCTGACCCAATTAAACTTCTACCATTACTTCTTCATCATTACTATATTCATCATGCAGGACAGCACAGTGTACTAGTACATAAGGCACCCACACCTCTGTCTGTGCAGCTGAAATTTTATGCCCAACATTTTACTTCTGAATTGGGTAATGTGGCGGCTTTACCAAAGCTTCTGGTTTTGAAAACACCAGTCAACATACCATCTTCAACATCAAAAGCAACTGTGAAATGCAATACTGTTCATTGGGGAACAGGAACCATTCATTTCAGTTGTGGATTTGATTTTACCAAATGAAATTGTAAATGCTAAGACTTCTGTAGGCAGTTAAGCATTTCACTCAAGGTCCAGGCTGTTTTAGTCTTTGTCTTTGAAAAGCATTTTTAATCATTAACTGGAAGCTAAAAGAATAAAATACATTTTACTATCAACTTCTGGATACAGGACCAAACAAGCAGGACAAGCTCTTTAATGTGACCACTTTTTCAGAGCAGACATTAACAGAAGCTTTTTCATGCACAGTTGATTTTGTGTAAACTGATTGACACCTTTGGGGGTCGTCTTTCCACTGACTCATAATTTTGCTCACTCTTGAAAAAAGCCTTCTGCACACCCAGTATTCTCTAGTTAAAGCTGAAAATTCAACTCATCATATTTACACAATAAAAAAAAATCCATTCTGCGTTATTTTTAATTGCAAATCCTACTCAAGGGACCAATTCTCCTGCTTAGGAGGCAGCCCTGTGCCTTCTACTAGAGAACCAACTGCAGTCAATTATGGTAATGAAATGTCAATAAATATAAAAATTTAATACAGCCTGCTCTTGGTGAGTGGCAGATGAGGACTTGCCTCCCAGACAAATTTGCTGGTGCTGCAAATATTAAATGCACCTGAAAGAGTAGCAGGTTGCCTGAGAGCTCTCCAGTAGAGGGATGGTGGGAGATCCAGGCATCTACTGGGTTTTTCCATTATGGCATAATCGCTGCACTAAGGCCACTGATGTTCTTGACATCCAGACATCTTAACTTCTTATTATGAAGTGAATAGCATATTTCCCCCACAAACTGGAACCTCAGAGAGGGATTTTGAGCTTTTTCCCCCTTGACAATTACAAAAGGGAAATTAAGTTGTGAAAGTTGATATTTAGATGTGACCTGTTTCTCAATATGAAGTAGTTGAATCATGTCACTGTTTGAAATTGCTCTTTGAGTAAAAAGTATGTTACTTTTTTAAAAATTATTATTTATATAAGTATATATCCTTGCATATAAAGAAATATAATAATGTGTATATACATAGAGAAAGAAATAACTTATGAACTAGAAACTAGTTTATGAAAGATGGTTGGCTGGGATTTCCAGAGCCTTGATCTTAGGTTTGCCAGAGATTTCTTTCACCCAAGTTAGCAATTTAATGTCACTACTTCAGTTTTCCCTGGTGTAAAAGAGAGCAGTAAAACCTACCTCACAGGATACTGAAGCACTGTCCATTGATTTAACTGAAATATAAGCACAACTTTTAATGCTTTACATTGGAGTAGTGTTATTCATAACATCCATACAAAAAGTGTAACTTCATTTTTCTTGTAAGTTGTCTTCAAATCAATGTCTTAGGATCAGTAAGAGTACATATAAATAAAATGTCTTATTAAAAGTCAGTAACCTATTGATTATATTAAGATCCTCACTAAGAGAAGTAAGTTTTACTTCCTTTCAATCATCTATCCATATTTTCTGAATGAAATTTTGTCATGCTTAAACTCTTTCAGTTTTTTTCTTGCTTTACTTCTGTTTATACTTAAGCAAAATTAATTCAACAGCTTCAAAATAATAAATAATAATAAAAAAATTAAAATAGGTGTTCCCTAGGAGTTTTTAAATAACAGTATTTTAAAGGATCAGTGCCTGGGAAAACTAAATTTTGCAGTATTGGTCTGTTTCCTCTGATGATACCTGGCCATTCTTTATTAACTACTTCACCATGGGAGACCTTAAAGACAGGGTTAGAGCACCAATACTGTTAAACACAGCATTAAACCAAAGTGTGCACTTAACATGGCTCTTAGTTTAGAGCCAGGCTTTGCTTATCTTATGTGTACTTACATGAAGTATGGTTAGCAATGTTCCTGTTGTTACAGAGAGTCCTAAAAGAGAAAGTTAGTTTTAATATTAGAGCAGCCAGGAAAGAAAAGAATTTTTTAAATGCATCAATAACCCATTTAGGTGTCAGCCAGTTGGCCAGGAGCAGCTCAAGGCATGAACGAGTGACACACCTGGCCATTTTCATGGACAGTGCCACTCATAGGGGGTATGTGACACACTGTGATGAAAACAGCACTGAGCTGAGCTGAAGGAGTTTCAGCTGAAGCATTTGCTCACATCACCTCAGTACCCAGTACACCAGCTACACCCTGCTCCACGCTGCTGTGGCTGCACTGGTGCTGCCTGGTGTCAGAGAGGCCGGCCCTGCCTCGGAGCCAGCTCACCTTGGCCCCAGCACCTGCGTTTCACCTTCACGTGGCTCATCCCTGTAGGCTGCGGTACCAGAGCACCTCTCCACTGGTCACTGTCCTGCGACAGAGCGTGCAAAAGGTAGCAGTGCACATCACCTGAGTGGCAGAGGCTGGTACGGCCCCCTGCATGGAGCCATCCCCTGCATGGGACAGGCATCAGCCAGAAACATTTCAGCGTGCAAGAAATGGGAAGGTTGCCTGAGATTCAAGGATTGCCCAGGGGTGTGTTGGCTATGGCAGGCTTTAGGGACTTTGCTTGTGAATATGAGCTTTTTTAATATGGCAAACATTAATACAATTCAGCTTTCTGCTGGATTTCTATATACTAGTGTCACTTTAGAAAGCTCATAGACAGGTCAGCCTTCCCTGAGAACAAACAGGCACCAGGACCAGGGCAGCAGAGTCACAAAGCAGTCTTGCTTTTTCCTGTGCCCCAGAGCAGGCAGTTTTGTGCACTTCTGCTGGGGACAATGGACGTGCAGCAGAGCTGTGTCACACACCTGCCCGCTGCTCCTCCTTCGCTAGCTGGGGAGGACCTGCCAGAACAAGTCTGTTGGAACCAACTCCAACACATACCAGGATTTTGTGTAGCTGAGGAGAACAGAAACCACCCACACAATGCCTCTGCTTCCTGTGGGAATAAACCGACATTTCTGGGCTTGAATAGATGTTTCTGGCCAAGTTATGGACACTGAACCATTTCCCATGAATACCATTATGTCTCTCTGGACTAATACACCCAGTGTAGGCACAAAGCTCACTTCACCAGTCTTTCTGCACAAGACCATACAATTACAATGAGGAGACACCACGTGAATAAAACAAAGTGATAGGGGTCAGCTACCAGTGTCATAAACAGCTCTCATATGTAAAGCTTCTTCAAAAAAGCTAATACAGACAAACCAGCATTCACAGAGATGTGATATACCATTAAGATATATGGTTTAATAACATTTTCAATATATTACACTGTACTAAAATTGGTTTATATATAAAATCATCCTGACTTGATAACATCATTAAATGGAGAGTGGTTCTTTTATTCAGAAGCATCCCAGTTGTGTGTGTGATGGCTTGAAACATCCTAAAGTGGTTCTGCGGGCATGACAACCAGACAGAAATACAATTCTCTCTTCCAGGTGGATTATTCTATCATAGTATCCCAAGCTGGAGCAACCCTCAACAATCTCATGAGCCATGCACAAGAACTAGTGGCAAAGCTCCGTTCCCTGCAGTTTGATCTACGAGAATTTGTATGCCTCAAATTCCTGGTGCTGTTTAGTTTAGGTAGGTACACTCTACTCTTCATACATAATAGAGCTGTTATTTTTTTTTCCAAAGCAGTAAAATATTTTGCTTGTCTTATTTTTTTTCCTTGAAAAAGAGGTATTTTAAAATATATTTCAGGAGGTTCATGGTAATCTGAGGATTATTTTTTAATTATGAATTGCAGGAAAATAATGTATAAGGATTAAAAGTGGGTTTGCATGGAAATGACTCCTAAAACCTACAAAATTTTAGTAGAGTATTATGAGCATTCTGTGTGTGATTTCTGAATATCCCAGGAGAAAATTTTATTAGAAATTCTAGAGAACAGTGGAAAGTACAGATTGCCATGTTTCCCTCTGATAATGAATATAGTTATGTGAAGCAGGAGGAGTGGGGATATGGTTGAAATATTCCTCTTTTTCAAAGGCACCTGTGGTAAGTATAAACAATCTTCTTTGCATAAGATGGCTGTCATACCATAACCCATAAATCAGGAATGTATCTCATAGTTTTTAAAAAGTGAAAGGAACTCTTAAAGTGCAAATTAAAGATAATAGCTTTCTGGCAGATCTGGCTAGGAAATAACCTTTAAAGGGAAGATTGTTTAGTACCAGTGGAGAGGACACGGAATGGGAAAGGTACCTATGCAAGACAAACTAGTCAAAGCAGTGCCCTCCAATGAATCAGTCAAGAAAAAGCACCAGTGCTAGGAATAAAAATAGGCTTAGGGAGATGGATTCCTATCGACTTCATAGCAAGAGATTTTTCTGCCTGTCCTCTCTTTCAGGTTTACACTTTGTTGACTTAATAAAGCTGGTCTAAATAAACTTTGGCCAAGTGAATTTTTATTTACTGGCTGACAGTTGAAAGGAGAAGTATAAAAACATAAATAATGCCAGACCCAGCCACACCTCCATAGCCAAAACCCCTACTCACTCAAAAGGTACTTTGTCTACAAAGAGAGTGAACAGTTGAGCAAAGCACAGCAATGTAAGAAATAACCAGCTTTGGTGATGTTTAGTATTGTTTTCCTTGGTTTTTTCAGATGAAAAAAAAATCTTCTGTACAAGAATAAAATTTTACTAGTAAATTAGTATAGTGTAATTGTAATTAGACTAAAAGGAACAGTTTTGGTTATACTGTAAAGCATCAATTATTGTCTTAGATATGTCCCTCCATGTCACATCATAGAATTTGAACCTACTTTAGAAAATTTTAGATGGAGCTCTGTTTAAATGCAGGGAGAATACAAGATCAATATTGCAGAGGTATAGGACACAGAACATGTAGGGGGAAAAAGAGAATTATTTTAAAAATTAGAACTATGCTAACAGAATTGACTGTTACAAAATGCACACATTCTAAATCCTAGGAAGAGATGATAGATTTCCCTGGTAGCTATTAACATTTTGTATTCAGGGTTTCATTGCTTTCTACATCTTAGATTCAAAGAAAGAAAAAGCAAGCCATCTGTTGCACAAATTACATTTTCTGAATTAATCTGATGAATTACAAGAATTCAGGTTTCCTAATTCCTAATAATTAGATTTTTCAGTCATTAGACAGTGGCACTGAAACATCTAAAGAGGCTGTAGCTTTCCTCTGATCAAATACTGAGAATTCATCTCTGTTCAGTAATATTTGAAATTAGCTGAATAGATGAAGTGCATTTGGAAAACTCTCACATTTAGGTGGCCTTTTTGTTTGATCATTTCATCTTCTCTTCTAGTACTTTGCATTGATTTAGGAATTGTTCTTACACCTTTAGTTCTTCTAACTCTGCCAAGTCGTGTGCTCAGCTTCTGAAGCAGCTGGGCAGGAATGTCTTGCAAGCTTGTGCAGAGCCAGGTTATACCATTTTCCTCTCATTTACTATAAAAAGAGTTAATTCCACTGCTAATAGGAGTCTTGGAGCCACACCACTTGCCTATGAGGCTGCTAAGAGAGGTTCAACACCTTGGAAGTCCATTAGCGCGTTATTTAGCGTACTGCAAAACTGCATTTGGTAATAGTCAAAGCTAGGTGCTATTCTGCAGAGTAAAATGTAAAGATGCCACCCCCTCAACCCACAGGATCAAGGCAAAGATTTAATGAGAATGATGACAAAACTGAAACAGAAAACACAGATACCCTTTCCTGCTAAGTGCTTAGTTTGTGCCCAAAAGTAAGAACGAATCATCTGGCTGAAGTTAGTAAAATGCCTCACATCCTAAAAGCAAGTCAGGTTTTTGAAGACACTGAAGTGGCTAACAATGCTTGTAGGCATTCAGCAGGGCTGTCAAAACTAGCTAAGCATCAAATTCTACACAAATAACTGGGAGCAATTACTGTACCTGAGTATCTGGGTGCATTTGACACACATCTACATCTCAGACGTCCCAACAGAAAACTGGTCTTAATGCCAAAAATATATCACTTAATCAAAAAAAAACCTCAAAAACCTCACCTGGCTCTTGTTGAAAATCCAGCCCTGTCATTTTAATGGAATAAAAAGTGCTTCAGGACATACCAGCCTTTTTACATTTCTAAGGATATTCCTGCTACAGTGTTAACCAAACCAATAAAACATTACACTATTGTTCTTTAGTGTAGTGTTTGGTTGAAAAATAAATGTCTAATACAAAGCCTCTCAAAGGCAACACAAAGTCAATAATCCACAGAATTAATTTATTGAGAAGCTGTTTGTTTTTTATAACCGTACAGACATGAGGCTGCCCTGTAAAGCTGTTTGTTATTCATGGCTGTACCACATTGTCTGTCTCTTCACAAGATGGCAATCTCCTTCAGGGCAAAGAATTTTTGTCTTTTTACCTAACATTTCAGAAGTGATTATCTTAGTTTACTAACAGTAAAATAATGTTCAAAACCCAAAGCACTTACAATAACTTTTCAAAACGCAAATCATATCAGTTTTCCTTGCTAGATTTTTAAATGAGAGAGGCAATTGTTCGTTATCTCCTCATCAAAGGTTCCAAAGGGCTTATACAGGAAAATGCCTGTGACTGATGGCAGCATTAAAGAAGATGCTGTTGAAGCTTAGACAGGTGCATATTTATTGTAGCCCTTGCAGCCAGCCGCACACAACTCCTCCCGCAGTCATACTGCATATACCCACTCCAGGCACCAGAGCTCAGCTCCCTTCTCCCTTGGGCCATCCAGTCTGTCTGGGCCCATCTGACCAATGCTGCGTGGATTTAATGGTACAGTTGACTCAACAATTATTCAGTAAGTCAGAACAGTTTGGTAACTAGTTTCTCGAGTGCGACATCTCTTCAGTCTAGTACTATATAGTAGTAATATAGAGAGAGTAACGTAACTTTTACATTCCCTCCATCAGTTATAAAAGGCAAATGTCTCTACAGCTAGGTAGCTCTTACCTCTCTGTACATGAAAGTCTTCTTTCATTTCCATACATCTTCATACTTGAGTGGATGCCTGTCTGTCTACCCTCAGGAGTTCCTCAGGCCATATTTCAGTCCAGTCACTGCCAATCTCTGGAGAATTGCAAGTCCATCATATCTGGACTATTGTTATCAGCAGACAGCCAGTTCAGCTGAGTCAGTACTTCAGATCTTGTGCTCCCCCAGGTTAACAAGTCAGAGAACAAATCAGTCTCCTTACAACCAGCCCAACCATGATGTTCACACTGGAGACCACCATTCTGTGCATGGTTTGGATTCAGCTGCGGTTTAGATTAGCAAGAGCTCGGGCTCATAAGGGTGTTGACGCACCAGCAGGGACCCTTTCCTTCACAGCTTCACTGCACCACCAGTGGTCCCTCAATTACTCTCACAACACAAAGGAATTTTGGATTACATTTCAATTTCATCACATTACTCTGATCCACTTACATGATCTACAGCCAGGGTTCCCTTAAAGTCACAGTCTTTGCATGAGTCGGTCCTCCGTGGCAGCTCCCTCGCTGCATACCTCCTCACCACACAACAGAGGTACATTGCTTTCCTCTCTCATCGCACACCAAAACAGCATTACACAAATCAGACAGTCTGACACTTCACAGTCAGGTCTCAAATAGAAACAGGTCTTGTGATCAAAACTGCCCTTCACAGTTTTGGTTGTGTAGCCTGGTATAGCTGCTAAGCCACCTTCTAGTCACTTCTTCCCTTACTTGGTCTCTGACAGACATGTTTGAATTGTATACCAATATCTGTCTTTGCTGCAATGATACACTAGGTGCTGATTGAATGTTTTATTTGAAGATGAGCTGGACTGCTGAAACTAAAGCATTTTATTCCAAAGGAGCGATCCATCTACCAGCAGGATTTATTTGAAAGTCCTCTGTTTAGATGGCCTAGAAATGTTCTTCTGTTATCAATCTCCGTTTCAATTATCTTGAGCTATTAGTTTGCTTTGAAGTAAATCAGGACACCAGTTCTGATAGCAATTATCCCTTGCAACCTTGCTTTGGCTGAGGTTTACATCATATTTGCAAACCCCAAATCATGCCTGTTTTCTGGGGCATCATTCCTGTGTTTTCACATGTAGAGGTCTTCTTGCCTTAACGCCAGCAAAGAGAGTGAAGGGAATCAACATACCAAACCACAATTTACCTTGGGTATATTGGCCAATTTTTCCCCACAATCTGAAGATAGGTGGATTTTAAAAAAATCAGTAGCTCAAGGGATACACCAACCTGGATTTTCTTGTCTACATAGCTGCATTTGGCAGGGTTTTTCAAGCAAAAGAGCCAAGACAGAACCGTGACAATTCAGCAACTGCAATCACACAGTTGGTGGGAAGTTAGAGGCCAGGCACATGCTGCAAAACTGGGAAGGAATACAGACATATGTGACAGATTTGATTGTTAGCCTACTTTTAATATTACTTTATGAACTCCTGTTTAAAATATAGAAAAAGCTCATCTGAGAAAGATGCTGATCACACAATTACATACCTGTCTATCAAATTTACCACTAATTGAGAATAAACATATCCAGCTTTCCCAAAGCTAGGCATATTGAGGATAATGCAATTTATTTACCCTAATCCCAGAGTAATAATACACCTATTTTTTGTGCAGCATATAACCAGTATAGCCCACAGTACACATTATCAGAAAGTAGGCCTAAAAATAAATACAAGTGGTTTCTTTGTCTTTAACAATTGCTGGTTTGAATCAAGATACACTGCAGATAGATAGAAAAAACAAATGCATCAGTTTAGCAGCCTCTTGAAATTTTTACTACTAAATTTGACACCAGTTTAGAAAGTCCCTTCTTTCTTTGTGATAAATCAGAATTAGAAATTAAGAAAAACCAAAAACCAAAAAGACAAAACACCAAAATTCAGCCCACATGTGCTGTTGAATTCTCTACTTCTGGGGCTGAAATAGGAGTGCCATGCTCCACTGGGGTGAAATCTTGCCCTCGCTAAAGAGAATTTCACACTGGTTTTGCTGGAGCTTAAAACCAGCATCTCACTGTTTCTTTCATTTGCTTCCTGACACAGTGTAAAGTTTAGATCAATTGTTTAGCAACTAAATTTGCTAAATTACTAAATTGCAATTATGTTTGAATAACCCAATGCGTGCCTTACATGGAATACTTTCTATCCTCTTCTGACACAACACTTGTGCCGTCCAGGAGCTTTACAGACCCGTCACTTAACCTGAAATCAGCCAGTGTTTTCTCTTTACCAAAACTTCCCATTTGTCCAGCTAGTTTTTATTATCTGAACTCAGCATGGATGATTTGTCAAACCTCCCATCCGAGCAGTTTGTAAAGTGAAATGCCAATAGGAAGAAAGTTAGACATCATTTGACCCATGTCCAGCCACTTGTCTGCCCGTGGACCTAAATGCTAGGCTAGGCAGCAGCTGACTGGTACTGCTCCCTTATCACTGTCAGGACACAGACAAATGTTCTTCATTTAAGAAATGAAGGCTTTATCAATGGACAAATAATTGCAGAGCCACTATTGATCTCACATCTCACTTAACATGAGAGAAGAGGGTCCTGTGGAAACGGTAAACATTTAATTGCTGTGGATGGCAAACAACGGGCTCTTGCTTAAACAACAATAAAAACAAACACCTACCCCAAAAAAAAGCCTCAACAAAGCAACCAAAACCCCCTCAATTTTCAAACAAACCACAACCTTACTTAAGGGTTCAGCAGAAACCCACCGGGATATCCAATACTCCATTCCTGTTTCCATTAAATAAGAGGAATATTAGCAAATTAATCTTCCCTTGCTTTCAAATCTACCTAAAGTGTCAGAGGTGAGATGGGAGGAGGTACTGGAGGTACTGGCCTCCACCGTTTGCATGTTTAGAAAAGAAACACGCCAATTAAGATCTTCATGCAGATAAACCAGGCTGAAATGAAGCATTCTGTAAGGTAGACTCCACCCTCACCACACACAGGACTAGAAGGAGCTTTCTGCAAACATGCACCCGGGGAGCAGCAGCACAAAGGCTGCCTGTGCTCTGTTCTACCTGGTTCTATAAACTCACATCTATGCACTTCTGCAATATCCTGGAGGTGAAAACCACCCCCCTTTTATATTAGCTGTTGCACTTTTAAATTTACTTTATGTAACATCATTGGTCTATTAGATTTACAGACCAGCCAGAATCTCTGCCTCAGTGAGCCTGCAATCCAAATACACAGAAAAGATAAGGAAAAAATGCAGCAGCAAACAGTGATGAAACATGAGGCTGCACAGATTTTCACTTCCACAGTTTTTGCTGAGGGTTTAATTTAGGGTATCATGTATGCAGATAGGAAAATAAGTTTAAGAATCAACAGAAAGTAACACAATAAAGAATACTGATTACATGTTTGTAGTACTTTTGATGCTTAAGGGCCCACCAACAAAACCAATAGGAGAATGAAATGAAGGAATTAGTGAGGCAGGGAGTTTTATCAGACCAAAAGGAAAATGGGGAACAAGACTGGAAAATTAGTCAAGAACCAATTCATGCAGAACTGTAGACACCAAAGTGTAATAGAGACATAAAGGCATAACCTAGCGAATTCTGGCATTTATTGCAGTCTTCCAAATGATCACATTGTACTTTCAACAAATATAGATCAGCCTTTCACAGTCTCTGTGTAATAAGGCAGCACTAGCTTGTCAAAGCACAGGCTGTGAAACATGGGAAATTACTAACAACAAGAATTAGCCAAAGTGCTGCTTCTTCCACTCATCATTCTGATATTTTAGTACCAGAATGAAAATAATTAAACTAGCAGGCGACTGACTCAAAATCCAAGAATTCATTCCTCAATACAGCATATCATCCAGCTCTGGCACTCCTTGCTCCAAGATGTAGGAGACAGTGAACGTTTTTGGGGTTACCAAAGTCACCCGGAGAACTTAATGGAAGAAAAATCCATTGAAATCTATGAAAATCACAAAACTCCAGCTTTCTGGAGCCTGTGTTCCTGGGGGGTATCGCTTTTCTTCAACTGTCCCCTAAGGCATCTGCCCCTGGTCACTGTCAAAGATAAGACAGTGGTCTAGATGATCCAGAGTGCCAGCACCACAATTCTCATGCACTCCTCGGGTATATGACCCATCAAGGGACTCTATTCCCCTTCCTTTAAAACAGGCCTGGTGGATCTTTGGTAAGATACCAATAAACTCATAGATAACACTACTTTGCCTCTACAAAGCACTTTCATTCCCAGGATCTGAAGTGGGTGCTGTGAATTTGAGCAGTATTGAATGCCAGTCTTCTTGGCAAGCCATAATGGAGCACTTACCCAGGGATGGACCCGTCATCATAAACATGCTCACTTCTTGCTCACAGTGACAAACAGTACGTAGGGTTTAATGCAGCCTTCTTCAAAGTGGTCACTAGCTGGTTTTACTTTTGGGAATTTGTAAACCTTCAACTACTTTCACATCTGGTTTATATACGAAGATGATTAGGGGCCTGGAGCATCTCCCCTATGAGGATAGGCTGAGTAAGTTGGGACTCTTCAGCCTTGAGAAGACTAAGGGGGGACCTAATTAAAGTCTATAATTATCTTAAGCAGGGGATGCAGGGGGAATCAGCCAGCCCCTTTTCAGTGTCTGTGGGGACAGGACAAGGGGCAACGGCTGCAAGTTGGAGCACAGGAAGTTCCACACCAACATGGGGAAGAACTTTTCCCCAGTGAGGGTGAGGGAGCCCTGGGACAGGCTGCCCAGGGGGTGTGGAGTCTCCTTCTCTGGAGAGATTCCAGCCCCGTCTGGACGACTGTCTGAGTGATATGTCCTAGGGAGCTGCTTTGGCAGGGGGGTTGGACCCGATGATCTCTTGAGGTCCTTTCCAACCCCTACAATTCTATGATTCTATGATTCTATAAATATATATATACACATTTATATGTTATTCACAATACACACGTATAACTGGGCTGTTACTATGAGGTGGTTTTATTAAATTCATTGGCAGTTTTGTTACACTCCTCCTTTCTGTTACCCAAGTGTACTTGTAAGACTGCAGCTGGGAAACCCCAGTAAGTGAGCAGTCAAGGGCTTCTGCATTCAGCCAGGGCTTTCAGGCCTCCCCACATTACATCTGAATTTAGGAAAATATCTACTGCACCCTTGTCAAATCCAGGCTCATATCTCAAACTTAATGCCTAACTACAGTAAGGATTGGAGGATAATACTGGCAAAGAAACATTTCCTAAACTTTATGTACTCATTTGGGATTCAGGAAGGATCGATTAGTATTCAAGAGATGTGACTGCTCAATATTTATACCATAGAGACTTGGCAGAAGCAAATAATGGTACATAAAGCTGATGCTTGTCTTAATTAAATGCAGTATAATAGGTGTTGGGGATTTTTTTTCTTAGTGAAGAGAGCAGTTTAGCAATGACCAGATATAACTCATTCTGAAGTTCAGAGTTTAAAACTAATCAATATGTATTTATAACAAGGGAGGGTCTAAATATAATTTCTTATTAGCTGACAGCCAACCAATAGAGAACCAAGAATTATTTAAGTATGTTTTTCCACATACTAATTTCTGATGAAATATTTTCCCCCTTGTATTTTTGATCATTCTTTGCTGCAGTAACAGTATTCATTTGAAATGAATGTCTCATCTGCAGATAGGCTGGGAATGAAACTAGGGCATGGAGGATGAGACATCTAGCTAAGACAATCCTTTCACTGTGACAAACTTATTCATAGTAACATTTCCTAACTTTATGATTAGGAATCCTTAATGGCAGATGATATTTTAAAAGTCTCCTTTAACGTATGCAATCTACATATGGGATGATGAACAGGTGTTGACTGGCAGACAAAGGATGACGGGCATGATTCCAGCACACTGACAGCCCAGGCTTGTCTCAAATGTCACAGCAAACACTTTTGAGAGGTAATATGAAGAAGGTGGATAAATAGATCTGGCATATTAGGCATGAGAGGCAGAGTGGAGAAAGCAGAAAAATACTTGCTCTGTAAAGGTGGTGAGACTGGGAAATGGAGATGGCATTGTGGGCAAGTCAGAGGCAGGACATGACCTTATGACACTGAATGACTGATGACAGGTAGGGAAGGAATAGCTACAAGGTCTCGAAAGTGAACACAATTTACATCTGATGCAGCAGGGAATAGGGCAGATCAAAAAGCCAGGGAAGCTCGGAAGGGTACCTTGGCAGCACCATTCACCAAGGCCAAAGGAAGAAATGCTGTGGTAATAGAAAGGCAATATTGTGAGACAACATGGCATCTGCTAAAAGTTTAATCTAGTAAACAATCACTCCTGTGTACATCCCATGGAAGTCAATGAGAACACATCTGCAGGATTAGCTATGTGGCAGTAGTTTCAGATTAGTTATATTAGAAATAAACATGTTCACTTCTTCCTCACAGTGACACAGTGTCTAGAAATAGACTAATTTAAAGGTGAAGATCCCTGTCTTCTGGAAGACCTCATTTCTGGGTATATTGGAGGCTCCATTTCTTGAAATCTGAAATCAGGATGACAGCATCTCTAAATTACTGTGATGCAGCTCAAGAGTTGTACACTTGGTGTCCAACTGCTGGGTGCAGATCTATGGCTTGCATTGAACAGAAGGATGATGGAGGTAATGATGATGATTATATGGGTCATTTCTTGTCCCCAAACCACAGAATCACAAGATTGGAAAAGACCTTTGAAGATCATCAAGTCCAACCATTCTCATCCTAAGCTAAACCATCTCCCTAAGTACCTCATCTACCCTTTTTTTGAACACACCCAGGGAAGGTGACTCAACCCCCTCCCTGGGCAGCCTGTTCCAGGCCCTGACAACTCTTTCAGTAAAAAAGTTTTTTCTAATGGCCAATCTGAACCTGCCCTGGCACAGCTTCTTGCCATTTCCCCTTGTCCTATCCTTTTCCTAACCAGTGAAAGGAAATTTCATAGGCAATATGTTTAAATCTACAATGAATCCTAATTTCACAGTCTTTACCAACTTTTCTCCATTTGCCAGTTTGAATTTGATAACTTATGTGAGCAGTTGTCAGCAATTGTTTATAGCCACTTACTGCTGCTTGTCCCACATTGCCTTGGAAACTAAGGATAAATCTTGTTCTAGAGATGATGAGGTCCAGGAGAACATTTAAGTGGCCAGTCTGCTCCTGGAACATGTAACTCTTCTCTAGGTCTCAAGCCAAGGAGCCAGGCTACTCCACTCTGTCACTAGAAGAGCTATTCAACTTTTCCACTTTAATCCTCTGAGCAAGTAAAGCAAATGAATATGGACAAAACCTCATTTCAGAATCATCTCATGAGGGACTTTCTCCTTTCATGGAGCCAGCATTGCCCAACAGAGAAATCAACCCTCTTGTTCCTAATTCTGCTTGTAACTCCATTACTGACTATGGAGCTTTGAAGTCTCTTAAATGATATCTCAACTACCCTATCTGATAAATGAAAACAATAGTTATCTAGCATTGTAAATAGTGGTGAAATCCAGAGTATTAAAGATACTATGGAAGGTACAACCAAATTGAAACAATGTTTGAAATACCTACAGATACTGTTAACAAAGGCCATTGTAAAAAGGAGCCTGATTTAAAATACCTGAAATAGATTGCAAGAAAATTTGATCCCTTCCTTTATAAATTACTCAACATAAAAATAGTTCCTTGCTGTGTTTTCATATTAGGGTCTAAAACTTTGCAAATCATTGGAAAATTCACCTTTTGAAAGGCTACTTTTAGAAGTGAATGTTAGCATTTTAGCACGTGCAGGACAAAGTTGGTTTTCTTTTGCCCTGTTCTTTCATTTCTCTGCTTTTTCTGATTTCTTTACAGAGAAACAAAAGCAAAGACGTAATCCCTTCACTTGATCTGTCAAAACCTGTAGAAAATCCAAGCAATTAAAAATTGGTCCTTACAGTCCTTACAGACTGTAAATGCTGCTGTATGAAGTGATGACTTTGATAAACAGCCATTTGCTCCTAAGAACACTTTTTCAGGGAGCTGACAGGTTTTACTCCGGCCTCCCATGGAGGTTCCACACATCGTGCAGGCAGTTTGAAAGTAGCACAGTGTCTCTCTTTACAAGTATCTACCCACATGAAATATTTGGGAAAAAAAACCCCCACCATGTAAAAGGAATAGACTACAAATGCCAGGGTTATAAGGTATAGTTAAGAATGAAACCAGTATATTTAATAAATAAATCCTTAATCATTCTTCATAGGAGTCATGAAGTATAAAATTCTTGCAGGAATTCCAGAGATATCCTTCTGTTTCATGGCTGAGTTTTTTGAATAAACTATGATAAATTAGAGTGGAAAATTAATAACCACTGTTGATTTGTCCTGATTTTATTTTATGAAATGCAACAAATGTTGCAAATCCATCTCTCATGTAACTTTTGAGTACAATGGCATTATTCAAGGCATGGATTTGATCCAATCTGATCATTATTGGTTTATGTTGTCTGCTTATGTGACAGCTGCAAGCCATGGAAAAAAAGATTAACCATCTTCAGCAAGAGCTTTTTCTTTTCANAAATAACAACAGATTCAGACGCTGGAGAAAAAAATAGGTCATATATTTCTCAGATACAAATCTTGCAAGTAATTAGAAACACTGTTATGAAGCAGTATTTGTATTCTGTACTGCTGCCTTTGTGTGGAGACAGTGGGGATTTCAGAACAACCCCATCAGTGTGCTCTGCACTTTCCTCCTCTCTAGTACGTTTATAGAACACTAGTGGGTATGGCTTGGATTCAGCTCCTGTAAGGGGGAAAATGACCTGCACATAACCCACATTTACACATCTCTACTTTTGGAACACTTTTACAATTTCTGTCCCATTTTTATTACACATTTTAGATGGCTAAGGTCCAAGTTTAAATGTATTATATTTGAAACAGAGGAAGCTTGGGATTATATGGGATCTTTTCTCTGTTATTGGCAGAAGTGTTTAACATCAGCAGCTACATTTGTTAGTCAAATTTCCCAACAAAACGTGGGAATAAATGGCTATATATTAAGACATGGATAAAGGAATTAATATCCTTAATCTTGGAGCAAATAAGATCACCCTATTGTCTTAACTGGAACATGTGGTAAGTGCTTCACTGAACAAGGAACCCGCTAAAGGAATATAACAGCTGAAAACACTTTGCAGCTGTAACAGACAACTTATTACATACTTTTAAAAGCAGAATGTATAGACTAGACTAAAAATCTGCCTCTTGTGTGTTTCTAGTTAAAAAGCACACATGGCAGAGGCTCTTACCTGAGAGGTTATATACGAGTGACTGTCAGCCATTCATTGGAGATGCACTGTAGACTATGCCAAATTCCCCTCTCCTTCTCACCCCCGTGTTGCTTGTGCCAGATTGGACACTGGAAGAGAAACAAAAGCAATGGCTATCTCCAAGGGACTTAAAATAGGGAGGTGAAATACTGCAAAGAAACAATGAAAAGTAGCAGTAGGAGAATTAAATAGGAGGTCTGGGGAAAGAAAGAACCTGTGAGAGTGATGGGAGAAAAGTGGCAGAGAAGAGGATATCTGGGTAGAGCAGAAGGGGTCAATGAAAAAGAGGGACAGCATGATGTGGATCAGAGGAATGGAGGGAGACCGAAGGGCTTGAAATAGGAAAGGAGTCAAGAAAACAGGGGGAAAAGGCCAGGAAGGAAAGAGAAACCATGAAGCTATGATCAAAGGCAAGCCAGAGGTGGGGAGAGAGGAAATAGAAGCAAACAGGAAAGAAACAATGAAGGAAAATTCAGAAACAAACTTTATGAGCCAGCCTTAAACACAGCTGTGATCATGAATCAGGAGGCAGAGGGGACTGTGCTGAAACACTTTCCCAAGCTCCTGGCTAGGAGTGTGTTCTGATGACTTTGGGTGGCAGGAAAGGAGAGGGAGGATGAAAATTGCAACTCCTTAGGCTCTGGCAAAACTGCTACCAAGACTGGATGAACCTCTCAGAGCAGGGGCTCCCTGCATTGCTCTGGTCCTGTGCAGAGCTATCAAGCATGGGACAAAGTGAAAGAGTAAGGCCCAAAACAGTCCATGTGGCAAAAGTTTAATCTGCACATGGCCATCCTCCCAAAGATATTTTAAGAGTTGTTCTTTATAAGATTAATCAAAGATGAATAAGCAAAATTCTACATTTAACATCACTGCCAGTACCGGGGGTGATTGGTGTTTGTTATAAACCTATTGCACAGCACCTCTGCTTGCCAGGTGAAGGAAAGTCTCATCACAAGAAGGAGAAAGGTTTTAACATCAGAATGGGGACTGACACTACAACAGCCTCTCTCTCAACACCAAAAATTGTAGTGCAGACCAGTGAAATGCTCTGAACAAGACAGACAATGTTATCCAGTCTTTCACAGGGAGAAACCCCACGGTCTAAGCAGAATAAATGATACACTGTTCTTCAAGCTCTGTCTGAGGCAGTCTGGATGGGTGGCAGTTTGAGAAACTCCTTTCTCCTGTCTAAGTCGACCTCTTCTGGGGAAACGTTTGGCTTTAGAGAATGGAGTCAGCAGCAAGGTTGAACAGGACGCGTGTCAGACTCACATCCCCTACAGTAGCGCTGGAAAACATTGCACACTGAAAATATTCTTTCAGAGAGGCACATTGCTATGAGGTTACTGTGGGAGTGGTGTCATCTAGACTTCACACTGTGCTCCAGCTGGCCAGCTCTTACCTGCATTCCTCACTTTCTGTTTTGAGACAGGGAAAAAAGACCCTCGCAATTAATTAACACCATAGCTAAAACTACCAGAGATGAGGCAGAGAGTAAAGAGGGAACAAAGCGATTAAGAACATTCCTGCTAAAAATTCACTAGGCATAATGTAAAATTCAGAGATAGCTGTGTACCTCAAAAATGTGGTGGAGAGAAACACACTTAAAAGAGCTTTCAATTACTTACGTGCCTTTGGCTTCCTTTCAGGATGCCGTGGAACTGGAAACAGCCGTGGTAAACGTATTTTCTCTGTTTCTTGAGAAAACAGCTCCAATATTTTGATCTCAGGAATAATCAGCTCTTTTGCAGTTCCTTTTCAAGTAACTGCAGACTTTTGCAAGTTAAAAATTAATGACAATTTTTTTTTTTTTTTTAACAAAAACCTCCTGTGCTGCTCTTCTGGAAAAAAATGCTTTTTCCTACAACCTTTGAGTCCTAGTCTAACCAGAATTCAAACCACTCTTTCTCCCTCCTTCTACAGAAAGACACAAAACAAATTCCACCACAACAAAACAACCTGGCTCGTGGAAACCATTATTTTGAAGATGAAACATTGTGTTGTGTCCTTTGCCACTATTACAGGCAGTCAGTCTGTTAGAACATATTGGGCGATTATAGGCTAGTCTTTTCAGAGAAAGCCATGGGTTTCAAGTTAGCAGTAACCATCTATCAATTCTTGAGATTATGCCATGATTTACTGTCACAGCATCATGTATTCTCTGATTTTCTGCCTCCTGTGAAACATTGTGCTTTCCTTTTCTATTGATGTATCAACTATAATAGTTACAAGCAGCTACAGAAAAATCAATAGCAAACTTTCATTACTGTGCACATAAAGAGTACCATGCTGTGAGAGCACCTAGCTGTTAAATAGTCACCAGCAGTAAGGTGCACTATAAATGTCTGTTATTTTGGTCTAAATGAAGAATGTCTGAATTTGAAACAACAAATATCTAGGATTTTTGACACCACTGGATTCTATGTCAAGTTTTTCCAGCGTGTGATCTTTTTCCCCAGCTGTCAGGCTTGATTTGTATTTTCTGTGCTGGGATCTGTGGGGTTTTTATTTTTTAAAAAAATTGAAGCTGACACAGGAAATTAATTTCAAAATAAATAAAGTATTGCCAGGCTATGCTTAGCTGTAAGCTCATTAGGCTCGGTTGGACAGAAGTGGTAAGAATTGTGTTAATCTTTTCTACACTAGTCTACATCTTACTAGTCAAAGTAAGCTGACTTTGTTTAAGGTGAACAGACCAATAGCCTGTGTTAAACACACTGATACAGTAGAGGTGAAAGAGGGACTAGAGTGTTTCTAGTCTAGGAGAAACACTAAGCTGCTTTTCAATGCACAGTTCAGAAAAAAACTGTAATTTTTTGTTTTTATATATTTATTTGCCTCTGGGAATACATTAACTTTCAGTTAGTGAAGGTAAATGAAGAGGCAAGAACAACAGTAAATGTGAGTTATTGCCTCGAGCTTGTGCAGGCCATTTCTCCAGCCAAAGGGGTAGGGAGTCCCTGCAGGGTCAGGGTGGGCGGGCAGCTGTGCTGCAGGAGTCAGTGGTTACTTTGGCCTTTTGAGGCAGCGGTGATGCACAGCTAGAAACACGCTGTTTGTTGCTGAACAGCACAGGTTTGAAAGCCTGTGCACTTCCATGAACCTAAAGCATGAGGATGCACCTGTGTGCTTACATGAGTTGGATCCTGCCAAACACACATCCCCTTGTCAGCCGTGGCCGCAAGGTTAGAGCAAAGCATTCTTGCTTGCTTTGGACATAACCTTCAGGAAAATTAACCTTGAAAGAAAAAAATTAACATTTCTTCTGCAATTTTTGTAGCACTATAACTTTTACCATAAAATGAAAGGACAGAAAACCCATTCCAAATGGCAATTCACAACCTTGTCTGTAAAAAAATACCCATGGGTAGGTAGGTAGGGAAACACCCCTGCTTTGAAGACTACAGTGAGATCTAGCTAGAACCAACCTTAATCCAATGAGTGTTGATTTAGGTGGAGGTGGATCTGGAATTAAAAATCCTTCCCAATTGTAAGTTATAAAGGCAAAATCCACAGTCTAATTCAATAAAGCATCGAGGGGCTCAGCAGAGCATTGCTGGGACCCTGGGGATATGCATGTTGCTGGTGGGGTGAGATGCCAGATGCCAGTTTGCATGAGACTAAGCCCCCTCGTGTTCCCGAGCCCCTCTGCAGGCCATGGCAGCGGACACTGTGCAGTGCCAGTGGCACACTCGCTTCCTGCAGCTGGCATGTCACATCAGGGGGCCAAAACCTGCCTCTGCCCTGGTGCAGGGAACATGAGTTTTTTGGCACCACATTAGGGGCAGCTCCAGACCCAGGCTAATGGGGATCCATGACTGTGAGTAACGATGTGGTCTATGGAAACAACTCATCCATATCTGACCAAACATTTGAGTCTGAGCTGGGCAGAGAGAACAAATCTGGAGATTGCCTGGTTGCTGTTTCTTACTGAGCAATTGAAGCAGGATGAGGTGCTATCTTACCTGAGAGCCTCCAGTCCTTTCTGATGAGGGCTTCTTGTCAAGACAGCATAGCTAGCTGAGAAATAAAACTCTTAGAAGAGCCTCATATTTGAAATGCAGGTGTAAGAGTATTTCCTCTGTTCCATACTTCTCTACTCCATCTGTTTAACTGATGGGGAACCGTGTCAGCAAGTGGCCTTTCAGGTGGACTTTTCTTTAGCTTTCCTATTTGTGTGTTTAAAAGTGTAGGTAATAAGGATGAAGAAGAGTGGTATACACGTCAAAGTCTTTGGGAAAAGAGTCCAAAGGATGACACACGTCTGGGTGCCTCTCCAGTGCATCCTGTGTACCAGCACTGACACTTGCAGAATGCCAGTGTGCTGCAGATGTGCCCATTTGAGCTTCTGCCAGTCCCGTTTGCCAAACCACTCCCACAACTAAGCACAGACATATGTCACAGTAAAAAAATGGAATTTGCAACTTCCACTCAGATCCATGTCAGACAATATGCTTTGAAATACTGCTGGAGAAAATTACTTGCCTTAGTTATGTTCACTGCCCATGAAAGCAAGCCTGAGAGCACAGGAGCACGAAGTGTTTCTTTTCCCCACCACCTAGCAGGAAGCCTAGGGCCTGGGCCAGCCAGAGGGATGGGGGAATGTGGTAGGAGCCCTGTCTCAGAGCCACCAGCTCTCCTGTCACTCAGTGAGCACTGTTCAGTGCATGGTGCATTGCATTTAAGCAAATCTGTGGGCTGTTGCAGCCAGGCATGGTAACGACCTGATAACTGATACACACGTCTGTATGATGGGACCAAACTCATCGTCACTTTTCATCCAAGCCAGTGATTTTTTTTGGTGAGGCTAACTTGATAGGGAATTGACACAGGATCTGAGAGACAGCAGCTTCAGTGTGCCATCAGTGGTCTTCTGAGCTGCCTGCAGTTACATCTACGTACATATAGAGCAAAGAACTGTAACTGCCCAAAGTAGTCTAGCTCTTCTGAGTAACACAAGTGAAATTCAAATGTCTGGCTAATTGGAGTCATATTTGTTTCTACTGTAGTGCTTTCAGCACCAAGCAATTAAATGAATGCCTTTTTCTTTGTATTATTTCAATACAATTATAGAAGAAAACAGTTCTTTCACTGATTTCCACTGGCCATTTCTTACACAGGCAGAGGTAATGATCTTTTTCCTGTTCTTTCTAAACCAGAACCAGCTTCCACTGATACAACTTAGTTGTAAACCCTCTCAGTGCAAATACTGTCACATAAAACTAGTAAAACCATGTCTTTAAAAAATATCAGAAAAGAGGAAAAATAGTTTTTGGAAACCAGTATGTCTGAAAGATGATTGGCTGATTGTCTCACACTAAGCCCTGCTCCAAAATATTGCAAAAGACTTAAAACTTTGAATTATTTCTCAGTTACCTTGACAGAAAGTCAAAGTGTTTACCTCTTCAAACAGCAGACCACTAAAACACCTTCACTTGATTATATTTCCTTCTTTTAAAGAGACTGTATGGTAATAATTTTTGCTCCCATGGGACTTTGGATCTAAACAAAAGGATAAAGCCAAACAAAATTTACCAGGTAACAAAAAAAAAAAAAAGAAGTTCTACCCTTATGTTCAAACAACCATAATGATATAACTGGCTGGTCTAATATTTTTAACCAAGTTCAAAAAAAAGTTTGAAATATAATAATTAAATGCAAATACAGTCCTGATCCCAAAGACCAGAAGAATGCCTTTAAGCTAGTATTTATAACAAGAGCTATTCGACTGAGCTCTCTTGTAAATTTTATCATACCTGAGGCAGTTTTCCTCAGTCGATTAGCTGGAAAGCTGAATATATCCTGAGGCAAACCAGACATCTAGTACAGGCTAAATTCAACTACTGGAGCTTAAATTTGGCTTAATATATCCCCACTTGGATCTGCCTGTTTAATTCTCTTTCATATGATAACGTTGGTTTATTCATAGTCTGGACTTGCCACCTGAACAAACTGTACCTCATATCTTATTCTAATGGAATAAGAAAACTTTGCAAAAACCACAAAAGTTCCTGACTGATAATCAAATGCAAATTTGGGATTAAAAACTGTTTTGTAAAGTGACTACAAGATTAGTACAGAGAGATTTTTCCCCTAAGGAGTACTGCTTTTTATGATCATGCATTTTTTATACTCTGCAGAGACAGATGGGCTTTATAAAAGGATACAGCCTGCTACTCAAAAGGGTTTCAGTGGCAGCTGCACTTCTGTGTTTTAACCTCAGTAGAAATTTGTATTCAATATTTTTCCAGAAAATATTTATATTTCTTCTTTTAGGACTATCACCCCTTGCTGTAGTTCCAGAGGAGGCAGTAGACATACCTCTGAGATTAATCCAGACCATTATTCCTCTTTTAAACAGTACTTGAGGAGCAGGAGAGAGATAGAAAGGGAAAGGGGAGGTAATGTGCAAAGTTCTCATGACTGCAAGAAATCAAATCATTCAGAAAAGTTGCAAATGCCTAAGCAAAGGCAGAGTAAATATTTTCTAGATAAAAGCAAATCTTTCTAAAATTTTCATTCCTTTTTTTTCCTAAACATTCAGTTGCTTCTCAGCTAAATAACAGATTGTTTCTTGCAAGTTGCATAGAACACCCTTTCTGCCTCAGTTCATAACTTCAAGGATTTTGTATGAGGTCCCTATCACCATTCCCAGGAACTTCATAAATATTTATGACATCTTAAACCATTCAAACCCTACAAACTGTAGACATTGACAGCCAGTACTGTTAAAACACCAACAATCCTGTATTGTTCATGTGCTATTGCAGATTAAATCGATGTTTCAGAAATTAATTGGGGAAACCATTTGGTTCAATAAATTCACTATTTACTCCGATTTTTTAAACTCTTAACAGAGGCTTAATTTCTGCTTTTATCAAATGTGATACTTTTTCTGGTAACTGGAAGTGTGATACAAACTAGTGCTATGGCTGTAGATTTCTCTGCATTTAAGCACATATATACTGAAGCTGCTGATACCATGATTCTGCAATATTTAACACAGTAGTTTTCTTATCTATGCTTATTCCAACTGAATATTCAAAAGACAAATATTTCTAGCCCAGGCATAGAATATGAATCTGAAATTAGGTGAGGAGTTAAGAAAAATTAGTTTTGCCTCACGTGCTTTCTCAGTTTGTATGTGAAACCTTCACTGAATCACTTCTGCTCCAATTTGTCAACATGTGCTGGCATACAAATATGACCACGGCTCCATGGGATACTGGTAACACAATTTTTCCCTGGAAAAGGGAGACTTAGATTGACAATTTATTTTTTTTTTAATTGATCTGTCATTTACCTTAAGTGGTCACTAGACCAGATATACAAACAAACCTGGAAACAGGAACCAGAAACCCCTGTCAGCTCAGGCGGGGTCCCTCACCACCTAGAGCTGTGGTGCAGCAGCAGAGCTTTAACCGAAAGACTGGAGCAGACCTTCACTGAGCACAGCCTGCAGCTAGGGATAGCTAAGACCACCCTCTGGCATGGTGGGACACTCCAGTTGTTTGGGGAATTTCCTTGAAGACACAACAGAACAAGTGCTGTTAAAATTCCTGTTCCTCTGTCATGTCAGCAGCAGCTACTCTCTTATGTGGAACCTAATCCTATCAGCAAACGCTTAAGCACGGATCAAAATACAGAATAAGCCTTCAGGCAACAGGCTGCCTTCAGTCCCAGATGAGCAAGAGACAAGCAACACTTTGTACTGCTCACCCAAAGCCAGCACTGATGTCTGGGACATCAGTAGGGGCGTAACTCCAGGCATGGAGGAAGCTTTAGAAAGTGAAAGTGAGGTGGCACTGGAGTTTAGGCATGGCTAAAATGAAATGCCAGCAGTGGAACCACTGCCTGGGACTTGGTGTCTGTGGTCTGTCCTGGCATCTTCTGGACTGGGCCACAGTTTTGTCATCCCAGTATCCCAAACAACTCTCCACACCCCTGGCTGTGTGGCTGTTCCTGGCCATGCTTTTCCTTCGTGAATCTCAGTGAGAAACACCGCACTTTGTATTTATGGGTGTAGCTGGCAGTGGACTTTGGGCCAGGGCTTGTGAGCCGCTCTTCCTCCAAAGAGGCCTGGCAGGATCTGGCTTTATTGCGTCTCAATGAGCGCCATATCGGGCATGCCTCGTTTGCTAGCAATAAGGATGTAGGTTCCTGGGGCGCCAGGACAAGAAGTGAGTGGAAATTTTTGTTTGTTTGTTTAACTTTCAAGTCAGTAAATTCAGCATGAGCTGTTGAAAGTCAAGCTGTGATGACTCAGTAATTACACCAGTCATAAAGAGTCAGAAATCAAATGAGGTTTTGCCCTTTGTCTTTACCGGGGCTGCAAGAAAAGAAACAACTGAAATTTAGTTACATCATTTCACAGTTGCGCAAGGAGAGGAATTCATCCTGCTTCCCTATGGCTCCCTGTCCACTGCAGAGCCAACAGGAACGAAAGCAATTATAAAATCATTCACAGAAGTCAAGAAGCAGAGTTCTTAACAGACATCAGAAGCTGATATTCTCAGTCAGAAAGTACCATTTTACAATCTTTTTAGAACAGAAAAACATGCTTCAATAGGCTAAATAGGTCTAGAAAGAAGCCCACTACAACTATAAAATGACATCAAAATATGTTTGATTTCATCTGAATTGTTCTGAAACAAACCCAAGTTTCCATCAGGACTGAAGACTGAGAGGATGAAATGAGATTCAGACTAAGAATTAGGAGCTTCTTCTCTCAAAAGCATCTAATTCTCACTTTAGAAATACATATAATTGTCCAGTACGTAGACATGAATGAAAAGCGTTGCTATAGAAGAATATAATCAGGATTTTCAAAACAGTGTGCCCATTATCTGATGTTATGTTCAACTGAAAATGAAAATTACTTTATGACCCTAGTAAATAGAGATCGATCGTTGCTCTGTTGCAGATAATTTAAGCACTGCCAAAAAAGAAGCCTTCTAAAGACAGGAAAAGTCAACATTCAGTTTGGACTTGAGTGTCTCAAGAAAAGAAAAGTGGGTTTTGTTGTTATAATGTGAAGGTTTTCCAAAGTTTGGAACACACAAAATATGGTGCCATGCCACTGATTAACAAACACATCTATCAAGAATTGTTTCCCATGACTTCTAAGTGAGTAATATTCAGCACAACCCTGCTGTAATAAAATTGAGGGGAATTTTGCAGTAAGGAGCTTATCTTTACCATAAATCTTCCTTCATTATAGCATTTTGTCTGTCAAGAAGGCTTAGCTTAGCGAATGGCATACATCTGCCTTCGTGACAGATGTGCTATATAGAACCGTTGTTGCCGCCATTAGATTCAATGAAGGAGAATTGTGGGTAGTTTTCAGAGATTGGCACTTTATCAACCATTACTACTCTTGCCCTCAAAAAAATTGTTATCACATGTCAAAAATCTACCTGTGTTTTAAGCCCTGTAACCTGCAGGGTTTGCAGGGCTAGCAGAAAGCATGGGGGAAAAAAATGAGGAAAAAGCCGTGTTTCAACAGAGGAAAGTTTGGTGACGTCACCTCAGCTCTGGGTAATCCCCCTCCTTTGAACTACTCTGGGGGAAAACCTTTATAAGAATTCACATATTCCATGTTCAAGGCCAAACAGGAATTGGCCTGACACCAAAGCCTGAGGAGAACCCCAGCTTCGGGCTGGGGATGCATGGTGTATCTTTCCCTGATAAAGCTGAAGTTTCTAGCAGAGGCAATGCTGCTTGCTAGACCATGCAGTCTGGCTGGAAGGCACAGACAAACGTCTCAGACCATGAGCCTGAAAGTCAACCTGACCAAAACTACCATCACTAGAGTTTAGAAGACATCATAAGCGTTGGGGCCGGTTGGGTTTATTAAAGTCCTTAAATAATGGGGCTCATCAGCTCATGCAGGGTGAGAAAGCTCTACCCCAGGCTGGTATTGAGTCCTATTGCCTGGGGTTATTTGTAAGACTGCATGTAAGCCTTTGTGAAAGTGAGACATTTCTCCCCACAGAGAAGCCTAAGCACAACCTCATTTTATCCTTGCAATACCAGGACTCGTGATGGGGTAAAACTCAGAGAGGCAGCCCCACCTCATGAGGTCTGTGTGCTCACCTCTTCCTCCCTTCATGCAGAAAGAGTATCTGATAAAAGACATGAGCTGTAAAATTCAACTGGCTTTTTTTGGGAAATATTGACGCAGCTCCTAAAGAGTTACTGTTTTTCAAATTTCAATCTCTCATTCTGTTTCATTTTTCTTTGCAAAATTCCCAGACCAAGAGCAGCTCTCTACAGATTAGTACACCACCAAACTTTCAGTATTTCATGTTTGGAATATGAGAGGGAGAAAATCTCTCTGAAACCTAAATATTTTCCCCCTCTAAAGACCAGACCCATTTTTGGGGAAAATATGCAAAAGTGTTCTCCTCGGGCTGAATGCTGTATGCAGTTTCAGCTTAATGCACAGCTTTATAGCAGATGTAGAAATAATCAAAATGGGAGATTTCTGGGAATACTGGCAGATCTTTACTGTGACTGCAAAGCAGATCCTGACACCGTATAATACTGTTTTTGTCTTAATCATCAAAAGTAAGCTATAGAGAACAAAAATTCTTTGTTTGACAGAAAAGCAATTGCTATTTCTTGTAAAACATATAATATATTCCAGAAGACCTAAGGGTTTACTTTCCAATAAGGATAGAAAAAGATGTGCGCCCCACTGTGAGCTCACAGTAAGGCTGTTTCATGTAAAAAGTTGGTAATTAGTCCCCGAGTGAATAAAGTAGAAGAGATAAGAGACTGATACTTACTGTAGCAACACAAAACACTTTTTCTAGCTGCTAGGATTTAAAGGGTGTGTGGGTGGGAGGGGGGACCTATTCCTACTCATTTAATTTACAAGCGCCTAAACCTCGGAAAATGATTTCTTGCATTAAGCTTAAACATGTGTACTTTAAACTGTTACTAACCGGTGGAAAGCTGGGGAAGAGACATCCCGCTTCGAAAAAGCAGAGAGGGATGAATCCCACCAAAGTGGGACAGACTCTTGTGCTGTACACATCAGCAGCAGATTTCACACTCATTGTGCAGCACTGCCTTCATAGAATCAGAATGGTCTGGGTTGGAAGGGACCCCAAGGATCATAGAGCTCCAACCCCCCTGCCACAGGCAGGGCCACCAACCTCCAGGCCTGGAGCTACACAAGGTTGCCCAGGGCCCCATCCAACCTGGCCTTGAACACTTCCAGGGACGGGGCATCCACTACTTCTCTGGGCAGCCTGTTCCAGCCCCTCACCACTCTCTCTGCAAAAACCTTCCCCCTAATATCTAATCTAAACCTTCCCTCCTTTAGCTTTAATCCATTCCCCCTTGTCCTGCCATTATCTGCTCTTTTAAAAAGTTGAATCCCCTCCTGCTTTATAAGCTCCCTTCAGGCACTGGCAGGCTGCAATGAGGTCCCCCCGCAGCCTTCTCTTCTCCAGGCTGAACAAGCCCAGCTCCCTCAGCCTCTCTTTGTAGGGCAGGTGCTCCAGCCCTCTAATCATCCTTGTGGCTCCTCTGAACCCTCTCCAACAGTTCCACATCTTTCTTGTATTGGGTGCCCCAGACCTGGACACAGGACTCCAGATGGGGCCTCACGAGGGCAGAGCAGAGAGGGACAATCACCTCCCCGTCCCTGCTGCCACCCCTCTTCTAATGGAGCCCAGGTTCCCATTGGCCTTGCGAGCTGCAAGAGCCACTGCTGGCTCATGTTAAGTCTCTCATCCACCATAATCCCCAAGACCTTCTCAGCAGGGCTTCAGCACACTTACACCAGGATCGCTCCGTGTTCCACCAAGCTAAGTCATTAGCATTCAAAGGATCTTTAGCAAAACAAAAGGAAATTATCTGACAACTAAATTCATGTACCTGTAGCCAGAGTTATACAGTAAGTACTGAGAAAAAAATACAAACCAAAGCCATGGGAAAACCATCTACTTACAAACCAAGTTTAGATTTAATAACATCTGTATCACTATCAGCTAAATAGCAAGTACCAGAAGTTAAAAACTGCATAGCGTTTCTTGTTCTATGTGGGGAACCTGGAGCTACTGGAAATAACAATATTCACATTTTCCTTAGCTGTTACTCATCTTTATTAGAGCTAGAGTTTGTGATTCTCTCTCAAAAATAACTATGAATTTATATCACAAATATGCATTCAGAAAATGTTTTTTAGCAATATACAAAACCTCATATGAGAGTTTAGCCCTGGCAAGGGAGCTGTGCACAGCACTTAGCCCATTCCCTTGGACTTCCTCCTCTCTGTTCAATTTGTTTAATTTCCTTTACTGCAGCGTTTGTTGTTAATATACATGAGATGAGGGCACTTATCAGAAGTCACAGCCAGAAATCTTGGCTATTTCATGGAGACTCACTCCAAAATACCAATCTGGTTATCAAGATTACCAAGGTTATCAATTTACATCCCCACTATTACAACTGCAGTCCCAGAAAGGTCTACCCACAGGTGAATTCTGTAGTGATGTCCTAAATGTAGTTTTTTGGGCTATGACTATCTGATTCAGCATAGAAACAGTCAGGAAAATTCTACACATTTTCACTGGTTAACTAATAACATCTTGTTTACAAGCACTGAGCCTCACCACAAATATCAAGAATTTGTTTAGAGGAAATACATTAAAAGTATTTCCTCAGGCTGGATGTGGTATAGAAGCCCCAGAACTCCTTTCTGTTTACTGTTCGCATTAATTGGACTTGTTTTTACATCTGACTTCAGCACTTATGTTGCCATGTATGAATATTTAAAGAATTGTCCACTGAGATGAGGGAAAAAAAACTAACACAGACCTTCTTCCCTGTAGTTCTGCAGCTTCCATGCAGTTCAAGCCAGGCCATGTAGCTGACAAGTACATAGGAACACATATACCATGCGTTAATGCACCTACTGCCAGAAGCCACCGATCCTGAATATAGGGGGAATAGAGGAGAAAATGTTATGCTTCCTTTTGGCTAGGAGCATGATATTAAAACAGCTGAAGACAGGCTGCATCTCTATAAAACATACATCAAATTCACCACTTCTGCAGGAAAACACAGAACATTTGCAATTCTCAGATTTTGTTTCTTCTTGATCTTTGTAAAAATTGATGTTGTGGTGTGGCCAACAATGATATATTCCACATGGTAACATCTAGAAAGAAAGCAAAAAATGAGAATGAACGTGGGGTTTGGAGAAGTCAGCACAATGTAATCTCACTCACAGTACGATTCAAAACAGACAGGCAGCAACAGAAAGATGCACTTTGAATTTAAAGTTTCTAAAACTTCCTGATGTTTAAGGTGATTTTTAATGGGGGGAAAAAGTTCAAAATACTAATTCTGAAATCATACCATTTGATCTTGCTGTTTAACACAAATAAATCTCCAGCATAGTCCCTGTTTTCTGTGGGAATTTCTTATGTTCTAACAATTCATTCATGTAGCATTTTGCACCTGAAAGCAACCCATTTAAAATAATTCTTATTCTTCCTTTCTTAACTCTGTGAAAATATGTGTAGGACACACAATAATTAAACCAGGCTACACTCGCTCCAGAATACCTTGGGAGTTTTATGTAGGTATGTGAAAAAATAAACAGTTTCATTTTGTATGAGAAAATGTCCAGTGTAATACATGAAAACACATCCAGTCAAAGATCTCCAGAGACACTGGCAGAAAGACTTTAGATAACTGAGATTAAATAGCTAAGTGACCAGGCACAGCAGTTTTGAATTTCCCAGTTCTGGATAAGGCAAAGTTCAGATGACCTTTGCTGGACAGCCATCATAATTCAAGTGTTGCTAGTGAGTTCCTTAAGCCAGCTAGCAAAATTCGGACGGAGGTCGTGTCCCCAGTTCCCAACCAAGCAGCACAAATCCAGGAGCCACTCACTTCATTTCCACAGCGAAACTGGGACAGGAAAGAGGCAGGCAGTACTGACCCCAGCAGGAAACACTCGCTCCAGCTCAGGCAGGAATGAATCTGAAGTGCAGCCAGCATGCTCCAGAGAGGCTCCTCCTCAAAGCCTGTAACTCAGGCCCTGGAGGCTGCTGCCCTGGGCTGCCACTAGGATCCTTGGCATCCTTGCTATCCTCTTATCCTCCTCCAACCATTTCCCCTTTTCCCTCATGTTCCAGCACACAGGTATGCACAGGTACCAATATTTATTTAAAGTACTTCTAGGAAAAGGTGCAGTGACACCCAATTTCCACAGCCTCCCAGGTTGCTGCTCAACTGGGGGACCTACGTGTGTTCCTGTTTTGCAAAGGAAACCACTCATTTCCCCTTCAATCAAAGGCTGGCATTTACAATGCCAAATTCCCCAACTTCTGTGTTCCAAGAATGTCCATAGAAGAGCAGATTCATCTTCAGAGCGGATCAGCAGCAGCGCAGTTATGCTCTGCATTGCCATGCTCAGCATTACTAGAACTCATGTTACAGTACTCTAGATGGTGTAAGTGATAAAACAGCAACCAAAACGAGTTCTCCCAGCACGAGCACTTCAATCACTTCACTCTTTCTGCATTGTAGCTGGGCTGCAGTTGGCAAGCTTTGGAATAACTGTTGCATTCTCTAGACATGTCAAAAGACGATGCCGCCAGAGTAACTTTTACACAGGGAAGCAAATAGTAAGGAGTTAATATACTGGCATTTATCTCTGACCAGCATTTCCAGAGCTTGAAATTGCCATATAGAGATAGAAGATAATAAGAGGCAGAGTGAACAAACTGTACCTGCCTTACTGATGTAAATGCCCCTGTTGTCCAATAAAAAAAATAAAATTAAAAAAAATAAAAATCAGTGCGTGGATTTCAGAAACCATATTCAGGTTAAAGGGCACCATTCCTATCTGGTATTCCACCCAAAGGACAATGATTTCATTTCATAAAGATCATTAGTCAGTGAAATATATATTTTAGAGAGTTTCTAGTAGGGAAGATTATTTTGGCAGTCACTGGAGTGTACCAGATGGTTCATTAACATAGGCTAGACAAGTCAAAGGCTTTCAGAATCATTTAGAAAATGTCAAACAGAAACAAGAACCCTGTCACTTTTTATTAGAATTAACTACATCATACCCTGGACACAGATTTCACCTTGGGTCAGAAAAATTAATACAGAATTATATGAATTGTGTAACACACTAGGTTAAAGATAGGGCTTCCTCTCGGGACTCATTTGCTAGCAATATATTACGGTCTTCTACTTTAGGAATCCTCAACCTTTCTTTTTGTAAGCTGTGAAAAGAGCTGACCTTGCTCAGACTCCATTGGTGTCTAATTGATTTGAGGTATATGCAGAATTTCAACAAGACACTCCGCTAAAGCTCTTTTGTGATCATTTTCCCAGGAAAGTTGGCAAAAGGGGTTCACTGAATATTCAGCAGCTTGCAAAGTATGCTTTTGTCAGGAGGAAAAAATATACAGCCATTTAGTGAAACACTGCCTTCATAAACAGGAATTAAAATGCAACTCAATTGTTACCTTTTTTTTTTTTTCCTTTTTAATTATCATTCAGATGTCAAAAATCTTGAGAACTTCCAGCTTGTGGAAGGTGTTCAGGAACAAGTGAATGCTGCTCTGCTGGACTACACAATGTGTAATTACCCACAGCAAACAGACAAATTTGGGCAGCTCCTCCTGCGACTACCAGAAATCCGGGCCATCAGTATGCAGGCCGAAGAATACCTCTACTACAAACACCTGAACGGGGATGTGCCGTGTAATAACCTTCTCATTGAAATGCTGCATGCAAAGAGAGCATAAATTATACCCATTAGAGCTTCTGCTTTCAAGGAAAAAAAAAAAAAAAAAAAAAATATATATTTTTTAAACTGCTCCAAGCAACACTAATTAAAACATGGTTTTAAGACTTTGCAAAATGGTATAATAATCAAATACTAATAGTAAATAAGTGATGTATCAGGGTATTTGTATTGCAAACTGTGAATCATATGCTACACATCCCCAAAGGAATCTATGTAGGACTTGATACTGGAGTGAACTTACCAAGTGGATACCATCACCAATGTCAACATGAAAAAAAGACAGAATGATTCTTGTCTATTTAACTCTGCTGATTGCTGTATTGAAGAAACCTAGGAGAAAAAAACCCAAACTGATCCGTATGATCGAGCTAGAATAGTGGGGAATTTGAGCGCACTGAATTCCTTCACTGTACAGCAGGACTTCTAAAACAGTTATAATAGATGCAAAGCTGCATCTATAGCATCTTCTGTCATCCTTCCAAGGACCCAACACTTACTGCTGTGATAAATGATGTGGCATCCACTCAACAAGCTGTAAGAGAGAGCTGGCGTAGGCCACGTGCTATGTAGTATCGCCACCAAATCCTGAGGCTGGTTTTGACCGTCGGTCTCTCAGGCCTGCAAATTGCTGATATGAAGAGTCTGTTATCCAGTTAGCTTGGCATTCTTACTATGTTCTGAAGTTTGTTTTGTCACGTGTTCATGTTGCTCTATCAGGCAGTATCCCTCTTCTACTCCTGTTATCGGATAGCTCTTAAATAGCTAAGATAAGTATTCTAAAACAAATTAAGAATTCATCTATATACTTAATTAGTGCGGTGGCCCTGCTATATGTTCACAGCCATTTCCAAATAAAGGAAATGGAGATATTTTAGCCATCACAAGCAATAGCTTCTTTGACTAAAAAAAAAAATAAATAAATAAATCATGTAGGACACCAAATACTGGCATTAAACTATAAATAAAATTTAAACAAATGCATTTAGTGACACAAGAATGGACAAATTCATTGTATGACCTGCTGAAGCCATGGAGCTTATTCAGGAGTGATCTTTAAAATTGCCAGTAATTAAGAAACTACATTTCAGATCAAAAGTTTTCCTTTTTGAAGTAATACACGTCTTTTACACAAAGAAGAGTGATACTGCTGTGTCTATGTAGGCCAAAGTCTGCTGCAGAACAAATATTAGAGAAGAACAAACATTTCTCTCTCTGTCCAAATGAAGGTATCAGTATTAACATGTAGTGCCACAGGTATAAGTCTTGCCTTATTTCATTACCCTTAAAGGTAACTGTGCAGGTGTGGATCAACATAGGTTTAAAATAAAGTATTACTCTCTAACATTAACAAAAACATAGTGTTTACATTCTTTAGGTCCTGTGGGGAAAAAACTGTGATAAAATTGCAGAGCAGTGATTTCCTTATTATTTCTTTTAAATTGGTAATTATTTTACCAGTACTTAATTACTGTATGTCGTGAGACACTAAAATCAATAGGGGTATTTCATTTTTACTTTAATTTTTGAGATTATCGGCTGCACAATCACTTGTAGAAACTGTATAAAATCTTAATCCTTTAATTTTTTTTTCATGAAGATTGCTGGCTTTTGAATAGTTTATTTATATTGTATATGATAGTTTCCACTGTAGACAATTATGATGCTAATTTATTGTTCTTTGGTTTCAACTTTATATAAGATATAGCCAGAATGAAGAAGCCAAATATATGTGTTTACTGTAGCATGTCTTCAAGTTAGTGGAACATAGTTCAGGGACACACAAGGGTCTTTACAAATTAAAATCATTCACTTGATTAAATGTCTGTAAATCTTCATAATCCTAAATGTAGTTTATTTAAATCTATTGTAAATTATGTGAGTTATAGCTTCTTCTGTTTCATGTGAACTTGAAAAATGTGCATTTCTCTTCCTTTTTTTTCCCAACCATTCATACATTGTATACCAAAGACATCAGTTATTACATCTGCATTAGTACAAAGCACACTTTTAATCGCCTGTATTAGTCAGCTCTAATATTCTGTCCACGCATCGGGTACAAACACAGCAAAGCCTAGTGTCTGTGACTCTTAGATGCCTGTCTTATATCACAGAACACACGTACAGTCGTACAGACCAAAGCAAACCAAGCAGAGCTCCCTTAGCCATCCCTCACAGCAGACATGCAAGCGTTACTTAAATAACAGCCTTCTCCCTCAAACAAACATTAGCAGAAAGTAAGATGCGGTGGCTGTGAAATGCCTGCACACACGTACAAGATACACGTGGTCATTCCTTTCTGAAAGAAAAACAAAGCAGATTTCAAGTGTTTGCATTCTGCATTCTCTGTTTTCCTCCTGCTGAAATGCTACAGTGAATCTCACGGAATATTAAGGAAAAAAAAAGCTTAAAAAAATGTTGCTAACTGTATTCACAGCACCAGTATCTATATGGAAGACAAAAGAAGGCATAGAAGAACAGAACAATTTTTCATACAGTTTAAGGGAAACAATTCCAGACCAGCTAACATATATTTGCCCACATCTGTGGTTCCAAGAATCCCTCCAGACTGCCCAAAGTACACAAGCAAAACAAACCAAAACCACCAAACCCCCACCTCATGTTAATTGTTAACTACTTTGTAAGCAGACATTTACTTCTGACTGCCTTATTGATTACAGGACATATTAGAAAAGCAGACTAAAATTCAAAGGGTTTGGCTTTGGCTGGTTTATTATAGTTGTTCTGTGTTTGTAAACAGACAATCTGTAAAGTCTGATTATTTGTATTACAGATGTTCTGCAGCTGCCTTGGATTTAAATCCATGCAACTCTTAGAATGTGCAGTGAGTTACTTGTTGAAGTTGAAGTTCTCTTACTGTATCGGTGAAATACATATTGTCATGTCAGTTCTTGCCAGGAGTTTCTCATCACCAATGGAAATATTTTTTTTTTCAGTATTTCAATAAATATTGATATGCCCGTGCTGATTACAATTGTCTTTATAACAACATCATTGCACTGAAATGAAGCACCAGTCAAAAATCAGTTACTCAGAAGAGGAGAGTAAAATGCAGGAGGAGTAAGAGCACCGAGGAGCATGTGATGTAGAGCAGAAGACACAAATGGGGAGCGCAGCACCTTCAAAAGCTCAGGTAGCGATGGTGCAAGTGCCTAGGCTGAAGCAAATTAATTACAGTTAAACAGATGCGAAAAGCTGAATCTCTAATCAAAAAGGAGTTCACCAGTCAGTACTTACAAATTAATACATTTCATCTCATACGGCACATGTAACTTTTGCTTTGCATGTTACCCATAAAGAGTTAAGCAGCCAGAGCATCAGAGAGGGATAATGACAGAACAAAAGAAAGTCAGGTAACAGGATCCAGGGAGGCAGGATAACCTCTCAGCAATGTAAATATGCGGCGGGGCCAGGGGCAAGCCCACACTTCCAACATGACTGCCAGCAGAGGCTGCCAAGGAGGCAGATGTTACTGCTACTAGAGAAAAATATTTTCCTGAAGCTGCCCTCTGGCTCATCTGATTGCTGTTTCGAGAGCAGGAGGTGAAGTGGTCCAAGAGAGCTTATCAGCAGTACCCTACTGCTTTGAGACCAAGTCCACTGCCTCCCCTGAACCATCCTGTAGTTGAAAGGGGGCTGGTCTCCAAGGTGCCAAATGATAACGCTTCAAGGGGAAAAAACAGAGCTATAATTAGTTATTTACAAATCCTGCACTTGGACAAAGCAAAGCTGGTTCAGCCTTGCGATAAAAAGAGAGTAAACCAAATAGGATTGGGTGGCTTACAAGTGAGGAAGGATTATTTTAACTTTTAGGACTAACTGAAAACCACAAACTTGCCGAAGACCCAGGGGAGATTGCAGGTTTGATATATTTTGGATAGTTTCCCTTACAAGAGAGATATTTTTGAGTGATATATTTAGTATATACGCTACACATTTAAATGATGAGGGGATTTATTTTTAACTGAGTTTGACACTGGTTCTGGAACAATCTGCTGTATATTTTTATTGGAAACGTGGAAAGAGTGAGTTCAATGTAACACAGGTCAAGTCAGTACAATACTTAGTGATCTTGACGATTTCCTGGAAAACTGAATAACACTTTTTGTTAACCCCTAATTTGAAGCCCATAGTCTAGATACATCACAAAAGTTCCTACAGTATTTCTACCTTCTGTAATATATTTGTCGATGATTTCTAGGGAAATTATATCGACCTGCAGCTGTCGGAAGCTGGAGTGGCAGACAAATTAAACTAACAGCAAGCCAAGGAAGTTACAAGTAAACTTTTAGGGGTATCAGATCCAACAGCTATAAAGCCCTATGGTGCTGGCATGAGCCCAAATACTGCAGTGCCAGTCCAGCAATCTCAGCTGCATGCAAGTGTGTAAAGAAAAGATGCATTTTCTAAGAGAAATTTCCAACAATGTGGAAATCCTTGGCCAAACAACAAAGGCAGAAGAGGGCCTGGCCCTCAGATGGCATGCACACACGTATACCCTGCTGTCAGTGGACCTAAGCTGAAGACAGCAACACTAGAAGCTACTTGATAGACCTAGTTTGGTCCAGCACACATCAGTGTCAGTGTGACAAGACAAAGCTTCCCTTCATCAAAGATACTTTCCAAACCTCTGATATTTGCGCCTCGGCAGAAAAGAATCCCTCTCCATCTTATCAACAAACTTGAAGTCTGGCATGCAAGCTCATACTTGCAATACTAGGTGAGTTTTCACCATTGCCCCAGTAAGGACCCTTATTTCCTATTTGCTGCGACTTCCTTCAGCCCTAGATTCACTACCAGGCTTATGGCAGTTTCAGTGGTGTGTGTCCTGTGCACATCCAAGGGGACAGTTCAAATACAAGGTAAAGAGGTGGAATGCAGACTCTGATGCTGTCCATATTCATGGTGGCTCAGCTGTGGTGCCCTGCTCAGACCACTGATGCCCTGCCTTGGTAAGGACAAGAGGTTTTAACATTCCTTAGTAATAAAACACAGCAGAAAAAACTAGTGTTGGAGTCAAAGTTTTGTCCGTTCACATCTTGTTCCTCTTATGCTTCAGAATTGGTAAATCCTCTGCAAAAGGGAGAAACTGCTCTTGGTTTGAGATGCAAGATGTTAGGACACGTCCAGTAACACCAATTGTTTATCATGCTGCTGTTACCCAAACCCTTCACAGAGCAAGTGCCTCCGTGTGCGGCATTCACGTCAATCACCCTGCGACTGATGCTGCTGAATGTTTGCTGAATACTACCAATGCAGGCTGCCAGTTGCAATTATATAGTAAAACAGGGACGCTGCACCAGAGGGAATAAAGTGCATTTGTGGGAAGGACCCCAAACAAGCCACTGCTTGTACAACAGAAAGTGCTGAGGGCCATTCAGTAGCTGCTGGCACACGCCACCTGCGGGAGTTCCTAGCGCACCCTCAAACACGCAGCACGGCTGTTCCTGCACGAAACGTTTGGTGAGGCACTGCTCCCTGGGGGGCACCGAGCTCCAGCCACCGGCACGGCTCCATTCCTGTTTCACAGCGCTGCCCCTCCGCTCCTTTAAGCAGAAGAGCGTTGGTGCAGAATAACAGGAAAGTGAGGCAGGCCTCTCTGATCGACACCAGGGCACTGGTATCTTGCACTGCATCACTACAGCTGTCCTGCTCTTTACAACTTTATCTCAACTCACACGTATCAAAGAAGTAAGTCCAAAGTGCTCTGCTTCCTATAGCAAAGCAGCACCTTCCAGCTGTAGGTGAAGAGAAAGTCTGTAGGACTGCCCACATTTGAATCTCACAGTAAGAAATATGGAATACTGTAAATGTCTATTATGATCCATAAACTGCAGTAGAAAGCAAAAGGCACAATGGGGGAGGAACAGCTCCAAAAGAAAAGAAAATAAAAAGGAAGCACATGGACGTGAAGGAGACACCAGGATATTTATGTTTCATAAATATTTCAGCTTGGTTCACTTTTAATCTAAAAGAAAAAACTAGATAAAATATGCTGGATTATTATCATCACTTTGAAGTATTAACAAGGCCTGAATAAATTATCATTTATGTATTTTAGGGACCTGCCACAGTAAGTGATGTCATTTTTCATTTTCATTTAATAAACATAGTATTATTTTACAATGTATATAAATTTCAGATTAAAACATGGCACGGAATAATTGATTTAATAGATTTAATCAGTTCATCCAAGTCATGCTGTGAAAATGGAAGCTGATTATTTGAGTATGTTTTTATTTAAAATCAAACACTATAGCTGCTTCCAAACTATATCTAATGGCTTTTTCACTTAGGAAATTCAGTTGAAATATTCTACTGCAATGTCCTACTCTTCCCAAGAGCAGGTTCCTCTGAGTTCCACAGCACTCGGATCTGCAGCTGCAGCCTCCCCCAGGTCCTGCCCATCTTTGCATAGAGAACCTCAGGTGCTGAAGCGGAGACAGGCACTGACCCCAAGAAGGTGGGGCTGGGGCACATCTCTCTGTTTCTTTCTGTACATTAGCCTCCCTTCCCTGCTCACGTATGTTACTGAAAACCCAGCTGATCCTCGCCAGTCCCTTCCAGTGACAGCCCTCGCTTTTCACGTGAGCCTCCTTCTGCCTTTTGTACCACTCAGATCTCCTCCACCTCGATTCACACCACACATTTCTGCTCACTTCTGCTTCCAGTTTCCTTTTCTTTGTATCATAATCAAAACTCGGGAATGAGTTTTACCCAGCGCATCTTTTCAGCAGTTACCTTTATGTTGGGAGAGGTCAGGGCACGATACTGTCTGCATGTTTTGAGCAGCAAAGTGACCACAAATGTCAAAACAGGAAAGTGACTGTTGGACCTGGTCAGATCAGGCTGAAGAAACCTCAGCCAAAAGCAAGACAAGGTCACCTGTCAGCCTGCTACATCTTGGCTTGCAATGACCACCTCTACAGTCCTAAATAATCAACAATTCTTACCAAACATTGTTTTCAGAGGCAAAATAGGAAGCATCCAAGAATTTTAGTTCAACGACAGCACATAAATATCGATAGTGGAATCTAAACAGAGGAACAACATCAGGGCTAGGCTTAAATTATTTTAAGACAGACTGTTTTGCTGTAACGACACACTTAGCAATATTCAACATAACCAAGAAAACAGCCCCTGCCAAAAAGGGTAAAGAGAACAAAATTTTTCTTTTTCCCCCCATCCTTGTTTTTCTAATACATCAAACTTTGACACAACTTCACTCCTTGGGCATCCTGCAGGGGAGAAAGAAAACTTTAAATAACCCCACCCCACTGTACTTTCTGGAGTGAACGGATTTAAGACCCCTTTCCTTGCTGTCAGAAAAACTGGCTGGTACCTCACCTGGGGCTCCAGGGGCCTGAGGATGTCTGGCTGAGCAGTATCAACGCTGTTGTGGTAATGTTTTGTTCAGGGTGGAGTAAGAATACTGAGTTGGCAACTCAGTGGCACTGCTCAATGCAGGCGAGCGCTGCACAGCCTGACCGCGCCGTGAGCGATGGGACAGCACGGCCACGTCAGGGTCACCAGCCTGTGAACGGATGGAAAAGGTAGAGTTAGAGAGATTATCTGCTGCTCTAGAACTCGGTTCCCTCATTTATATACTTGGAACTAGTGAATGATGCAGAACCATTGTCTGTCTACTGAGTGTGGGAGCTGTGAAGGAAATAAGAGAGTTTTAATAACAGATATTTTCAAATAGTTAGGCTATAAATGATTTGCTCAGGGATCACAGTACTGATGCTGTAAGCTTCACCCCAACTTACCTCTCACCTAATTTGTTAAATTTACATTTTGGCACTGTTTGGAGGTCAATTTCATGTGAACAACTACACACAGAAATAATATACACAAAATGGGAAAAAAAAGCTCCAGAAAGGAAGTGATCACTTTAGGGTGATAAAATTGAGGCCAAGGACACTAGAAAAACACTGTTTTCTTCCTGGTAGTTACTTTGTAGTTGCCCTGCTTTGTTTTAATGCCTTCTCATGAAAGCTGTACGCAACACAATACCAACTAATGTAGCCAGGAAGAAAATGATAATTCCTTTGTAGTTGGAAGAACTATTTTAGAAAAAAGTGTATGTACAGACATACTCAAGGTGTTTCAGAGGGTAGATAAAAGAGCAGAAAGTCCTATCCTGCTTTTTTCCTTTAAAAAAGAAATAATTCTGTTCTGCTTTAATACATCTGTAGTACAGTTTGTATGAGACATGATTCCTGGAGATCCAGAGCAGACAACCCAGGAATCCCTGATTCTCTTCAGCCACAAACTCTCCTGTAATCGCAGAAAATCCCCAGGATGTACTGTCTCGATATTCCCACCTGCAGCACACAGCCAAGGCTGACCTACATCCTACACTGCTCCAAAAACACAATTATTTATCACAACAACATTTAAAACCCGTAAGGAACACAGAAATTGCTGGCAGGTGCCATCAGGATGTGAGGTGTTACCGGTGCATCCACCATGCTGGAGGGAGCCTGGCCCCTCAAGAGCTCCCAGGCAGCTCCAGAGGCACAGCCTTGAGAGGCTGGATTTACCAGGCAGAAGGCAGCTTCTGTGTACATCTCCGGGCATTCACAAAAAAGCCTGGCTTTGGGGATGCTTTATTGACAGGCTCCCCCTGTCCCAAGGTACTGAGGATGGAAAGAGAAAGAAGCAAAGAACGAGGCAAGCTCGCCTGGGAGGAAACACAAATGAGGACAAATTCCCTCTTTCCGTTTCAAAGGATTTTTCTTCAAGTTATTTGATATCGTTTCAATTAAATGCAAGCAGAGATTTCAACGTGTGTCTTCTGAGAGTATCAGCCTCCCTAACAACTCTCTCGGTCTCTCTCTCCCCTCTGATTTCCCCAAACACACAATGTGCAGTCCTCAGCGTGCTAAGTTAAGTGTTCCTCCCTTAGGTCATTATTTCCACGCTTTAATTGTTCTTTCAGCCTTCTGTAGTATTATTGTTATCCAGATTGTGCTGGTGCTGCTTTCCAAACACAGATGAGTAACAGTTCCTGCCCTTAAGAGTGTATATTCTCGAAATAAACCCTTCAATTTCTCCACCCAGGACAAAACACACCAATTACATCTGTAACGATCTTCAAAGGGTTTTCAGACTCTCTGAATTCCTCCTTCTGACACGAAGCCAAACGCACATCTTTCGGTAACGTAAAACTAAGTGGGGCCTTTTCCAAGAAGCTGGGCTTGCATGACAAAACTGATCTTGAGAATCTGAGCTTCCCCAGAAATAAAATCTTGAGACTTTTTCCGTGCCTCATTCCCATAGGCACCACGTACCTCAGAAACTGCAAAAGGATCTCTGTGCCCCAGCACAGAGCAGCACTCAGATGGCATGTGTGTGATGGGTACTACACTGCTGATGGAAATCTGCCTCCTTCTGCAGGCTGGGCTGTCAAGGTAGTTAGCAAACCCATCACACATGTAAGTTAGTAGGGAAAAAATTAAAAGGCAAGGCTTTAGGAGAAGCCATGCAAAGCCACAATAGCAATGCATCCAAGTCAGTCATTCCAGTTAGAGCAAACACAGTAGCTGAATGTGACTCAGGGTAGTTAATTCACTTTATTACACCAAAGTTTATTTCCACAGGCCATTCAGGCAACACAGTTTATTTGGGTTTTAGTCACTGTAGCACACTGCACATGTAAACTCCATAAGCTAATCAATCCAACAGTGTGCCTGTCTGAAAGAGCCAGCAGGGAAAAAGATTGCATGGAGTCATTAAAAAAAGAAAAAAAGAAGAATGAAAGATAAAAGCTGCTCAGGTAGATCTGTGTGTTTAAGAGAACAGTCACCTCCAAATGTAAAACTTAGCAGTTAGTTTAGGAACAGATCTTATCACAGAATCACAAGGTTGGAAAAGACCTCTGAAGATCATCAAGTCCAAGCAATCCCATCCTAAGCTAAACCATATCCCTAAGTACCTCATCTACCCTTTTTTTGAACACATCCAGGGAAGGTGACTCAACCCCCTCCCTGGGCAGCCTGTTCCAGGCCCTGACAATTCTTTCAGTAAAAATTTTTTTTCTAATGTCTAATCTGAACCTGCCCTGGCACAGCTTCTTGCCATTTCCCCTTGTCCCATCTCCTGTCACTTGGCTGAAGTTCTGAGAATTGAGATGTACTTGGCAATATGGACACACTGTGAAACACCTCTCGAGCACGCTGATCTTTGATTCCTACATGTAGGTTTGTGACCACTGATTCTCCTCATTTGTTTTGGTACTGTGTAATTTCTTCTAAGGTAAAAAAAATCCCACCTGCTCGAGTCACAGGAGAACATTTTCACAGCCTTTGATGCACAGGAAGTTTTACTGCTGAGCTTTGGGAGGCATTTAGCTCACCATGCGGATACTCAGTCTATTGGGTCGCTGAACTGTAATAAAAGACATCATTAAGTGAAACATTTGATGGAGGTACTTGGCTCATTGGGTCAGTGGTTATAGTTATAAGGAACTCCTTGTGAAGCTAATAGATAAAAAAATGAGCTCTTTTGATTTCCAAGACCAGCCTCTCTTTTTAAAGAGGGATACGTAGTGGTTTCTAGTAATACACATAATAAGACATTTTCAGGAAGACCACATGCTGCCACGGTCAAAGTTGCAACAGTACTTCGGTCATTGACGTGTACAATCAGCATCATCATCAAAAAATGTAGGTTACAAAACTTGCTGGAAGCCATGCTGTACTATTACGACGAGAGTTTCAGTGATTTTTAAGAATTCACTCTCCAAAGTGATGCCTCAGAAAGCCAGAATCAAAACTCACCAGCCTTGGTGACTATTAAGCAGGGATCCTTTCTTGCAGCGCTGGGCACACAGGGGATCGATCGCTCCTCCCAATGTGTGCCCCATTAAAGCCAAATGTCTCATATTTATACAGATTAATTATACATATTCATTATAATTTCTAAGAAAAGGCAGGGTTATGCAAATTATTTCCAGGAAGTTTACATTAACTCCTCCCAGGTAGAGCATGCTCAGTGACACTCAGGGGGTCTTCTGGTGGTCTTCAGGGATAAAGGCTGGACGTCTTCCTCTCTCTCAGCACATGCTCTTTACAGGTTTCTCCATGCTTATCTGGGCTCCCAACACCTGCACCGAGCAGTCAGTCTTTCACTGAAAACAAGATAGACTCTGTCTTTTAATTGGTCGTTAGTCTCATTATTTATGACTCCTCTATCTCCTACTTCCTCTGGTTTCAAGGCTGTTGCACTATTATGGCTAAGTTTTGTAGCCACTTTCATGAAACAGCTGATGTGATTACAGCCAAATTCTGCTAAAATTCAAAACTAAGCTATTCCTAAAAACACACCAATTCTTACTTCTTTATCTTCAAGGCTGTTACTGTTGCATTGTTGTGGTTAAGTTTTGCTCTGCTCTCACAAGCAGCTTACACAGTTACAGCTTTCTCTTAAACTAGTCTATTCTTAAAACTATGAAAATTCTTATATTAAAGTTGTATTAATTGTCTCTTAAGCTGCACCTATACCAATCCACTCAGCATGATCACTTCTCACTGAATCAAAAGCAGACAAATCCACTGAAGTATGCCAGTTACACATTTTTTTTCCAAATGCGAGACAATATCCCACATAAAGTTACCAGAGGTTTGTGCCCCTCGCTCTTCTAACCTTTGTCCTATTCATTCTCCACCTATCTGCACCACAAACCCTCAAGGCTAGCTCAGGCCTAACTCTGTGGGCTGACACCACCCCTTTGGTTTAATTTTTGTGCTTTAAATGGAGTGTAGCCAGCTCTAGAAAATTTGGTATTAGCTGGCCGACGTGCAAACCCCACTGCAGCTGCTACTCCATTACTATGGGTATATCTTTGAGTAAGTAACTACAGAGGCCACCAGCCTCTTCTCCCTGTCCCATCTCCTCTGCTCTGCTCTGAAACATCCCCTCAGGAGATGGTTGGGACAGTGAGTGTGACGTGTGGGCACAGCTCTGCGGCCGAGAGCCATGGGTGGGAAGCAGGGCATTATACAGCAAATGTCTTAGAAACATTAAGCCTGTGACAATGGAGAGAAATATCTTGACAATGTAGGATCTAAATCCAGCTGTTGAAGAAATGGGGTCCTGGAACACAACTTCCAGCTTTTCTTGGAGAAAAGAGACTAACCTGGAAACACACCCCTAAGAAAACTCTGCGTTGGACGTCCCAGTTCAACCACAGGTATGAATGAGTCTCCTTTATTCTCTGACACCACCAAATGTTTCCTGTCAAATTACGCTGTAGGGAAGAGAGCAAACTACAGAACTGCTGGGAAGGGTCCTCATGTGCATCACATTCACAGCTTCCTCAGACAGGAATCCCAATTTCAGAGGAACTACTAATGTTTCAAATACATCTGTATGGACTGGATTGACCTGTGACTAGTGACATATGACTTAGTAAAGAGTAAACCAGCAGAGCACAGCTCTTACAGTTCTTAATCTATTATTAATGTGGGTTTTTTATTTCAACTTCAGGCACTGAGAACAGTGTACTCACGCTCCAGCCCTGGCTGAAGCAGCACATAATAAGTACATTAAGAATGAGGAAGCAACACGGAATGTCAAACCATTTCCATGAGTTTTTCTATCACCTCACCTTAGCAGTGATTGTTATTTTGTTGAGAGGTTTAAATACAGCATGTCTGCAACTGGGAGGTACTGCTCTCTTATATCACCGATATGATTGCTGTGACAGGTTGGGGTTTTTGTTTTTCAAAAATCACTCTATCAAATTTCATCCCTTGTGCAGGAAGCTGTATGTTTATCTGTAGCATGGCTAGGTACTCAGCCATGTCAGGGCTTTGCTACTACCCCAACATGCATTTGAAAAAGTTTAATGCTTTGTAAAGGAGCAGCAAACAAGAGATGACACTGCTCTCATACTTCTCTACTACCACCCATGTGAAATAGCTCAGGTACTTTGTTGCCTCAGTTTTTCAAACTCTGCTACTTTCATTCTGCCACCTCCTGACTTAATTTTAATCAGCATAACTTAGATAATAACCACAAAACAAAAGACACAGTTTTCTGAGGATACATTTACCCATCTGCTCCAATTCTTGTGTCATGTCACTAAACTGCCATTAAAATAATTGCCTCTAATAGCAGGTTATAAATGACTCCCCAGTCAAAGACTACAGCTATCTGTATAAAATACACTGCTATATTGGAGGAACACAAGCATTTTCTTAAACAATTCAGTTGCTACTTCTGATACGTATTCCATAATAATGCAAATTTAAGGGGGAACCACCTAAGGTATTTTAATCAGCACGTTCCTGGAAGAAGGTGCTGATCTCATCCCACACTATCACAAAGTAAAAAAGGCTTTCACAGCCATTTTGTTATACAACCATCCCAAAAGAACCAGGATCAGTCAGTGGAAGCCAATTTGGTTTTAATCACAGAATGGTTGGGTCAGTGGGAACCTTTAAAGAAGTTGTTGCCTGGTTCCCATATCACGCAGGCTGCCGGCTCCACCTCAGGCGGCATCAAGCTCCGAAACAGAAACAACACATGAACAGCACCAGACCCTCCCTCCCAAGGACAAGACTAGCAAAGCCACACATCAGGTCTAGGAACCACAGCTTCACTCAAAACAGGCCAAACAGCTGAACTGCCTTTGACATATCACTGACACCACTGCTCCACTGTTTGAGTCGCCATCAAAGTCAAGACACACAGAAGCCACCATGACTGAATAAACCATTGGAAAAGCTTTGAGGTTTGCTTGTGTGTGTTTTTTCTCTCACTTCTATATCAGCAACAGCATGACAGATCAAGCCACAAAAGCCTCTCCTATAACTTTCACCCAATGAAACGCTCTTCCAGTATTGCACAGGTCAGCAGAAAACACCTATTTTTTCCCAAACTAAATACAAACAAGCCTGCGTTTCGGCTGCTGAGAGATCTAAATCCCTTTCTGCCCAAGGGAGGAGGGTGTGAGAGGGTGTGAGGAGGGTGTACCAACCAGAGCACCTCTTAGTCCTGAGGCTGGAGCACACTGCTGGAATCTCAATTGCAAAAATAACCAAAAGAGTAACATGAAAACAAAAAAAAAGAAGAAATGTATCTTAAATATAACTTTCCTCCTGGTACATTTTTTCCAGAGATATTACTTCTCACAACCAACTTTCCAAGATTTCATCAAGATCTCCATCTAGGCTTTTGCAAACATGACAAAATGTTACATGAAGCCAAGGTCATACCAGCACTATTAAGAGGCCAGCAACATGACTTTCCAATTCCAATACCAGCTTTCAATGCTGCAAAACACCGTTCTGTTAGCCTGAAAAGTATATAAATCTCCATGCACAGATCTCTTTTACCATCTCTGGTTGGTAATGCCAACTATACACTTATTATGACAGATGCCTGGAAGATGATTAAGGGCCTGGAGCATCTCCCCTGTGAGGACAGGCTGAGTGAGCTGGGACTGTTTAGTCTTGAGAAAAGAAAACTTGGGGCGATCTAATTAATGTTTATAAATATCTTATGCATGGGATGCAGGGGGAAATGGCCAGCCCCTTTTCAGTGTCTGTAGGGGACAGGACAAGGGGCAATGGCTGCAAATTGGAGCACAGGAAGTTCCACAGCAACATGGGGAAGAACTTTTCCCCAGTGAGGGTGAGGGAGCCCTGGGACAGGCTGCCCAGGGGGTGCGGAGTCTCCTTCTCTGGAGAGATTCCAGCCCCGTCTGGACGCCGCCCTGTGCAATATGAGCTGGGGAGCTGCTTTGGCAGGGGGGTTGGACCCCAGGAGCTCTTGAGGTCTCTTCCAACCCCTGTGATCCTGTGAATACCCACTAACATCATAATTTCAGATAATTATACACGAGAGCAGTGACAGCATCAGAACTTCACCACAGTCATACCTGTTAACATAGATTATCAGAATACCAAAAAAAACCAAGACAAGAAGTGGGGTGCTTAGTGCTGTGAACACACTATAATGCAGCAACTGGCAGGTACAGCGTTTTCCATGGGGTATATTTGGGGTTGCTGCAGGTGCATATCTCAGCTGTCAGACTGTGACCACTCAATTGAAAGCTTCTCAGTAACCAGAATCTGCCACATAGGCTGGGTCAACATTTCTGCAGTGACTGTGCTGTAATCACTGAAGACCTCCTGAAAATTCAGCTCTTGGCATGGTCTAACTCTGGGTTCTTGAGGATTTTGTGGTCTTTTTGAATGGCAGGAAGGGAAATGGGGGCCACTGAAGGAAGGCAGAAGGTTTGAGCATCCTCCATCTCCTCCCCATTTACACTAGCAATGTCAATGCCATCTACTGGTCAAGATACTGCGATGTAAAAATGTGGGCAAAGTTACACAAATTTCTTGGGTGAAACCCAAGAAATGCAATGTTTCATACTGAATACTTAATGCCTATCATCATAAGGAGCAAAAGAGAAATTTGTATCACAAAAGTTGTTTTTCAGTACCTGGAAATGTTCCTGAACTTACCCCTCAGGGATTTCAGCAAAGAGTGCTATTTTACATCTGCCTCCTCATCCTGCTGTTTCTAAACATGGTAGAGGAAAAAAGTATATTATTAATAAGAAAACCTTGCACCTAGCTCCATGAATGGAAAAAAGAATAATTAAACTGTAATGTTTAAATTTACTAAATAAATATGTAACATTGCAAGACAAGAGCATTCATGAGCTGGATTTTCAACAAAACCAGGCAATAAATACAGTCCATTCAGGGACATATGAATGCAGTCAGTAACATCCATAACAGTAAAAAACATTACCCTGCAGTTAAAGAAGGCAAGAAATAGAAAGTTTATAAGGACAAATGCACAATTAACACCTAAAGCCTTTTTGTTAGAACACAAGGAGATGAGTATTTAACTTCATCACCATGATCAGTATTTAACATCATTGTTTTTTAACAGGTTCTGTAACACCTTTTGTTCAAATTTGACATCCAGTTCAGGGTGAGGAGGATTTTTCAGTTTGCTTCAAAATGCTTCTCCAAAACTGGATAGATCTGGAAATGTGCAAAACCTAACCTTGTTGAAAGACAGTCACTGCTTACTAGAACCCACCCTACTTTCCCTTCTGAAACCAGAAATGGCTGACATACACACACCAGAAAATTAACAAATAAAAACCAAGGCAAAAGAGCTTTTTTATATGCTTTTATATGTGCTCAACCTCATTTTCCCTGAAAATACAACAGCAAATTGCAGGTTGCAATGCAAATTCCAAAAAGTACCCTGGAAAAAAATCACAGCAAGACATTTTTGAAAAATGATGAACTTGTTCTTGTACCATGTTATGCTCTGAAAGGGAACAAAAACTTGCCATGGGTTCCAATGAAGGCAGTTTCTCCTCCTGTCCCTATAGGTTGTGTACATCTTTCAGACAGGGATTTTGCAAGCACACAGCTCTGACCTCAGTTTTGGTCCCACCCAGCTCAACTCTCTCTTCAGAAGCCCCTAGTTTTCACATCTGCCTAACTTGTTTTTTGAAGTTTCACTGTAGTTTTAGGTAGAGAAACACTACTTCATACACAGAGATGTTTGTGTGCTAACCCAAACCAGTTGGTAATGTTTTGAGCAATGCATCATAAAAGCAATGGCACCTTAACGATGTATTACATTAATACATCATCAAAGCTATGACACTCTTATGATATATTAGTTTAATACATCATAGCAGTGCTGTATCTGGGACAATGTATTACTCAAAAACATAGCAAGAGCAAGAAAGCTCTCAATATAAGTTTTGTGGTTGGGTTTTTTCTTTCCTACTCATTTACATTATATGAGTTTGGGTGGTTGTGTTGAGGTTGGTTGGGGGTTTTTATTTTAATAACTTCTCAGTAATAACAGTTCATTAGGAATAGAAGACTGTACTTATCCATTGATAAATATCAATATTCCCAAGAAGCTATTTCACAGTCCCCCACCTAATACACCCTATCGCCCAGCGTGGATTGTTGTGCTTGGAGTGCTGGTGTGCACATGGCACCTGGGGAAGGGGAACTCAACACCCACTCTGCAGTCACATAAAAATGCCACACAACCAGCTCCTCCTCAAAACAATCAGCAAAGACTCAGGATGAAAGTAGACAGCCTTTCTGAAAAAGGGGTGCTGGAGAGATGGAATTTATTTCAAAAAGATTCCCTACCTTGAAACACATTTGCAGTGACATAGATAAAATCCCACCAAAACAGAGAGATGCACACCCTTTATACTATTTACACACCTCACCAGTACTCTTTTCCTGCTACCCACCAGTCTCTCTCCTCTGCTGGCACTCTATGGAGAAACAATAAAATCAAAACTTAACCTTTTAGTTACTCCTTTATGACAGCAACACAGAACACAGACGATACCAGTGAGCTACCAATTCCTAATAAAGATTATCTGCAGAAAGATGGAAGGGCACAATTGGCTTAAAAAGAGAGCTCTTTGAATTCCTGTAAGAAAAACTTTAAATGATCTTCTGCATCACATGCTTTTCCACAATATTATGATACTTTAGCTGGTGCAGACAGTAACACCCATCATCACCTAGCAATACAGGCAATGTTCATACAAATAAATCATATTAATTGCTCTGATATAAAATAATGGCATTCTACTGTTTACACAGAATATGTAGGTCTCCTCTAGATGTTTTCTTGCATGATTGCTGAAGTCAAGCTGAAAACATACCAGTGAGTCCATATGTCTACGAAGTAAATCAGGTTACATAGGCATGTTTTGGGAAGGGATGTTTTGCAAAAGTTCAAAGGTCAAAACCAGAATACACACTGGAACATAACAGAAAGTACCTGCAGCAAAAGAAAGAGAGAAAGGACAAGGCAAAATTATCATTTGGCAACAAACAGAAAATTTAAAAAAAACCCCAATAAAACAAAACAACCAAAAGAAAAAAAATCCTCACAAATAAAAATAAACTGAAGGAAAATAAGAAGTACCATCCTCAAAAATCTTTCAGAAAACTAAACCCAACCAACATCAACAGAAAATTTCAGATTCATGATTTTCTGTTGTTCCTTTTGCATAAACAAAAAATGGAGTATGGGTAGGGAGAAGCTCCTTGAAGCATCAGTCACAGGGAATGCTGGATCTGAAGCTCCCTCTCTCCAAGCTTTCAGGTATTTTGATATTTGCTTGCCCCTATTTTGAGGGACCAACAAATCCTTTTTTCCCCACCCTCTAACAGATCTTGGGAGGCACCATGACTGACACCACACTGGCGGCAGCATAGCAGAAACCCAAGAGGGTTGCAGAGGGGAAGCACAGGGCTGAACAGGGAAAAATGCCTGTCACTCCACAGACACGTGCCCCACACTCTGACAAATAACTGACCATGCTAATTATATGCTAAATGGGAAGTTAAAAATAATCTAAGCTTCTGGATGTTCTTTGGGACTACATAGCCTAATACACAAAAGTGAAAGTTTAAAAACTTACTCCAAAATTACTTTCATGGCCACAATGTAAATCTTTCCTCCTACTATTTATTCATAAATTATTCATAAATTTCACTTCAAGCACTTCCAGCATAATTATGCAGGTGCTTCAGTTATTACAGAAAACAACAGTAACAGATACAAAGCCTTCAGCTGCATTCCCTTTCCTCAGCCCTGCACTCCTCCTTTTCTGGCATCAGAGAGGCCAGCTTAGAGACAAGCCCTCTACATTCAGAGGGCTGCCTGTTTCCTAAGGGCACAGCTCTTCCCAAACAGGAAGCAAGAACATATTTAGTTTGAAATTTCTCATGAGCATCACTCATCTATCTCATGAGCCAAGCCCCCTCCTGAGTGACTGTCCCCCCCACCCACTTGACACTGTGGCACATCCAAGGCCACACATTTCTTTCACCAGAGAAAACATGGCCTATTTCTAGAGAAGTTCTACTCTTCATAAACTCCAAGCTTTTTTCAGCCTCTTTCTCCATGCTCCTGTAGCTTCCACTATTGAGAGGTAGCTGGTTTCAGCACACAGGTCCCTGTCACCCCACAGCTCTCCCTGGTCACTCCCACAACCTGGGTGGTGCCTGCTGATGGCGCTGGGATCTCTTGCTGCCTCTCTTGCTGACTTTTAGCCCTGCTCAGATCAGTGGAAGTTACACTGGGCTACAAAGCTGCTGTGCAAATGGTAAGAGCCTGACATTGTCAGCATCTGCAGTCCTCAACTCAGTGGCTCCTGGAGCACCTGCATCTTCAAAGTATCTTGTGGAAGTCAGCACCACAAGCTGGCATTAGGCCTCACCTCCACGGGCAGGCGAACAGACCTGAGACACACAAGGGCAGCAAGGACTGCTAAGGAGGAAAGCAAGAGGGACAAGGTGGGGAAGGCAGAGAAGACGAAGGGGAAACAAGGAGACAGTGCAGAGGCCTCTGACAGAAGTCAGTGCCTGGAGTTTCCCAAGTGTTTGGAGTCAACTGCATCCTGAGTTCAGAGCTTGTCCTTTGGATGAGTCTGGCTGAAGACATAAACACTCAACCCCTATAATAAAGAAATCCATTTATACATAAATAAGCCAATGTAATGCTTTTTTCCTGGTCTTACCTCTAAGATTCCCTACATTAATATTTTCCAAAGGTCTAATGTAACCTGTAAGAGACATTATTTTCCCTGCCTAACACATCAACTCTATTTCTGAAGAAAAAATACAGTTCTTATTGTTCACATGCAGGATAAAGTACATCATTACTAAGCTACAGTTAAGTTACTCTCTATTAAATTACACTTGTGCACATTCTTATAGTTTACAAGCTAATGTGAATCTGGATTCAATTTTTATTTCCCTTCATTTGAATACATTAATATTCTTCTATTTCTTTGATACACAGCATTCTGTATTTTCCCACAGTGCTGAGTAGTCATAACATCCCTGGGCAGGCTGGGGTATAAATGCTACTTACACACATTTGAAAATCACAAGTCTTTGCAGAGAAGGAAAAAAAAGACACATTAGCAAAGTAAGACATTAATGAGAAAATATAGCCAAGAAAACAAAATGAGGTGCTTAATGTTCAGAGGGTGGGAATGGCCTCATGAAAATAGGTTTGCTTATGTATAAAATTAACTGCTGTATAACAGACCTTGGGAAAAAAGAAAAAAAAGAAAAAAAAAAAAAAAAGGCAGTTCTTTGAGTACAAACAGTCCCTTTCCCCTGTAGGTCCTCAAAATATTTCCTCTCTTTACAGTTACTTGGGTAGGGGGGGAAACAAACCTATCCAACCTGAGCGTTGTTGTGCAAAGCTAGAGAGTAAGTTTGGGAGTGTGATGGAAAAGAAAGAATTTTCATCTCCTACCTTGTCCAGTAGCTTAGCCCTCAGCATTCAATGTGCATCACAGGGCTCTGCCCTTCCAGCTACACCTGAGCGCAGAGCAGGAGCAAAGGGTAGAGCCCAGACCTGCACTGTCCATTGAGAGCACAAATAACCTCTTGGGGGAATTTATAGCTCCTGCAGAATCCTCTTGGCGGTTTGGGTTCATGCTTGACTCTTCTACCACATCACTCTGGGATAGAACCCTTGCACTGAGGCAGAGATTTGCCTGTTTTTTCATCCATAGGACAGCAATGAGGATGATAATAGAGTGGAACCATTAAAAACTGTATGCCATACCAGAAAAAGCAGAGTTCTTACTGGTGACCCCCCTTGAACATTTCAGTACATTAAGGAATATTCAGGTGTCTTTGGTGTCAACAACAAACACCCAACTAGCTAGAAGACTTTATTGAAGCCATAAAGAATGTTTTCCAGAGGGTTTTAGATTTATGGACTGAATTGTCCTCTCATACTGCCTAGCTAGCAAGGGAGTACAAAGCTAATTTTTCAGTGTTAGAACCACATGAAAGTTGGCTTTCTTGGCTGTCTTTAATATGATACTGTCTCAGGCCACAAAGCCTGTGCCCAAAACTTATTAATCTTCTCAGTAAATTTTATTTTGCGATTTTGAATTCAAAAGAAAATTTTACACCTTTTCATGGAGTCACCCATATCATAGAATCATAGAATGGTCTGGGTTGGAAGGGACCCCAGGGATCATAGAGCTCCAACCCCCCTGCCACAGGCAGGGCCACCAACCTCCAGGCCTGGAGCTACACAAGGTTGCCCAGGGCCCCATCCAACCTGGCCTTGACCACTTCCAGGGACGGGGCATCCACTACTTCTCTGGGCAGCCTGTTCCAGCACCTCACCACTCTCTCTGTAAAAAACTTCCCCCTAATATCTAATCTAAACCTTCCCTCCTTTAGCTTTAGTCCATTCCCCCTTGTCCTGCCATTGTCTATCCTTTTAAAAAGTTGAATCCCCTCCTGCTTATTCAACTTTTTAAAAGGGTAGATAATGGCAGACTATGAGACACATAACAAAAAGACATCAGGTAATGATAAGACAACTTTTACCGTATCCTGTAACTAAACCATCATTTGATAATGCTAAGGATTAAACATGGCACCTTACTTGCATTAAATTCTATTCTGAGTGCATTTGGGAGGAACATAACTCACACTCCCCTGCAAAGCTGCCTGGAGCCACTATCACGCTACAGGCAAGACTGTGATTTAAGGAATTCCTCCTGTTACCTCATGGCACTCCTAGCCCAAAGCCCACCAAAGGCAGAGTAAGTCTTTAAAAGGTGGGCATGATGATGCTTTGTAATGAGGTTTTTCTGCAGAGGAGATAATCAAGCTAAAAAAGCAAAGGGAATAAAGCAGTCCTGGTGTGTTTCAGTGGCAGAGTCAGGGACCAAACCTGGGCTTTGAACCTGCACTGCTCCCTCTGTCTGAGCTGAGTCCTGGATTTCAGTGTGAAGAGCCAAAGCAGGCAGCATACCTGCCAGCACTGGGAAGAGCCCAGTACTAAGCATGGGAGGAAAAACAAAAATGCCTCCTGCTGCTGGAAAGGGCAGTAAGGACAGCCAGGATGGACTTTGCCACTGGAAATCCTTGAGACCTGCACCTACACATCGAGTTGCAAGTTTGGGTTGTGCAGCCCCCAGAGGGGAGCTGTGCTCACCCTACAGGCAGCCACTCTCAATTGGGAATGGTCACTGTACTCATAATAAACATCCTGTTCCTCTACAGACTGCAATCTCAGGGAACAAAGTAAAGCCATAAAAAGGTTTTGCTGCTCATGATAAATCCATGTCCTGAGGGACGGCTCCTCTGATTGACCTGGCCAGCCTTCAGCTAGCAACTCTGGCCTCCAGACACAAACAGGGCAGCAGTGATGTGCCGTAAGAGGCTTCTCCCACCAGCAGCCAGGGCTTCCAGACCGGCACAGAGGAAATGATGGGGACTGGGAACAACCTCTGACGAATTAAAGGGCCTACCAAGGCTTTCTGCAGAGGTTTTTTTTCTGTGTTATAAGCCCAGAGGATATCTATAACTGATTTACCACTGATTCCCCATTTTCCCTGGTGAATTTTTAAATGCCATCTAACTCATACTTGTATCCAGCTCAGGGAATTTAAGACAGTTTTGCACCAGCTCTGGTTAAAAACTGTAGCACAGCTGGAGCCTCACCTGATTTGAAAGCATTCATGCTGTGTTAGTCAACTATTTCAAGGGAAAATTGAAAAAACCCCACAAAACCCACCATTTACTTACATGTAAATCCAAGGTTTCCCTTTCTGGGGAGCAGTTCAGTATTTTTCTGAGATCTGTTGCGTACCAAAGCAGTTGTTATATACAAGTCACCTGTAAAAACTAAGCAAACAAGGAAAAACAAAACAAACATAGGAAAGGCCATGTTAGAAATCTCCTTATCTGAAATCCAAGGTTCTGAATGGTTATCCCAAAAGTTTCAAGTCCTTGTTACCATATCTTAAGTATGGGATACAGGGGGAAATGGCCAGCCCCTTTTCAGTGGTCTGTGGGGACAGGACAAGGGGCAATGGCTGCAAGCTGGAGCATAGGAAGTTCCACACCAACATGGGGAAGAACTTTTCCCCAGTGAGGGTGAGGGAGCCCTGGGACAGGCTGGCCAGGGGGTGTGGAGTCTCCTTCTCTGGAGAGATTCCACCCCCGTCTGGACGCCGCCCTGTGCAGTATGAGCTGGGGAGCTGCTTTGGCAGGGGGGTTGGACCCCATGAGCTCTTGAGGTCCCTTCCAACCCCTGTGATTCTATAATCATATAACCTAACACGTATTTAAATTCCTCTGGTGTCAGCTCTCCCCCACTAAGTCTCATTCAGATCACCAAAGGAATTTATTGCAAATTTTGCAAAGCTTTTGACCTGTATCATCTTATTAAACTTTTATGAAAAATCAATGGAGTTCAATCATGTTATGAGCTGTTCTTCACACACATGTCAGTGGCAAATGGAGAAGTCTATTTATCCCAAAGTCTAGAGTGAAGATGTTGAATTAGATACAAGTCTCTTCTAAAGCTAGAATAAAGATTTAATAAAATAAAATACGTGTAAACTTTGGAGGAAAATATGAGACTGACAAATTGGAGTCTATGTTTTTTGAAGGCAGGATGGGTTACAAGTTCCATAAATGCAAATTAAGTAATTGCATCAAAAATGTTCCAAACAGACATCCTAAGGAGCTATATTTTGATTGAGGGGAAAATAGGCAACTTCATCACTAGAAGAAAGAGAAAAGAAGATGGAAACATACTTTCCCCTTTTCTTTTTTACTGAGGTCGTTTCTAATGACATGAGCTGGGTCACGAGGAGTTGCTGGTGCCCTCACATGGGCTGGTGCACTCAAAGGGAAGGGCTCCCCTGACAGGCACTGCAGCTCTGCGTGGGAGCAGGAGTGCAGGATGGTCCAAGCACCTCCAGGAAAGACTTCACAGGAGAGTGAGAGAGACCTCACAGGGTATTGATGAGCACACATCCAGACAACCTGCCATCACCTGCACCTGCCTGGTGAGTCCCATAAACACTGGTATCTGCAGGGGTAAGAAAAAAAATAAATTAATAAACAGACTGCCTCTCCATATAAGCTATCACACCTTGAATGTGGATTCTGGGTTGCAAGGCTACCTATTGCTGGTTTACTGTTTTTAATACCCATTTTCTGGGCACACAGACAGAACTAGTAGTTCAACACTGTGTTTCAGTTGCAGACACTGAAATGCACAGAAGCCAAATTCTGCAGAAAATCTCACAGGGAAATTTTAATATTTAAGCTCCAGTATATTCAATAACCAATGCACAACACATTAAGCTTTAACAGAAAAGATAGTGCCTTTTGTTTGTTCTATTTCTTTATTTTTCTTACCTATTGTTTTGGTTTTAATTTCCGTGAGTAAGCAGTATTGGTATCCTGCTGGCTTCCTGCTAGCCACAGGAGAAGGAAGGGGAATTTTTGCAATAATTTAAAAATACACTAAAAGTATGGAAAGGTTAAGAATTCTGGAAAAAAAAACCAACCAACAAACCTAAACAAAGGCAAAGAAACCCAACAAAATTAGCCTTTATCAAATAATCAAAGCAGATGAGAATTCTACAAAGAAAAGGCTGGTAAGCCTTGGTCCTTTGTAAAAATACTCATATGATATTTTAAAACAAAGCTGTGAACACAGCTCATTTTGTTTGTTTGCCTTGCTTTTGTTTGTTTGGTTTTTAAAGTAAGAAAATCTGAGTGGTCTCCAGCAAGCCATCCCAAGGTGCATAAAAGCAAGATTACTATTCACATTTCTCTACTAGAGGCATAATGCAATATTCCACTGCAAATGGAAGATAAATCATTTCAAACTAATGACAATCTTTCTGTTTATCATCTTGCCAAATCCACAGGCTATTTACTTTTATGCCAGAAGTGGTTTTTTTTTTTTCTCCAGGAAAAGGCAGCCAACATGCTTCTTGTAGGCAAAATGCTTTTGCTACAAATAAAAGAAAAAAAAAAGGAAAATCATAAGAGGAATACAAATATCATGGTTTAAGATTTTCAAAGCCACAAGTATTTCACACCAGCTCTTTCACCTCCTAAATAAAGGCACCAGGCTTAGATTGATATTAGCCACATTTACTAAAACATCTGGAAAGGTTGTTTACATGCATTCTGCATTTAATTAAGAGCCTGAGACATTTCATGCTGCAAACATACCTTAGAGCAAAGACCTGAAGGTTTAGCCAGCTAGAGTGGACGAGGGTCAACAGGCCAGCTTTGACCAGCAACAAGTCTGAACCTAAGGAGCTTTCTGCATAGCAACACATTTTTGCTAAATTAATCCACAGCCTTGTGCTTTTTACCTCTGCCTCCTTCGGTGTAGGAAACTGAAGTCACACCACAATGTATTGTAAAAAGGAACTAGTACTAGGGCTTAGTCTTTAACAAATGTTGAGTTCATTTTCTTGCTGTATCCTCTGAAGGGAATGCTGTTTTGCTGTCTTGAGCCTTGATTACTGTGGAGAAAAGCCCTAAATGGGGTATTCTTTTGGCCTGATAGACAAAACATGTGTGTTGATGCATCTCACAATGTGAACATGGTTATCAAGGGAATTACTGCTTAGCCACTCTAAAGTTAACTTGGGTACTGCAGAGTGTTTTCATGATCTTACGTGTACTCGAAAGACAATTGAGGAAAAAAGGTTTAATATGTTATTTTCTGCAATTTACATTAAGTGCTTCAATAATGTAAGCAGCAAACAACAAATGATTATAAAAATAGAAAATTACAGTCAAACAATACTCACTTTACTCAAGATATAAATACTCTCATCAGCTGCTATTTAACAGAATTTATCAAGACAACCGGGAATGTCTGGAAAGAGACTCTGACCACCCTTTTGACTTCAAATAACATAGGAAATAAACTTGATTGCATTTAATGATTGGTTTAACATCTATTAAAACCAAATTTCCAAACCTCAACTCTACACTGTCATTAAATGTAATCATCCCTGGGGAGAAAAGGAATTCATTCAGTTGTGTATATGAATGATATTTTCTGTAATGACTTTTCCAAAGCCAACTTCTGCCTTGGGGTGGTTTGTTTGGCTTTTTTGTTGTTAGAGAGTTTTGAATAGGGGACACAATTCAGAATGTAAGTGTCAGGTTTGAATCTTTAGCCCTTAAGTTTCAAGGATAAATGGCTGAGCCCACCTCAGAGTTGGGATTGGAAAAACCAAGGCTTCCAGACAAGACTGAGTCTTAAACTAAAACTGCACAGTTTCAGACTGTAAAATGGGAACAATGAGATTTTTCTACCTCATAGAGGTATTACTAAATGAAAACTCAATCTTTGGAAAGTATTTTGATACTGTAGTGCTGTAAACAATATTAGTAAGCAAAGGTAGCACTAGAGAGTTTAATGGAACTAACCACAAACTAGGAATAAGTGATCAAAGGAACACTTTCTTAATTTTCATTAAGGGTGCTTAGATATTTTTGTCACAATTTTTATCAGTATCTCAGAGGTGATACTCTTCAATAGTTTAAAGGGCAAAAGGGCCATTAACTTTAAAGCTAGGACAACTGACCTCACCTGAAGATCATGCCTAACCCTGGTTCTACTGAGTACAGTGAAATGTCATATGACTCCTCCTACTTCCATCAAATTTGCAGAAAGCTACCTACAAAATACCGTGGTTTTTTCCCTTCCAATTATGCTGGTTCAACATGCTCTGACTTTTTATTATACACTTACTCTTCTCATAACATATATCATTTATTTTATGGGAAAATCTACTAATAGATTAATCAAATCCCTTTCAACTTCAATCTGGTGCTTTTATATAAATCGGTGTAGCATGTGTTAAAGACTAATTTCTAGTTACAGTAAAGCAACAAAAAGGTAGAGGGAGAAATACATAGTTAATTGTCAGTCATTTTATCAAATAGCATCCACATTTGCTTGGAAGTAAGGTTTAATTAGCAATCTCCTTCCTCAGTAACTCCCCTCCTTTAGCTTTTAAGCCAGATGTGTAGGTAATTGACAGAAGCTCTTTGCTACCTATAAGAAAGCCCATTAAATTTAGTAAAACTTTAGCTTTTAAAGAAAGGCGTAAGGTAGCTAATGCAGAAAAACTCTGACAGGGCTAACCTGAACATAATCAGAATGTTTTCTCATTGTGCTCCAATTTAAGGGGATGAATTCTTGTCAGGTAAATTTGGGTTTCGTTCACTTTATTGGAGAGGGGTGGGGAGAGACTCCTTAGGAGCTATACTGCTGAATAGCCATAAGAAATCCTAACTATCTCCGTCCATAGAGTAAGTTCATAAATGTACCAAGTAACCTGCCCTGCTAAAATACCCCTTCATGGTGCAAACATCTTTAATTCACCTTACAACAGACAGAAAAATGTAAATATGTAATATCCAAAAAGCTTATTTTTAAATTACTAGACCAGGTTTCAATTGCTGATAACCTCAGGCCTGATATACAATAGGCCAGGTCTCTGTGAAGCAGTAAACTTGGCACCAGTTCTCTACATTCAGGCATAGCCTGATCAGATGTTGTTTTGCAAAGGCCATTTAATTATTAGCATCAGTAACTCTTACTATCTTCCCATTATCTTCATTTAGCTCATGATACAGTTCTGCATGTGCTAAGTAAAACAGGAATTAACAAAATTCCCATGGCTTACTTGAATGATAAATAACAAGCCATTTTAAGGAAGAAATCTCCTAGGGAGTGCGGAAAAACCTGCAGCTGAAGGCAGGCGAGTCAGGATGTGTAACTCTGCACAGGCATAAACAGGAAACGGAGCAGCTTGCCGTTGGATTGACAATCTGGCTCCAAACGGCTCATCGGCAGCGGGCACAATGCTTGACCCCTGGCAAACAGGAGGACCGTGGCTTTGTTAGCATTTTCTGTCCTGATACCTCTAAGAGCTACCTTAAAGTCAAACCTTCCCTTCTCTGTCATCTTGTGTGGTCAAGAAAGATCTTGCTTAGTGAAATACTTACAAGGAGTGATGTCACCTTTACTCTAAAACATTTCCTCATGCAGCCTCTTCCTATACTTTTGGCAGCAAACCCACTTGAATGCAAACATCAGAGATAAATAATTTTGTAATACAGAACAGTATCCATCTCTTTTATTGTCATATTCCAGCACAATATAAGAACTAGCTTGACCTCCTAGAAGTCTCTAGAAGTCTCAAATGGTCTGCCCACCAGTGTCACCAGGGTTTAACCCTACTTCTATACATCTAACATGTTTGTGATGCACTGTCCCTGTAAGAATGACACACTGTACAAGCTCACTGTGCAAAACCTTACCCTGGTGTTTCTAGAGCATGTATCCAGTTCATCATAATGCCAGGAGACTAACTCTATGCAAAGCAGTGCTGTATACCTGTAGGGTTGAAGGATTCAGGGAACAGGAAAATCAGAGAAACAGTCAGGACAATAAGGTGAATCATAGACCTAATGAGAGAGATGTATCTGACCCCTTCCATTATAATCCATAGAAAAAGATGCCTGTAAGTTGTAATTTCATAACTGAAAATGATGTGGGCATTGCAGAACTCAAAAGGAAATTACCAGCAGTAACTTTATTCCCAAGGATGTGTACCAAGCCAAGGATTTTGTCTTTGTATAAGAGTCACAGCACTAAGGAAAGGAAATTTAGCCATACAAAAAAAAGGCTGGCAACAAGAAGAGCATGAAAAACCAGGACGTTTGTTCTGGTTCCCTGCAACATTTTGGGGGGGGGGGGGGGGGGGGGGGGAGGGGGGGTTGNAGGGGGGGGTGGGCGTTAAGCCAACAAATAAGATTTTCAAATCAGTAGCCTAAAGTTAAATATTTTATAAAAGCTCAGAATGAAATGGAACTAACTTCAAAAAATTATGCACACCAAATCTGGATCTGGGAACTTTGTGTTCAAACTTCTGAAAACAGGAATTGGTCTTGTATTCAACATAATGATTATCAGCTAGAACACACCAGGAAAAAAGTGCTATTTGCCACATCACTTTCACAACTAATAGTAAAACCAGATACTAAAATTTAATATTTTTATCTTACATTATGTTTGTATACTGTTGTCAGGAAAACACCTCTGTAAAACATTACATTTCATTAAAAGTACCTTTGTTTTGTACTGCTTTTAAATTACCAAGCAAGATTGAGACAGCTTCAATCATTCATTCATACATTTACAATACAGCATTTAAAATCACACTTAGAAAGTAACAAATCACATAATATTTCTCAATAGTGAAATAGAAGTCATTAGTATCCAAATACTTGTATTCCACATTAACAGGCTTAGAAAGCAACAACTACTATTTGTAAACAGTCAAACTAGTTGTGATGGCACGAACTGCTCTATGCATGTATTACAAAATTTCTATCCTTTTTTAGTATTACTAGCTTACTAAAGAGACTTCCAGAAATCAGAATAATAGCCCTAACCACTTTGTAAATGCACTAACTTTGAGAATTACCATCCTGCCTCAAAAATCTGCAGGGTATAACATCTTAGAAAGAGCAGCAGCAGCATACTCCGTACAGACCTTCAGAACATGTTCACAGTAGCCCTGTTTCGGTGCCACAGAGCTCTGTTTATTCAAAACCTATAAAGTGTGACAAGAAATATGTATGGTTTTGTCCATTTTGCAAAAGTTAGTGCTATCACTGACAAGCAGCTGAATGACATACGCTGGGATAAATCCTGCTGGTATTGTAAAGAAGTAGGGAACACCAATGTTAGATTCTTGTGGTTTAAAAATGTTTTTCAAGTGCCTTTTTTTTTCCCTATTTTATTATTTGTACCATGGTGACCAGTAACAGCGTGGTCTACAGGGTACAAACCAGAGAAAAAAAGTCCTTACCTGAAAAGCCTAACAGTCCAATTTGATCTGACATTTGTGGGGAGGAGGGAGGGCTGGTTAGGTTTCGTTATAAAACAAATTGAGAAAAGAGTTGATTTGTATTTTGTAAACACATACTCTGCAGATGGAGAACAGCTTGCATGTGATCTTTCACTTGTATATTTGAAAGAATATTATATTTTTCAATTCTTTAAATAAGTGCAATTAAGTTGCATTTGATTTGGTTTGGGTATTTTTTTAGTGCTTCCAGCACTTTCGGTCATTCTTTCCAGAATAGTATACAATTCACCAGGAATCATGCTTGCAAAATACATCACTGTTCTGGAAAGATTTTCTTGTTCAACCTTCCCATGAATTCAAAAGCTAAGCCTGTGTCCCACCAATTAATTTATTTTAGCCAGTAGACTGCAGGGATCTGGACCTTCACTATGGTGGGGACCAGGAACAAGAGCGAGAGGAAGGAGATCTAAAATGTCTGTTTGTCACTTACACATCTTAACCACTAAAAACACTGAGTCATTCAGGGAAGAAAGCAAGCCACGCCACGCACCAACATCCCCATCAGATAGCTGGCCAGCACTGGTGGCTCTCTGCGCTCAGGCAGCGCAGCGATCGATCTGGTCGGGCAGTGAGGTGCCGCAGAGGAGCTGGCACCGTACATGCTCAACGCATGTTTGGTGGGGGAGGTGCTGGAAGGAGGCGACACTGGGGGAAAAGCAGGGGGAAATTAGATGGGACAATCAATTACAATATTTGAAAGCACGTGATTAGCATACAATGACCAATTTCCTATTAAAAACCCCCACACGTTCAGTGCCATGTATTTAAGGCATATTCAGAATGTTATTTTAACACGTAAGCAACAATAGTTTAGAAATCCCTGATACCAACTGAGGATGGAGCTAAGCACCCCAGTAGTGACACAATATAAACTTCAGTACATGAAATACTGGAAGTTGATGTAAACAGCTTTTAATAGCAGTGAACATTTGTTCGCTTTGTTTAGACCATCTGGATGTTCCATTGTGTTCAGTTCAACACCGACTGCCGTCGGGTGACAGTTGATATATGTTAAGTACAAGCAAAGTGCCTCAGCCCACTCCAGGGACCCAGAGGAGAACTTTTCAGTGTTCTGTGGAATACGCTGTCAGACCGCAGCGCGGTTGCCTGCATCCTTAATGGCTCTGGGCCAAAGTCCTCCAGCTTGCCTTTTTTGGTTTGTGGGTTGGTGTTGTGTGTTTTTTTTTTTAAATCAAAGCAGAGTTTTGCTTTTACTGTTTGAAAGGTTAGAAAAACTATGCCAAAGTTCTTCCAGGCAGCTTGGAGAGCATCAGCTGACAGGAATGATTTTCAATATGGAGCAAAGAATAAAGAGAACCACTAATCCTGAGAGATTCCAGGTTTCGCTCATTTTACATGCAATGTGGCTAACAGCCTTTTGAATGCAACAAAAGAAAAAAGTTAGTAATAAACACAATGATGTCATTGTTAGGGGGAGAGGGGAGAAAAAATAAAAGATAGGAAATCAACAGTTAAAAGCACAGAGATTTTCTTCATGCCTATCCAATAGTTACATTATATCCTGCTTGTATTTTGGTTAGTTGGTGATGCATCCTCCACAGGTGCTCAAAGCTATCTTTCAGGCACTTTGGCTGTTTCACATTTATTCACTCGTTCTGAAATGCTTTGACTCCTGAAATTAAAGGGACCATGTAAAGGAGAATTATTATTATTACTATTTTGCATTTTCACATAACCACCGCTTCAGTTCAGTTTATACAACTAATACTTTTGGGAGCAGAAAAGGCAGAAGTCTGAAAGCTCATTTGAATGCACTCACCTACCAAAAAGAGTATTTTGAATTTTAGGGTATGAAATTGAAATCTCTACAGAAGTAGAGGTAATAAACCATTTAATATGTCTGGAATGCCAGTGAAGATCTTAATCATTCCTTTTTTTTTTTTTTAAAAAAATCAATAGGAACAAAACTACTGAATAACATGGAAAAATACATCCTAGATGCTTACAGCATATGATCTTCTTTCTCTTCCAATTATACCTGCTAGTTTATTTAATTGGTTTTGCTACTCACTTTTTCCTGCAGTTCAGCTCTTACAAGTTTGATTCTTACAAGCTGTCAGAGTAACCTACTTATCCCACCAAAAAGGTAGCATGTAAGCAGCAACATTCCAAGGTTTCTCACATATTCCTCAGCTCTGACAGGGGCTGAGAGTACATATTAGTTTCCATTCCACTTGTTTAACAGCCTCTCACGAAAGCTATTCCAAAGAGTCCCGGGTGATACTGCCTGTTACAGAGGTACCCGTGTTAAACCAGCCTGCAAGAATCAATCTTGTTTCATCCACACTGAAGCTACCAAGCAAACAGTATATACATAGCAATTTCAGTCACTGTTTGGAAATAACCTCCTCTTTCCTTTTTTCTGAAAGAAATGACAGTCCAGGAATAGAAATAGCTTCTTCAAAACCATTACAGAGCAGCTCCAAATTGTATTTTAAGTCTGTGGAAAATTATCGTGCAAATTCTATGCCTTTGAATGAATGTTCTCCTCCTCAAACGCTGTGCAATGAAGCAATGTCTCCTAGTGAAGTCAGCAGTAATAAATTCATTAATTTAAAGAATGCTTTACGTAACTTCAAAAACATCCACATCTTACAGAATCAGGTCAAAAATAAAGGTGATCAACACATTCTACATTCCAGCTCAAAAAACACAGTCAAATTACAACATTCAAACAGAGATTGCTATTACTGTAAAGGAGTCACTGCTCTGGCTGGAGTTAATATCCAGCTCCTTTATATTGCTTGCCTAAATCAATGGGACATCTGAAGCTATTTAACCGGATTTCTGGTGAAAGACACTAATACATCTACAGTTCCACATCACTTCTAAACCTTCTCTTCCATCCTTAGATTTTATCATTCTGCAATCATAACAGTTAATATAGGATTGCCTCTTTTCAACATTATTTCCACTTCTGAGAGGTTTTGGAAAGCATATAATAAATAAATAAACTAAATAACAGTCCACTCAGCATTAAGTGTATATTAGATATGTGTCTTGAATTTAGATTTATTCTAGGACTTCAAGTAAGTTTTGCAAACGTTACATAAATGCTGTGATCCTGCTGAACTGCAAGTACTACACAGTATGTTTTATCTAATTTCCAGAAAAATAAACAGACACAAAAAAAGGCAATGTAGTCAAAATGCACATGACAATTAGCACCTATCCCAAGTGCTGCTGATGCTCAGGCACTACCTTTTCCCAATTATTAGTTCAATTACTTTTTTAAAGTAATCTTCAGGGTTTTAGTTTAAAACCATTAAGTTGCAAACTGCAGTTCAGTAAGACTTGGGTTGAGCTACAAATGCATCATACAAGCTTTCAGTCAGTTAACTAGGACTCACCTATGATGTTCATGGAAACTGAAGCTATTTATTTACAGTTTGTGATCAAATGTCTTGCATGTTTCTCTCTGCTATTCCAAACGTATATCCTATCTTGAATTTTCTTGAGTTGTTTTAGCCGCCTTTTTACACTGTCTAGTCAGAGCTGCCTATCACAGCAGGCTTCAGGATCAGTTGCATACTCCATCCCTGTACTGCACAGCACAAGTACAGTAAGGGCATTAGAGTCATTAACTGAGCATAATATTAAGGTGTGAAAAAATTATCACCTGATTAATATGGCATCAGACAATAAAATCTATTGTAAATTAATAAATCATGAAATAATTTGTTCTTTCAAAACCAATACAATCAATAGTTCTCGTGCTGTTTTATAACATCATGTAGTTAAGCAAAAGAAAAATGCAGATGTTATTACAATGTCTCCTCTAGGAAAATGCCTAAAGTTTCTGCTTTGTTTCTGAAAGAATGCAGTGGGTATCACGAGTTTCTGTGCAGTCACACACAAACCAGCAGAGTACTTAATTTTTTGCGTACCAGCGTAATATTTCAAAAGAAATTGAATTTAATCGGATGTAGTAGAAGTTACTCAATAGCTGATAAATGGATGTACTGTAAAATGGAATGTCACCTAGTTAAAAAAGAAAAGAGAGAGAAGATGCTAATTCTGCTGATGAAGATATTGTTTTTCCCCTCTTGTGCCCTATTCATTATGCAAGGCTGCAGAATATGAAGTGTAGTGTGTGATCCGGGCGATCTAATGATCTCCCACACCTGCTCATCTGGTACAATTTTAATTAACACTCCAAGGAGGTTTGTCAAGAGTAATCAAAAACATTGTCGCTTATAAAGCTGTGGCAAGAAATCAATAGTTTTCATCAGAAAAGGTAAGGTCTGGCATAACTGAACCATTTAATTGCTTCATTCCAATAAACAAAAACTGCACATTTTAATGACTTGATTTTGGAGATCAATATCTAACCACATACTGCATTAAACAGCAACATGTGGTGGGATATTCACAGTCATTTCAATTCAGAATGAAGCATTCCTCTTTTTTTATTTCATCTCGAATGGCAATAGGTTGCTGAGCCTATGCAGTGCTATGATTTATATCAAATGAGTGACCTCTAGGGCCGTAAGACTAGAACGGGTGACTAGTTCTCAATGGTAAGCTACTGGCACTTGACAAAGTGCCTGAAGCAGAATGAATTTACTTCTCTTTTCCTCAATCATCAACAGGCTCTGCCCTGACCCCCATACTGACTCCTATAACAAGATCTCCTGTCTCTGACTGAAAAATTTACTGTCATGTCTACTTTTCATTGAGCTCAAGTGAGTACTTCTGTCACCTTCAGTGAACTGAGTCTGTAAAAGATTTAACTAAACACCAGTCACAGTTTAAAAACTAAGCAAGAACAACTCATATAAAAAATACTGCTTTTAAGCGCTTCTGCTTCTTAAAAGTCCAGGAGCTGTGCCTTTCTATTATGGTTTTGCTTCTTTAAGTGTTCATCATTAAACTGTTAAAAAGCTATTGCTCTGCAAAGAAATGAAAGGAAGACTCAGGGTGTAATGCAGGTATCATAACATTTGTACAACCTAGTAGTACAGGAACACTCCTCGTGGACACAAACGCAGCCAAAGTTTAAGCATTTGTGAACTATGAAAGATTCAACAATGTGAAATTTTACATATGAAGAGATACCAACTACAAATCACACAGACACTGGAATTCATTGTCTGATTTGTACACAATGTACAGCAGCACCATGCTCAAAATCTGTCTATATACAGTAATGGTATCATCGATTTTTTTTTACTATTCAAAGATTTGTAATTTTAAAGCAACACTTATAAAACCTCTCCGCAGACTTCCAATAACAGCAGTTATCACTGAATATATGATAGCTAGCTACACATAAGAGCATGTGTGGTATATGTTAATGATTTTAACTAGTATTTTACTAATATTTTAACTTTATAAAGCAATCAAAACTTACATTGCAAGAACCCTTTCTATCAACAATAAGGCAATTAAAAGAATGACACTTGATGGTTTATTTCAACATCGCACTAAAGCCTTACACAAAATTTTCACTCCCTCTTTAATTTTCAATTCTTCTACCCTCCCTGCTTCACAGATTCTGGCTATTGGCTTTTACAATCTGTCCCTAGAGAGCCAGGAGTTATTACCCCTGTCGATGGAAGAGAAAGGGATGTTATTCCCCTGTCACCCTCTCCGGCTCCAGCAGATTCCTAGCTCTGATCTATAGCCTTCATTGGAGAAAAGCGTCTGACATGCTGTTAGTTCTCAACCCTGTCAGATCCATCTACCCATGCTACTGGCATTACTTACTGGACTCAGAGTCACAGGAGTCAGACCAAAAATTTGAGAAGCAAACACTATATCCACTTCTATTTGAGTAAATATAAGAGAGAAACATCTAGTGCAAAATGTGCAGGTTTTCAGTACGCACTATGTGTCACATATGCTTTGAATCTGAGCTTAGAAACAGAGAAAGTTGTATCTGAAATCATTCATGTTTACCATAGAAATACTGCATAGTCTAGCTAGCATCAGGTAAACCCAAAGGATGCAGAACAGTGAAGAAAATGGGACTTAGCAAATTTAATAGCTACTTCCATACTGGTTTAAAACCTACTGCTTAATTTTGCAATGCTTCCTTTAATTGACAAAGCTGCTACATAAAACAAGCACCTCTGATGGCAAGCAAGAGCGGTGTGAGACTGTTATGAATTGCTTTACTTGTATGCTGCCTGTTGTCCCACAATACAAATCTATACATCAGCACTTTGCATGCATCATTTTACAGGACCTCAACAGTAAATTCACTCTGAATTTTAAAACATCAGTAAGGGGAGTGTGAAGATAGCTGTCTTGGTTCATCTTATACTCCACACAACCAGCAAAACAAACTGATCTCCACCATCACACACACTGAACAAATAGCTCAGGGCCTGGCTCTGATCTCTGCTACCTCCTCTGGTCAGATACTCCTTGCATCAGAGCCAGAAACAATCTGCTTGGTGTGACCGTCAAGCAAGGGGTGATGTTTCATGCCAACACACACAGCTTTTACTCACGCCATCAGTATTAGCTGTACATGCAGAACTGGGAAGGAGAACTGGAAGTCCTGCTGCAGCAGTGCTCGACCCCTCTTTGGGCAGATGGCTGCCATCATGCCCCTCTCCTTATCAGGCCCTCGTTTTGATGTCCCTCAAAACTCAAGCACACGCCACTTACAAGTTCTCATTCAATGTTAAGAACTCACCCCTTACTCCTGCTGGATCAGGTCTCGCCTGTTTTTTAGAAGCTTGCATGCTCATTCTGATCCCAATGCTCCAGCAGGAACAGTAGGGCCTACAGCTACACAGCATCTATTTCCCCCCAGCCTCAAATCTCACAAGGCAGATCAGAAAAGTTTTCCATATAACTAACATTTGGGGCATTTTTGTACAACAACCACACACACTTTCTAAGACTTTCCTTGGGTACAGAGCTATAATCATAATCAGTTTTATCAGCTAAAGCCAGAAAACAACATCTTAAAATGATTTAAATAGGCAAAACAGAATTTTAAAGCACAAGCAAATGGGATCTACTGAGAAGGAAAGAAAGAGGGGCAGCAACAGTCCCACTTAAGATATTCTCTGCTGTACTTTTTAGCATGAGGAGAAACAATTCAGTGCATTTAATCAGGAAGCTAGAAATTATTGAGCACAAAAAAAGCAAAGTACTCTGCTTACACCCAATGGTAGATTTTTTTTTCCTCAGAGGCACTGAGGCCTGTTAGGGTGCAGACTGCTTTTCGTGGCCATTTAACTAAACTTTGTGTATTGTATCCTCCTGAAAGTAATGTTCTCCCCTCACTTTAAGAGATTATAACTGTAAACATTTATCATTAAATGCCAGCCTCAAATGGCATGATGAGGAGACATTTAACAAGGGGCAGTTACAACTATATATATATGCATATGTTTGGTCATGGAAGTGTATTTTTGGCAGATTTCTACACTTCTTATCTGTATAGAAAACGGTATGATAGGGATCCATTAAAAATGTAATCAATTAAAGTGAAAATAACCAGTTTAATTTTCAACAAGCACCCTAAGACAGCACTTTGGTCAGAGTTACTTTCAATACGCAATATTCTAGTGTTCAGACCTTCACAAGCCCATGAAGCTTAAGAGGAATGTGAAATAAATAGGCAGGTTTAAAAGTTAAATGAAGCACGGGGCACCTGGGCAATACAAGTGCTAGAAGGTAGCCCAGCATTTCAACATTTGCATGTGTATACACTTACATTATTTGCTATAACTGTTACTTCCTGGATGTATAAAAATACATGTGGTCTGAGATGGAAGCTATCACTTCTTGCTGAATTTAAGAATTTCGCTTTCAATTCATAATAGCTTTGTATTTCCTCTTAAAGCCTCAGCTCTTCAAGTGAAGCAACTCTAAGAAGTGCCTTGGCATTTCTTAAAGTGATAGCTGATACACCACATTTGTGCCCTTCGTAGGAGTGCACCCACATTGGAAAAAGGGAGGGGGAGTCTAACTTAATCATGATTTTAAAATAATTAACACATGGCAAAACCCTCCTGTGAACAAGAATCCATGTAGTTTTCACATCCTTTAGCAGTCAATGTAAACTAGCAGGGACTCCACTCACTACAGGCTGATACTAACAACTATTGGAGAGAAAATGTTCTACCTTAAATACCTATCACAAAATTCAGCCTACTTTGAATTCAAAACAAGCCCTCACATACTGCTAATATACCACTGAGGCATTTGGAACCAAAATATGAGTTTTGCTTTGGTTCTGGTTTTATTTTTTTTAATTTGTATTCAGCTTAAATAGATGGCATTATAACAGCACTAAGGAGATGCCAAGTATGAGGAATAAACATTGAAAAGGCTCTTAGTTTCATGTAGAAATCCCCCTAAACCTTGGAAAATCAACATGAAATGCATTTTAAATCATTGGGAAGAGGTCCCAGAACTGCAGACCTCCAATAAGCTTATTAAACATTCTCTGTTCTGTTCATTGAGTCCTTAATATAAATTCAGAATAATAATTTTAAGAAAAACATTGAAGTTTAAACTATTTGTAAATGTGAATTACTATTCTTAGGAAGCCTTGAGCGTCCCCTCATTGCTTTCCAATAGCAAGTTACAAAGGTGAAAAATTTTATGTTCAAGTTCCTCAATTGCACAGATAACCCACTATTTAAAACATTAAACCACATTTTCTCTCCTCTTTTGAACTTTTTTTTTCTTTTAAATACCATATAGACTTTTTGGCCTAACCTACATGGGGCATGCATCAGCAGAAGAGAAACTGTCCCTGAGAGGACAGAGGAAATGAAACAACAAAGAAATAAATGCAGCAGGAAGATGAAGAAAAAACAGGGGACAACAGGAGAGAAGGTAAAGGAAAACAGTCATGTTACTGATAAGGAAGTTGTAAGGAAAGCATTCAGTGAATCAGAAGCTTTGGCATATCTTGAGGAACAGAAGAAGAAAGCGAGGTTTCACATAGGCTTGAGCAGGACTGCAGAAAGAAGACCAAACTGTGTTCATTAAGAAAATTAGTTACAAAGGCAAAGACAGGCATTTTATTGCAGGAATTTAAATAAGAAGTATACACAGGATAATCCCACAAAATTTCTCTGTCAAGATAAAGGAGGAAGGGCTCAAGAGTCAAGCTCAATACTTAGCAATCACTATTGAGAACAGTGATGTTAATAAACAGTGATTGGGACTGAGCTGAAGGTAACCAGATATTCAAGAAAAAGGAGTTAAAAAGCCAGAGAGATGTGAAAAGATTTTAGAGGGAATCTGGATGTCATCAACATGAAAATTATGTTCAGAGCTTTAAATGCAGAAGCCAGTCGCAGAAAAAATGCAGAAAGAAGGGATGAGAATTTGAAAGAATTATTGCAGAGAAGAATGAACAGGAACCAGTAACAGTGAAAATGAAGGAAAGCATGTGAACAACAACAGAAAAGCAGTGACTGAATCCTGGCAGCCCACGATTTAAAGTTTAGAAAGAGAAAGAATAACGTGTGGCCAAAAAGAAGCAACAGACTGGGCATATTTTGCCTTGAAGAACTGGTTAGTGACCTTATTCAGGGAAAAAATTCATTGTGGTGAATAAAGAAAAAAATCTGACTATTCACCGTGCAAAATTAGCAAGAATAGAAGCAAAATCAACTACAGAAGTGGCATGTTTATGTTTGAAAGGTGTAGGAAGGAAATGGGAAAAGTATCTGGAAGCATTGATGAGGTCAAGAGATTGTATTTATTCTTTTGGACAATGCCAAGTATACTTGAAAGTGTGTGAATGTTCCCATCCATTAATTTTATTCTCCCTGTAAATCCCCTCCTATATTCCTTCAGCATAACACTGGAAAGAACAAAATTCCCCAAAACAGTAAAATCTCCCTCTGAACACTAAAACTTCAGCCACTCCATGGCAGGATACAAGACAAACTCAAACTACAATTCTGAAAAAGCTGTAGAGGTCTAAATTTCTTCCATCTACACAGTTCTTTTCCATCTGAGCTTAATTATCATCATCTCTAGGGTTTCCCTCATTTCAGTTCTTAAACATTTTTTTTGCACATTCTATGTTATAAACACATTACATCTCAAAATGACAACTTCAGGCCTAATTGGTTAATTACAACTGCTCCAAACACCTAAGAAATTATATTTCTCTCTGTTCTGCAGTCACATGGTGTAGTGTCCTCGAGAAGATGATCCTAACCAGCACCAGCTGTGCCCAACTGCCATTAACATTACACTTCCAGCACACTCACAATCTATAAAGAACTGACAATTTAAAGCTCCCTTTTAAGAGAATATCAAGGTCATAAAATTCAAATCCCATATTCTAAATCCATGCCTCATCAGCCTTTGCAAGACATGAAAAACCCACATGATAACAGCTGGAATTAAAATTGGGCCTTTTCCTTTAATCCAGCAATAACCACCATATGCTGCATTATCCTAGAAGCAACAAAGAGTGGATGCATCTCCAGCTCAGCAACACATCAAACTAACCCAAGTGTTTCTTTTCACATATTTTTATTTTTTAAAAAAATAAACAAACGAAAAATGTCTTTAATAGGTGGGAGAATTTTTTTCTTTGATGTATGATTGCTGGGAACCTTACTTGTCCCTCAGAGAGTACCAAATAACAGCTATTTCTATCTTTTCCAGGTGCATCAGAGAAGCTGGTAACAAAAACTCTCAGCTTGCTCCATGAGCATCAGGAGAAACACTGGTTTCAAGTACGTCCTCCTTGTTCAAGGCCACACAAGAAGTTTCTTAAAGCAGAACCACAAACTATTGCAGAAACAGCTGAAGCAGTTGTTACCATTGTGGGTGTAGGAGACACAGAAGGGAAGGTAGAAATTAGATTTTCTATTATTTAATATTAAACAGCATAGGTAGTGGAACTTGGGATAGATCGCTTAGAAACTGGAAGAAGGAAGAAAACCTCTTTCTGGGGAAAGAAATCTGCTGAATTGTCTCAGAGCATGGCAGGCAGTACATGAGGAGGACTGACCCATCTGTTACAACCACCAGCCTGCCTATGGCGAACAGAAATTTTACTGGGGTGTGCGTCACTCGTGCGTCCTATGTGCCTTCAGACAACTCTGTCTAGGAGCACTGTTGTGCAATCTGTAGGCACAAAATCCCACTAGTGGTTTCACTGTATTTCAGCTCTTCAATAACAATCAGAGTAAGGTGGGTATTTCAGGTGAAACATACAGCCCTTTAAAAGAAATGGGTCTTTCGTTCCTCTTGAGAAATGTTTATTACCCTCAGATTACAAGGTCTCTGCAATATAACTCCATAAAAGCATAAAATCTGAGTGATAACTATTCTAATCACCATAAACCCCTGTCTAATGCAGCAACTTCTGGAGACAACACTACCTTGGAAATACTCTTAGTATTTGTTATTTTGGAAGACAGGAGAAGGTAATATATTCCTTACGGTACGATTATTTTCAACAAATTATAAAATGGCCTATCACTTTTATTACTCCTTGGCCAAGGCAAATAATATTTAGTACTTTACTTCTATTTTCCCAGCAAGAAAAAAAAATTAGTATAGGGTGAAGGTTAAATTCAACTTGTATGTCCACGTGAAGAGATATTACTATTGTCTCATAAAGAAGATACATAATTAAGGCTGTGAACTGCATGATCAGTTCCATCGTTAGCAGCAGGGATTTCTGAAATCTATATTGATTTTTGCCTGTGAATCTGCATTAGCCTAATCCTCATATACAAGCACTATGAATCCACAGAGAATTGATTTTTTTTTCGCTTTCGTTCACAAAATCTCACAGCTGAAATGTCTGCAAGAAAACAAATGACAAGCCTAGGTGTTTTCCAAGAACATGTATGTACAAGAGTACAAGCAGCAGGGGAGCTGTCTGCTGCAGAACCCAATTTGAATATATTGACCTCTCAGGCAAATGATGTTTTGTTTTACATTAAAGTGAAATCTGAATATCATCCCACTATAGATGTGTAGCAAACATTACATATGGCATGCAACAAAAGATATTAAAAAAAAAAGGGGGGAGAAGCATAAAATATTAATGGATCAAGTTCTTAACTATACTGATGTAAATACCTTACAACTAGATTATACCAGTCCAGAAACTCCTTTCACATCCTCAGATGCCCAAGTACAAGCCACAGTGCTCACAGTTGTTCAGCACGCATCAGTGCTAAACGTGATATATCACTGAATTGCAATTTATCTGACAAAAAAAAAGCTGGGGAAAAAGGGATTTAAAAATCATTAGTCTAACATGCCCCGCTTTCAGGAAACCTAAAACCTAAACTGTAGAGATTAAACACATCACTGGATTTTGGTACAAAATTACCTGTGTCCCCAGAATGTCGTTTTGGTAAGAAAGGACACTGTTCAAAGCTCGAGGGTCACGGCTCAGATAACTTCACCAAGTTCCAAATTCACCAGAAGACCTTAGCTCTGCTCAGCCTTCTTGTGGCTCAAAACCCACAGCATGACACAAAGCCAGTTGAACTGAGGGGACGTCATTCTCCACTGCCTCGAATGGCCTTTGGTTCGGGGCCCTCACACTCCCCTGGCGTGTGGCAGATGTAGCTGGTTGGCAGCACCTGATCCTGCTGGGACTCTGCAGGCTCCTGCACCCTCCTCCCTGTCCACACCATGTTAACTCTTCTGTCGCACCTCCATCCCCTACAGAAATCAGTAAAATGGCTAGCTCATACAGTGCCCATGCACAGCCCACTGCTAAACAAAATGGGAAACTATCAAATGCACAGAAAGAAAATACTTTACCATGAATTCCTCTCTCTGAAGTTAGTTTCATTCTTGAAAAATACTGGCAATTTCAGAAAGACTGCCCATTCACTACAAAAAAAGAGACACCATAAAAATTTGTAATGCTGACTTCCTAACAGCAACCTCCATACCACACTCAGAGGCTGAAACCAATGCCTTAAAAGTCAGCACTTCTTACTTTAAAAAAATCTTTGGACCCCAAATTTTCAATTTAGAATTTGAATACCCATCTTGGTATATGCTCAGTCCTTTTCTACTCACCCCACCACCCCCATTATTTTGTGTTTTTCAGTCTTTTGGCTTGTTTTAATTTTGTTTTTAATAAACAGAGCTGACCTGTAACTACAGAGAACCCAACACATCTGTTAAAATGTTGACAAAGAAGGGAAGTCAGATCCTGTGATAGAAATGCATGTTATGGTTCCTTTAGGAATCTAGCTCCAAGAGCCAGCATGTGTTATTAAAAACAAACTACTTGCGGTAAAAAAATCTATTTCTGGGGATTGTTTACTGAAATGAAATGTTTATTGGCTAGGGCAGTATTTAAAGCTCCACAGATAAGTGCAAACTGTTCCTGAAAAGATGCACGATGTAATAAAATGCAAAAGGGAAGTGCTGACAATATTAGCTTTGCACCAATTCATTTACAGGAATTTCTGATTTCATATGAGTAAATTAAAGGAAATTTCCAATAACAGTGAAAGAAGGCTTGCTGTGTTTGCTGTAGTATAATTTTCAACGCTTCTAACTTCCTCAACAGAAGGTTCAAGATTATTTTCAGGATTATTTTATAACTGAGGCTGCACAGAGCAAAGCATGACATTGAAAAATAGACTTAATTATTCCTAAAAAAAGATTCTTGGCATAGGTCCACTTCGTATCAGCTTAAAATACCCTACGTTGTTCTATTGGCAGGATCATATGTTTACAAGCACTGGATTACAGGAGTAACCACACCTCCAGGCTAATTTAAAACAATTTCTGTTAAATAGAAACAGTAGGCCCTGGTTTCTTTAATTTGGAAGGGGAGGCAGGGAGGAAAGAGGCACAGGATACAAGGGGAGATGTTCCTATTATAACTCACTTCATCGGAATATTACACAAGAAAGGGCAAAGGACCCATTTTAATCCTAGGTGATGCAGCAAGACTTAATTTGGGCAACAAAGTTGGTTTTTTTTAATGTTGACAAAGCATGTAAAAACAGACTTTGATTTGTTTGGGAAAAACATCTCAGCATACATACCACACATACACCCAAAGCATTCACTGCAACTTCGGCAAGTTACTCATTTGTCACAGGATGTTTTCTCTCCATAACTACATACACCCCAGCAGCAACAAAGTATTCTCAGGATAGCTGAAAACCCTGTTCCAGAATGAAGATGTACTGATGTGATTTAATAGCTTATATGTTGTAAATTACAATAGCCTCTTGTAATTTTCCTTAGCTGTAGCTCTTATGGATGCATTTATACAGTATAGGAGTAAGGAGGAACAATTAAAAAAAAAATCAGGAAGAATTCTTGGGTTTTACTCCCTCAGAAATGGAGATAGTCTAGGTATATCTTCCCCAGTATCCAGTTTTTAATCCAAGTCTAAATTCTTTTCACCTGGCCCACAGCCACACAGATTTTCAGCCATATATTAAAGTACAATCCAGCACAAACTTCAGAAGCAGTATAGCCACCCTAACACAGTGCTGCACCCAAGATGAACATAACCTGCCTTCTAACAGAGTTGAGATGCTGAGAGTGCTGCTATTCAGCACAGGGGGACTCTTCTCAGGATTCAGGTGACTTGGGGCATTTCCACATCGCTGCCAGGAACACTAGAGCCCGAAACGCACAAACTGACAAGGTACTCATCTCTAGTAGCTGAGGTGTGGATTTCTGCTTCCTGGCACCCTGAATTACAGGACATTGTACCACAGACACAGTATATAGGCAGGAGGCCTTCAGATCCATATTCTTATTAGAAAACACAAATTTAAAACCATAGAGCTATTTCCTAGTGTGAAAATCTAAAATAAAGAATTGCCTTTGCCTAATGTGTTTTTTTTCCTTCTCTCTCTAACCCTTTTTTATTTTTTTCTTCTTTTTTTAATAGCCCCTATTGACCATTGCACTACTGACTAATACCTTCTGCATCAGAAGGAAAAATGCTGAGGATGTTTGTCAGCCATACTGTCATGAAAGTCAAAAGCAGATATGTAAGAGAAGAAGGATTATCACATTAGACATAGAAGAAGAAAGATTAACCTAGGAGAGCTGTAGAAGCAGAAAGATGAACAAAAAGTGGGGATGCAATGGCTCCAGAGGATTGGTAATGGGTTAGACTGCCTTTCTCCCCTAGATCACTGGCTCACATCCAGCCCACATCAGTAGTGACGGAGTGTCATTACCACCTGATGGATTTTTAGAGACCTCTGGAAAAGTAAATTGATGGTTTCAGTCCAGCTGAATAAATGTTCCCATCATTGCAGGTACACCACTATCCCAGCAGAAGGAAGGGAGCAGACACAGGCAAGAAAATGTACTTCTATCCCTACAAACCAGTTTAATGCACAAGGAAGTCCACTTGCAAGAAATGCCATAGCAATTTATTTAATACTTTCATAGCTAGAGGGCTGTGCTTCTTTTTGAAGCTTTAGTGTTGGCTCACTAAAGTATCCCTCAGTATTCCCCAAGCACGTGTCCTGGATTCTCACAGGCAAAAGGTAGCCTGCAACCAGGTCAGTGCAGTAGAACTGAAAGTCTCTCGAGGGACAGCCTGAATCTGAAATTACCTTACACACTGTTGCTGCAGTTCCTCCCACATGAAAGCACAGCAAGATACTACCGCTTTAAACATGCCTCTCAAAGAGTTCTGTTTAAAAGTTGTGTAGTAGTCCTGTGACTAGTGGTGTTCCCCAGGGCTCGGTGTTGGGTCCAGTCCTGTTTAATATCTTCATTGACGACCTTGATGAGGGAACAGCACCCACCCTCAGCAAGTGTCGATGATACAAAGCTGGGAGGGGTGGCTGACACGCAGGACACTGCGCTGCCATCCAGAGAGACCTGGACAGGCTGGAGAGCTGGGCAGTTAGAAACCGGTTGAAGTTCAACAAAAGCAAGTGTAAAGTCTTGCACCTGGGAAGGAACAACCATTTGTATCAGTACAGGCTGGGGGATGACCTGCTGGAGAAGAGCTCAGTGGAGAAGGACCTGGGGGTCCTGGTAGATGACAGGTTGGCCATGAGCCAGCAGTGTGCCATGGTGGCTAAGAGAGCCAATGGGATCCTGGGGTGCATCAGGAGGAGTGTGGCCAGCAGGTCAAAGGAGGTGATCCTCCCCCTCTACTCTGCCCTGGTCAGGCCCCACCTGGAGTATTGTGTCCAGTTCTGGGCTCCTTGGTTTAAAAAGGACAGGGACCTTCTGGAGAGAGTCCAAAGAAGGGCTACGAAGATGATTAGAGGCCTGGAGCATCTCCCCTATGAGGATAGGCTGAGTAAGTTGGGACTCTTCAGCCTTGAGAAGAGAAGACTAAGGGGGGACCTAATTAAAGTCTATAATTATCTTAAGCAGGGGATGCAGGGGGAATCAGCCAGCCCCTTTTCAGTGTCTGTGGGGACAGGACAAGGGGCAATGGCTGCAAGTTGGAGCACAGGAAGTTCCACAGCAACATGGGGAAGAACTTTTCCCCAGTGAGGGTGAGGGAGCCCTGGGACAGGCTGCCCAGGGAGGTGGTGGAGTCTCCTTCTCTGGAGAGATTCCAGCCCCGTCTGGACGCCTATCTGAGTGATATGTCCTAGGGAGCTGCTTTGGCAGGGGGGGTGGACCCGATGATCTCTTGAGGTCCCTTCCAACCCCTAAGATTCTATGATTCTATGACTCTATGATTAACTTGGCTGAACTAAGAATTAAAACCATGTTTCCCCTGTAACTGCGAAAGACAACCCAAGTGAACGCTCTCCCCAGTCTGTCAAAATGCATTCACTGTGCCAAAGTATTGCATGTACATGCATAATTAATAGATTTTCAGTGGATATGGTTGGAATGACTGGAAAACAGCTAAAATTCTTTGGTCCCTTCAGGCAGGGGTCTAACAGGTTCCTCATCCCAAGCAAGCAGGAGCCCAAATGTGTCCCAGCATGGTATTTGGGTTTCTGTAGCTGCTCCATGATTAGTACTTCAGGTGAACTCCCAAAAGGGTCCAGGGAGAAGGAGGAGCTCTTGAGGAATACAAAGCAAAAGCAGCTGCTCAACCCCTGAACCAAAATAGCACCTTTTCCTCCAAGCATAACTAAAGGAGATCCCAAGCTTGATACAGGTGCCGATTCAGGTTCAATGGGAACATCACATTTGTCCATATTTGGGACCATGGCATCACAACAAACAGCACTGTTGCTCAGAACTGCATTTCAGTCAAAGAAAGATGACAGAAATTTCACCAACACNGGAAGGGGAAAGGGGAAAGGAAGGTGTGCTTTGTTTAATAGAACTCCATGTTTTTAGTTAGGTGTCTCTGTCTTGAGGACCCAACAGCAAGAACTCTGAAGTCCAAAATGCCATTGTTCTCCTACTAACCCCTATTGTTCCATAAGCAAGAACACATATTCTCTCAACTCTTGGGTTTGTATTTCTGACCTATTAAAAAAAGGCCCCGCAAGTCATCATGACAGTGAAAGGCTTGACATTCAGGTTTCTTTGTTGTTTATTCAAATGTTAACAGGAATTTTTACAGCTTCAGTGATGCTGTTTCTTTAATTGACTCTGTACCCAAGGTGAATAGGCCTCTATTTTCCTATCTCATGACTCCTTCAGAGGCAGAAGTTCCTTCTTAGAGGCAATGGAAAAAATTGTGTAAACTGGCTGAGGAAACAAGCTGCCTTCTGAAAGAATGTTTTCAATGTTTACCATTCAGCTCTTTTTATTTTTTTATATATATATAACAATTTGAATATTTTAATATGAATTTGAATAGCATTCGTTTGCTTTTTTTACAACTAGCAAATAGCATGTTACTGCCTGCAGTAATTACACAAAGGACTAAAACACCTTATTAAAGCTGTGGCAGATGACTGACTGCCTAACCTTCTCCATCACAGAGCTGCAGAGTGATTTGCCTTCTCTAAAAAAGTTTTACGTTGGAACACTCGTGTTGCTTCAGCAAGCAATCACAGTCTATTACATCAGAAAGGTCTGGGGGTTTTGGGAGGGGTTTGGTTGGTGGGTTTGGGTTTTTAACACGATGACCAGATATTTTCAAGAAAGATGGAGAGGAAGAAGTGGACCCTGTCCACTGGTATGAGTAAACTGAATAGATAGAGCTGAAAACTATGATAAAGGAGTAGGACTACAGCACAACATGTATGCTTAAGAATGGCCACTGCAAAATCTCCATGAAAAACCTTGGCTGCACTGTTTCTCCAAATGCAAGTGTTTCATTCTAACCTTTAATCAATCTTTTCTCTTTTAAATCTGTACTTGCTTCTTCCCATTTCTCTTTTTCCCAAGATGAGAAGCAGTTTCAAATGTCAGAAACTTCTCAGACATTGACATGTACTTCTTGAAAGGAGAAATATATTTTAACAAGTTTAGATGAACGTTCTCATACAATGGAAATGCTGTCCTCAGAACATTTTCCCTTTCATATCACAGAGCCAAATGGAAGACACCAACACAGAAAAACCTTAAACTATCTGTATACTTCTCTGCTGACTCTTTGTTTATATGTGGCAAAGAGAAAATCACTAGCATATGTCCTAGCTGTGGCAAATTAAAGCTCAATTTTGTCACCCTTACTAAACTAAAGAGCAATTATTCCTGCAAATAAGTACAATGGTACTATTCATTCAGGTAAATACTGCTCCATGTAAGGACTGCAGATTCAGGACCTGCAAGCGAGCAACATATTTTAAACTGCCTGGTTGATCTCCATTTTCAAAGAGAAAATGAAAATCAGTCACTGAACCTGAGGGATACAGTCATTACTTGAAATCTGAATACATATATGGAGATTACTGCAACTGCATATTTTAAAATAACTTCCCACCAGCAAAAGAATATATTTGAACCTTCTACCTGATTTCCTCATTTGAAGCATAAGCACGTGATAAATGTGTAAGCGATACACCCTCAGACACAGCAAAATAAGTAATTACTCTTGGGGGCTATGAGCAGCTAAGTAGCCTGGCTCAATTCTCTTGTCATACCTTATATTCTCCTCAACTCCTTTGTTCTGATATCCACAAAGCTTTATTAAAGTAGAGTTCAGTCATTTGCTCACTGCAATTCCAACAAACTGAGCCAAATGAACCATGTTCAGCCATCTGGAACCCCTTCCTCCACAGTTTGTTCCCTTTGGGCTGCAGAATCAGTCTATTACCCCAGCATGACACGATCCAGAAACTTGCTACCGCTACAGGACCTCAATTACAATTCCCAGGCCGGGCATTGCTGTCAGGGATTCTGCAATGCAACAGACACTGCATTTGTACCTCACGTTACTGCAAAGCTATTAAAGCCTTTGCACTTGGAATTCACAGACATTACAAGGGCTATGGACCAGTGAAGTCTGCGCTGCCTCAACTGGGCTTAAAGGTGGCCAAGAGCACGGGGGAGGATCAGCGGCTCTGCAAGCAGATGAAGGCAGGCAAACGGGCGGCCCTACCTCTGCCCATGGCCTGTTACCACACCGTACTGCGCCGGGGAGACACCGAGGGCAGAGGTCCTGTAGCACTGGGAAAAGGAAAGGTTAGTTACAAACAAAAGAAAGAAGGACTCGTGCTGGTAACTTATTCCCTGCTTTTTTCCAAAACACACAAGGGATTTTAGTGCTGGCAAGCCAATATCCCTTAACCACCTCTAACACTTGACTCAGAGGAAGATGCATGGCCCTTATGGCTCTTCTCCCACTTGTCAGCCATGACACGCTCAAGTGCTCTCAACAACAGGAGAAGGATGTTCCCAGACTGGGAACCTCATCTCCTGGAAGAAAGGCACTGGCTACATGGCTACACAGCTCCTTCCTCTGCCTGCATGAAGGTCAGGGAACGCAAGGAACGTAAGATGCCATGGCCAGGCAGCACGACAGCAGCATAGATGAAACAACAGCAGTTAACCTAAATATTGAACGTGCTTTACCCTTCTGTTATAATGGCAAACAGTTATTGAAACCATAGCAAACAGAGAGGCATCAAGCTGGCAAAAACCTTCTTGGATGTAGCTGAGAGATCCTCTCAAAACATGTCCACAAAAATGCCAACATAACTTTTCCTTTTTTTTTCTTTCCCTGTAAATACCAACATCAAAACCAATCAAGGCTCATGGTGTATACATAAAATCAAGGCTGATGGCATATAACCCCACACAGGACTCAGAACTCAATAAATCTTGCTATCAAGTACTAGTAGGAAAGTACCTGAGCCCAGCAACTGATTGTGGGATAGTTGGGCACCAGGTGGATAGCTGAATTTAAAAAAAAAAAACCAATACTTAATAATTATCTCAGGAGACATCTTGTCAGTACAATTACATTTTGTTTGGCAATGTAGCCTGTACATTAGCAAAGTATGTGCTATTAATCCTTTCTGTAAAATTAAGAGGGTTTTTTAATTCAATTGAAGATAGTTGCATCATTTGTGTTCAAGAGGAGGCCTGGTTATCCCCATCACTTCAAAACTATCACTAATGCAGCACCTCTGACTTCACCAAACGTTTCAAAAGCATCCCCTAATATAAAGCAAGCAACATGCACAGCAGCAAGTTTTACACAAAACCCATACCCCAAAGCTCCAAGATTCATACCCATTCCTGTCCCTGGGGGCTCTCTCTCCTCCGCAAAGCAAGGCTGCTGCACGGAGAAAGCCCTTCTCCCCCAAAAGTTTCTCCTCTTCTTTATTAAACAGAAAGTCAATAGCTGCCTATTTTCTGAAGTGTCCTTTCATAGCATATGTAACCCTACAGAATATAAGGATGTCCTTCACCTACCATTCCAAGTGATGCCTTAGCTATTTGTGTAGGTATGAGAGCTTTCTTACATTGATAAAGAACTTAATATGTTATTTCTGTAGCCATTCAACACATTCACTCCATACACTTATATTACAGGTCCATGTGAAATCACTGGAAATTTGAGAAAAACACCCTACCACAAATTACATTTCACATAAAAGAACAGCAGTTTACTTGGCATAAAATACGTTTAATAAAGTATTTGTGCAGGCATCCAGTGCCATCCATTTTTTTTCTCCTAGGTAAAATGATATGCCAACTTCAAACCCTTCATATTTCCTTTGGCAAGTAAAAAGCAAGTATGAATTAAAGGCCGTTTTTGCAGAATAATAGGGTGGTGAGGTTTTTTCTGAGGGGCTGGGATACCACGACAGTGAGCCTACAAACAATTCATATAACTGCTATTTTTCATATCTTTTAGTTCTTGTTTATCATTGCATAGAATGTTTGCTTTCTATACAAATCCATTTCCACCTCTAATTACTGTCTAAGTGTAAGTTGCAAAATTTTTCATGTTTCTCTTAAACATCAGACTTATGAAGAGATGTGGTTACAAAAGGATCCTGATTAAAATAAAATAAAAATTAAGTTCATGACAAGAGAAAAAAAAAAGATTGGAAGCAATCTAAGCATATCATGTAGGTTCCAAACCTTGATAACAAGTCCAAAGAATTCAAATCCTATTTGACAGATTAAATATAAAATTGTATTCTATTTTGAGCCAATTCTGTGATTATTTTTCTTGTATTTTTGGAAGGAACAGCAGACTTTGCACAATGGGCCATCTCAGTATTGTGTTCCATTGCTCACTCTCTAGAGGATGTGAAACAAGCTTAAAAAGATAGCAAGAAATACCACTAGCGCTCTGTGTTTATAAATGTTCGTGATATGCATACATATTAATAGAGAGTTTCCATTTTATTAGAAACATATATATAAAATAAATCCATGCTCAGCAGAGAAACAGAGGTTTAGAAGGATATGCTTGTGGCTCTGCTCTACTCCCGTGGAGCTTGACTGTCTCTGTTTCCAGAGTATTAGCAAAGATAGGTAAAGGATCTGTGCAGATGACAGCTTGCCCTTGTTTTGGGAAAACTAGGGCAGCAGGAGTTTCTGTGACTGAAGTCTACATGACAGACCAGCTGACAAATTTAAGAGTTGGTTTCCACCAAAAAAATCCTGAAAGGATATAAAAGGAGTCCCTTGGAAAAGGTAAGGCAGTCTGCAATTTAACCAAATCATCACTTCATGGCCCAAAGTGTCACATAATTTGGGATTTCAGAGCTACCAAAGCATCACATAATTTGGGATTTCAGAAGAGAAACGGTATGGCCATGTGGGAAAGAAGTTTCATTACCACACATGAAAGAACAGTTTCTTCAGAGATTCTTCCTCACCAGAGGTATCAACCTTTGCTAATCTCTTCAGAACTTGCAACACAAGGATTACAGCATTAAAGCATCATTGGCACCATACTGAATCCCAGCACAAACCACTGCCTCATCTCCAGCCGCACAAACTACCCCCACAACGGGGCTATCCTGCACCAGGGAGGAAAAGCAGGAATTGCAGCTACAAGGCTAGAGCTTGCCCTTCTAAATCCAAAACACTTTATTCCCCTCTCCCTGATGCAGGGACTGGCAGGTCTCACGTATGAAGGGAACCAGGATATTCAGCAGCCCTTTACTTCAGCTGTATTGAAAAGAAGCTTCTCTTTAGCAAGATGACTTTACAGAACAATGTAAATACATTCCAATAATGGCACTAGGCATTTAAAAGAGCCCTGGTACCATGCTGTATAAGTACTGCCATCCTCCTCTTCCTTCTGCCCTCAGCTACATTTTGGAAGAGTCTGTACAATATCTATTTGAAGAGAGGAAATCATTGTCCTTGCCATCGGCATCCTGCAGTGAGCCACAGAAGGACTTCTGCCTTATTCAAGAAATCTGTGGTAAAACCAAGTACCAACCTGATGTCTAAAATCTTAGAGCACTGCTTCCATCAAAATGATTGCTGTTTCTTTCTGCAGGTGAAGCTTTCATTCCACCTTCACCTATGAAATAAAGAGCAAAATTGGATTCTACAAGCCCCCTAAAATATCTCATACCACATTGTGATCATTTCATTCATGACCTAACAAAAAACTCGAGTAACATCAATTACCAGTTCCATTAAGGAAATGAACAAAGAAGGCTTATGGAGCAGAATCTTATCATCCAAAATCAAGGAAAGCAAAATACTCACTAAAGGCTGCAGAGGAGCTTTATTTAATGAAGGACTATATAGTTTGATCCACAGTAATTATTAAACAGGAAAAATTCAGCCACAGTACACTCAATCATACCCACTGGATACCGGCTTTCTCTCAGCACAGCATGGGGCAGTGGTGCAACCCCTCAATAACAGAAGAAGGGCATAGTTTATTAGGACCTATTACCAGCAACAAACATCCAACAAACCATCATCTCCAATGCCAGCACTCAAAGTATGTCAGTCAATACCCTACGGCAGCAAGAGGAAGTTGGGAGCAGCAGAACAGCTCCCATTCATCTCACCTTGTCTCTAACACGTGCTAACTCAGGTATAAATGAATGCCTGAAATGTATTTTACAATACACCCCAAAACAAGCCAAAGATATGTCACTTGCAGCAGCACTATGCCCATGGCAGGCTGCTTGCCTGAGAGTCCAAAGAAAACCTGAGCAACAAAATATCTGAAGTCACCCCAATGGTACCACGATACCATGCTAATTTTCAGAAAAAAACCACAACAGCTGTTATAATACTGAATTTTGTGCCAGAACCTACAACAAAAAAGGCATTTACAACTTCCACAGATAGAAAAAGAAAAGGGACAGTGCTGCATCCAGCTGCTCCACACAAAAATTGCTGGAACAAGTCCAGCAACACTTAGCTGTATTTCTTTTGGATACAGAGGATGGGTATCAAACTGGTCAAGCCTCATGTTCTTATGAAAGCACTATACTAAAACATCACACTGCAATTTTTGATGCACGCTACAATTTTGTACAAAGACCTTTTTGCTTGAATAACAGCTCTGTTACACAGACTGCCGTGCACATGATCTTTGCTGCATGTTATTTATTCAAATGGCAAAGGTCCAATGCTTGCATGGACCACTGAAGATGCACAGTAGTTTGGGGTTGTTTGTTTTGTTTTGTTTTGCTTTCAGATTTGGTCCTCTACCTCTGTTCTACATTAAGAAGTTAGATGGTTTACTGAATACAGGTCTTGTAGTTGGAAACTCCAGAGCCAACCACTCGTATCCTATGTGATGCCACTTCAGCTGCCCTTCTATTCTCTACCTCCACAAAGCACTGTGAAAGTAAATGCATGAATGATTGATAGGTGCTCACATATTATGGGGTTGAAGGCCATATGAGGCATGAAGAAAATTAACATATTCAAAATGCAAACAAGGAAAAAAAAATCTTGCTGGCATACATCATAAGCTTTCGTAAAACTAATGTTTTGGTTTGTTCTTGAATGAAGCCAACAAAAGTTCCTTTCAGAATGAGGGAAACTGGGAGCCCCAAGTAAATAGACATACCACAGAAATAAGGATTCCTGCTGCATTTGCATTTTAATCAGCGCTTCTGGCTGCTGACTGGTGTCACGAGACAGCAGCTCTGCACAAGGCTGCAATGGTGGCAGTGATGAAGCCACGCGATATCACAACTCTTTATCACTGAAAAATCCATCCCACTCCTTTTTGATTCCTCCTCTGCACGGTGCCACCATTTCTGGGTTACAGTCATCTAGGCAAGCATCACCAGATCCATAAACTAACTTCACAGAGTAGTGAATTGCTGTTGCTGTTTCTAGGTTAACATTGACAGGAGCTAACAGAGTCTTCAAAAACATCATAAACTTCGTTTTAGAGCTGACACACAATTGCTCCACAGTGCATTGCAGGAACACAGAGCTGTATGAGCAGATCCTGCACTGGTCAGATAGATGGGGTTTGTCATCATCTAAACCCTTCCTCTAACAGGAAGGGGGTGGGGAGAAGACGAGGAAGGGAGAGAGGGAGGAGATGAAAGGGCAAAAAAAAAGAACTACTAGAAACACCTTAGACTATAGTATTTCTTGTACAGATCTAACCTGCATTGTGTACAGCAGAATAACCTTGGAGGGGAAAAAAAAAGGTTTAAAAAAATAAAAATCAGTAAATAATCTAGAGTATTTTATAAGTGAACAACACAACAGCACTGCTCTGTACTGCCATCTGGGACACTCCGCTTCATTCATCATTGCGGTCTCCCATCTCTCTCCTCAAGTCAATTGGGACTCAAACTGCAGTGGAGAACAGCTCATTCATCCATGGGGGAAAGCAGCATGCTTCACATTGCTAAGGAGTTTCCTGTGATTCTCAATGCCAAAGTATATTATCGTGTTCTTGCAACTCTCAGAAAATAAGAGGGCATTTTTAAAGCCCCTTGAACATTTGTTTGTATTAGAAACCCAGTGGAAGAGTGATCCAGGCTGCTAACAGACCTCTCCCAGCACTAGCATGTGCATTCTATTTGCAAGCTTAACTCAGCAACAAACTGGAGCCTGCTAGAATGGAACTACATATACAGTGATATGCATTTAATCTATCACAGACTACCAATGGAAAGGTGAAAAGAAGTTGATGAGGCCTTTGAAGGGAATAATGTCAAGGCCTCTTCCCTCAGAAACACCACTCAGGCAAGGTCAAGACACAGAGGATGGAAAAGTACTTGCCAGGCACAGAAGAAAGGGAAAAAAGCGCAGCCTTCAAGCAGTAGCATTGACTTTATTCAGTATGGCAAAATAAGAAGAAATAAACATATATCCTCAAAAAAGAAGAAAACCTCAGTACAACACAAATAAGTTGTATTTCACGTGATTTCACCGTGATCATAAAGGTGATGTGTAGCAGCAAGAGCTGCTAAAAAGGTTCTTCTCCAAAGCAATCTGACTTGGTCAAAATGCAGAACATTTCTCTAGCACGTCCTACTCACAAAAATAATTACCAGCATAACCGAAGACAAACCATCACTGTAAAGTCTTTTCTTTTTTCCTTTGGAAGTTATTAATCAGAACCTCCAGCGAATGGCAGGCAGCCAGCAAAGGGCTGCGCAGCGCCCGCTCTGCCCCTGCTCACAGGAGCTGCAGCGCATGGCTCGCAGAGTACGGCAGGGGCTGATGCAGCTGATCCACACCTGCGTTATCAACCGCCACTCCCCGGTCTGGGCAGGGGGATATCTGGTTTTACACAATCAGACATTTGCTCAATCACTTAAGTTTTGTGGAGGAAGCCTGCATGTGACACTCAAAATCATTAGCATGGCCTGTGTGTCTCTGCTTACACAGACCAGGAAGCAAAGCACAGCTCTACAACAACACCATTACTTATGTTAACACACTATGCCCATTGTCATCCAAAACGCAGTCTCCATCTTAACAAGTAGTTGTTGTCGTGTGTGTCATCCCCCCCACCGTGTTCTTTCTTCCCTACACGCGAGAGAAGGTACAAAGAGCCAGCGCAAGGACAGCGCAGGTAGTGCTGCCACCTCTTGGCCACACGCCACAGCGCTAGAGAGAAATCACCACGGGAAAAACCCAGCACTGGAAACCTGGTAAACTGCAAGCACAGCAGGGACCGCTCCTGACACGATGGGTTTGGACCAATATACCATAAATAAATGTATTTATTGATTTGGAGGGGGGAGGTGGGGGAGGGAAGCGTTTTGTGGTTTTTTTTTAATGCTGTTTCTCAAACCGAGTTCTATTTATGCAACTTGAAGATTCTGAGGAACTTCAAAGGCCAACAAGACTTGAGCTTTAAGTCCAAGTGACTAGTAGTAAAGCACCTTTTAACATGCAAAATTCAACTATGATCTTTTTGTAAAGCCAAAGGAATGGGAATGATCACAGATGGGGTGGGAAGGGTCAGAAAAGGGAGGCTAATCAATTGCTAAAAGAAAATCTGTATTGCATAGGAAAAGTGGAAGAGCCCCCAAAGGAATATACTTACTAATGAGTAATTTTACATTATGATTTTATGTATGTTTTATACTGTGTTTACCACTTCTGATCTGTTCTCTTCTATAAGTCTATTCAAAGTGGCATCCAGGTAACACTCTAAGGTAACTAAGCTATAATTTGTTTTGCAGTCAGCAGCAAACTTGTAGGAAGGGCTTTTGCACGCTGCTAGTCACAAAGCTCTTCGGCCAAGTAATCCCTATCAGAGCTCATTGCCTGATTCATGGAATAACTTCTTTTTCAAGTGTTAATTTGCAGGCAACTTCATATTCTGAAAAGGCAAGAATTTGGTTACTTTTCTGAAAGGGTATGGTGGATTAAATGGCAGTTTCCAGCTAACATCCTTGTCAGTGGATCCATACTCAAAAATTTACATCTACACATACTTTGTTCAGCCTCAGACTTTCTTGCAAGACCAAGCAGAACTGTGACAGACTATTTTCTACAAGTCTATGTGGATTGCATGGACAAAATCACTCAGAGTTGTCCATGCAAGTAATATTCAGCTCTGTGAGTGATCTAGATATGTGGGACAATGTATCTTACGTCGTCATCTCTTGAGGTACCCCACTCCTCCTTTCTTGCTCCTTCTTAGCCCTCCCCTCTAACTTTTCCAATTTGAAAATTTTGCTTAATACCAAGTACATGTTACTTTCTCCACCTCTGATTTTAAGTCAATTATACAGGTCAATGCTGGAAAATCTGGAGACTCTGCTCAAATCTTTCCGAATTTTCATACAAAGCAAGTTAAGAGATATATGGTTAAACAGGTTTTTAAAGAAGTCCAAGATTTTAAGAAACACATACCATGTCAAGTAGGAATAGGACACTAAATTTCCTGTCCCTGTTGAAAGGTAAGAAACCTGAAACCTCCCTCTATCATGTTTAAATATTCTCATTCTCTAAATAACGACTTACCTAAGGGCTTCCAAAAATCTGAGTTTAATTTCACAAATTTGCAGTCATCATCTTTGCAAGAACAGATCTCAGCACTGACAAACAGTGACTATGCAGAAATACTGGAATTAGTCCATTTGCTGTAAAGCAGTAATTCCAAGTGGTTCAGATTAGTCACCAGAGCCCCACGGTACCAAGTTTGTACGTATTGCTGAAACGGCCTCCCATCCCACATGGGTAGCAATGGAGTGACCAGAACACTGATGGCACAGCCAGACAACAACTGCAAATCCAAAATAACTGCTGGCAAATCACAGGCAGCTAGACACCAACTTCTCTTGCCTGTTTTTCTGTGCAACTCGATCTATCACTGTAATGTGGGCAAGGAATGGTTTGGGTAGGAGAAAGAAGATGGATGCTGAAGGGAAAGAGCACATGAATAGCTACAGAAAACAACCAGGACACGAACCAAGTGTCTCGTCACTGTGCTGTTTCTTGTGTCACAGCTCACCTCCAATGAGACAGGCTTCAGAAAAATCATGAGAAAGCAGAAAAACCAGTATCATGGACTATATTTAAAAGCATGTATGTAAGCCTGAGAGGAAAAAAAACCCACCCAAATTCCTGCCACAATAAATGCTACTGTATTGACTCGCAATTTGGGAGCAGGAGGGGAAGCTTTTCCTTTCGCTTGGCTGAGTTCGCAACATAGCCACCTACTGCTGCTGACAGCCCACGGAAACACTACCTCCCTCTGCCAGGAAGAGTTCTCTCTCCATGAGATAGTCAGTGAAAAAGGGGCACACAGTATTTCCAGGTGGTGTTAGTGGAATGATGAGTTGCCATGTTCGTGGCTGAAATGCCATGCTCTGCACCTCTGTCCCACTTCCTAGGGCTATGCATTAAAACGATCGCAAAGCACGAAGACCTAAAAATGTTCCCAACTCAAAGGTGTTGCTACTAGAGATACAGCACCCAGTACAACTGCAGAAATTAATAGCAATGGGGATTAACCTCATTCAAAGGGTAAGGTAACACTGTTTTCACAAATTATTGCATTAACAGAGCAATTCCAACCATCCACAAGGCCAAAGGATAAACCATTTAACCTTGTTTTCACACAATCTGAAAGGGCAAAATTTTAGGTGTGAAACAAAGTCATCATATAGTCAAATGCATCTTACATTTAGTACAGTCCATGTAGACCAAGTAGATTCTCCTGAAAGCTTTGCTACTTCTCTTCATTACCAGCTACTTGAGGCACAATTTGAGGATGCTGTTAAAAACATTTCTTTGTTATCAGTTAAAATTATTTTCCTAAGCCTCTGAGTTATATCATGCTTAAAACTCTGCTAAAATCCCATCATAACAGTCCTCTTACAGGCACTGTACAAGACAGAATTTCTATGCTGCTCCCTGGGCTTATACAAATATTTTTGTTTATGAGGTAGAATAATAATTTATAGTATTTCCTACGGTGTTTAGAAAAATTAAACTAAGACCAATACCTTTGTAGAAATATTGTGTCTTCATCCAGGAAGCATATTTCATTTCTATGGCTTCAAAAACAAACATCTGCTATAAGAGAAAAAACAAACAAACACCACTAAGTATTTAAAAAAAAAGAAATTAAGAAGCCTGCGTTTCTATTGAGCTAACAATTGAGCATTTAGAAGAACAGAAGAGCAAAGTGAGAATATCCAAACTAAAAGGGACTCTCTAAGAGCTACGTTGAATAATTTGTTCCCTGCTGCAATCATAATGCATCAGCTTTGCAGGTTTTTGGGGTGGGGGTGTTTTGGGTTGGTTTTTTTTACTTTTTTTATTTTTCATCTTCCCCCCTCCCAACACTAGTTTAAAAACAAAGTAAGTCAGTAGGTTGTCCTATTTTTTAAAAAAGTCATTTGAAAAGAACGATGTTAATCTTCAGACGTTGAAATTAATTGGGTTTATATTTACTATATATACAGATGAAGACCGAAATATTATCTTCACCATTTTAATATATCTTCCCTTATGTATAATAATAGTTATTATACAAAGTGGATTTTAGTTTATTTAGGATCTTCCCCTCTACCTTAGTAGGCTGCCTTTCCCACCCACCTCCCAGAAAAAACTGAAAGCGAGTTGCATAAAATTCTAGCATTCACAGTCACATCAGGAAAAAAAAATAAAATCTTAATTTGATGTGATTGTAACTTAAAATATTAATTAATTTCTTTTCTAATGATATCAAGTTTACAAAAAGCACAGAAGAGGCAATCTGACCATTCTTATTTACACTGTAGCTTTAGACCTCGAGCAGTTCAAAGAGAGGAGAAAATATGGCAAAAACTGCCTTCTTGTCTGGAGTATTTACATGCTTTACATAGTTTAAAAATATGTGGCTTATTAATGACTGATTTTTCAACCTCTCCAATAAGCTTTTTATTAACATGACAGTCCTTTACGTGCAAGTGTCAAGCAATTTCATACTGTGCATGTATCCTTTATGATGTTTAATATAAAAGATAGTACAGTATTTATATCCCTCACAATAAGAGAATGGATTGTTTTAAGGTTATACAGCCCAGTTGTGATAAAGAAAGAAGGAACCTTACAAAATGATAAATATTTTCATTAAAAAACTTTAAAACTAAAAGTTCAAAGATATGTTCTCCTCTCTTATATCTTGTCAAAACATGACTTAGGACCCAAAACTAATCTACTTTCAATTTTATTCCATATTTCAGTGCTGTCATAGTACTCAGCAGAGAGTATTGGAATACGATCATTTTTTATTTTGTTGATGTTACCGACAGCTTTATTTCACAAAGCAATCTTATACTATGTCTACCCCTGGCAGGTCACAAAGGTCAAATAGTCTATCCTTACAGGTAGAGAGCTTATTAAATGGCACGTCTATTAAACCCAATGGACAACATAAAGAAACATTCCAGCAAAATACTTTTAACATAGTTTAGTGAAGACACAGTCAAAAGGGTATTAAATAATTTGAACTGAGATGAATAAGATTTTTTTTTTATAAGCATCTTCAAAATTATGCTCTGTACAAAGTATTTGGAGCAGACAGTAGGAAAAAGACCTGCAGAAAGATGAACTTTGTCTGTGTAAGCATTTACTTTGTATTTTTGCATTCTGCATTTACAGATGCAGGCTCATAGCACAGGTAGTGCCAGGTGGCTTAACAAAGAGAAGGTTCTGCTTGCTAGGACTGATATTTAATTAAATGTTCAATTTAAAATCATCATGAAATTTGTATGATGCCTTCTTCAGCGGTATTTGTACATATGCTTTACATACTAACCTGGATCATGGCAGGGTATTTCTTCAGGAGCAGTATATTTTAGCTATTTATTTTCAAATGACATAATCACATAATGGTTTGGGGAAAAATCCAACTGCATAAATCAGAAAAAGGCACTGAAATAAAATCTTCATACAGTATCTGATAAAGTCCACATAATTCTTTTAAACTAAGAGGGTGTATGCTTTGCAACACAGAATATTTATAGACACATAATTGATTTTTTTATCTCTTTCTGGCATCATTTTATTATTTCACTATTTGCGAGTTACCTATCGTATGTTGGATCCTGCTATTTCAATATTTGTATTCACAAGGCTGCATTTACAAAAGAATAACAAAATAAAGACATCTTTGGATTTGGAGCCTATATGTTCAGATGCTCCTGTTCAGACTTAACCCTTGCAGCTCAAAGAAAGCATTCCCGTTGCATTTCTAAACCACACGTGCTTATTTCTGCAGAGTTAAAATGCTGAATGCTCGTATCCACAGTCTGAGGTCTCTCATACAGAGTTTATTAGATACAGCACTTGCTCTCTGTTATCAGAAGATTCACCTAGTCAGATAATTAATAAGATACAGAAACATAAAACATGAGTTGTTAAAGTTTACAATTACCTTCCCTCACAGCTCCATTCTAAATGCACTGTCCTTGCTTTAACACATAGTAAATCATCTACCTAAATGTATTTGCACCCAATCATTTTTTAAAGTCACAATCTTTGTAGTGTCAACTTGTCAAGGGTCAAAGGGAAGAACAGGCAAGATTCCCAAATCAATCTGCTTGTAGAAACTGTCTCATTTAATTTCAAATTACCTGCTGTGGCTGAAGCAGGCTATGGACAAACTGCCTTCCTCCATAAACCATGACAGCACAGGTCGAACTTATGTGATCATTCATAAGGGGCAAGTCATGCTGGGTCTGTCATTAACTACTTTTAAACTGCTGTGCAGGGTTAAGTGATCTTGCAGGGCAGCAGCAGATATAAATACTATTTGGACAGTTTAATGTCAGGCGACAACTCCTCTGGGATTAAAACCGTGCAACCCAATAGTAGTGTTATCGATACAGGGATTAAGGTACTTTGGGACTGTTTCTTGTGGCCCCAATTTTTCATGTGCTTTGCATGCAGTAACGTGTCAGATGCATAACATGGCATCCTTAAGAGGGTCCCTAAAATATCAACAGCAGTGCTCACCATGTTCTGCATAGGCATTCCCAGTTGGTTTAGTTTTGACCTTGCGTAACTGCCCAATCCAAGAGAGGTTACTGCTAATCTAAGAACATAAACATATTGCAGCAGCTAAACATATGTGCAATCCATGGGCAAGAGAAACAGTTCAGAACTGACTCTCCTCAAAGTCACTCTGGGCAGGTACCACAAAAGTCATTACTAAGCGAAGTACTTCAGCAGATGGCTGTTTTCAAACACAGGACTGGATCTTTTCATTGAATCTGCTACATAGTAAGCAGGATACAACAGGGATAACAAAAAGATCACTGCGTGGCTCAATAAACTATACAAATAGTTCCTGCATAACAACTTCCTTGGTGCTCTGGTCATTTTTCCTCTCACCAGCATTAGACTGTTACGTTCGTGAACAAGAAAGGGACTTGTTAATAATGAAAAACAGCCATCAGATTTTTCAACATCTGTGGACAGCAAAAGCCAGAGGAGATCAATTAGGCTGGTGAATTAAACTAGTCTCTGTATCAAAAAATAAGAGTTCTCAAAAGAGTATGTGACTCTTTCCTGATTCTTTTCTCACTATCATATTCTTATTTCACGATTACAGACATAGGTCACAATAAATATCCTTAACACATTTGTCTTCAGGCATGAAGCAGATGTTTGGGGGTTGGGCTGGGTTTTTTGGTGTTTGTTTGTTTTGGGGTTTGGGGTTTTTTTGTTCATTTGTTTGTTTGTATGAGAGCATGCAGAAAGAGACCAGTACTCCAGTTTGCTGAAGATGACAAACTCTTGCTCATCCTAGGATGCACTACTCACTAGCATGATATATATGCATAACCATACAGGAAACAGCGTGATAACACAAGGGAGCTGATTTATCAGTGTCTCATAAAGCACAACTGCCAGAGGCAATAAGAAAGAAAGAAGTAAAACTCAATCTAACAAAATCCCAAACTTCAAAGCTCCCATAACTTAATGCAGGAGGAAAGAGGGATCAAGAATACATATGCTTTTGAAAAAGAAAATATCAATTCAACTTCTTCAGAACTGAATGTCACTTTCTGAGGTACACACAACAACACTGGGTTCTGGAGGTCAGCTCACTAGTAGGATCTATTACCAGCTGCCAGCCTATTGGCATTACCGATCACCCCTTCCTTAGCACTTTGCCCACTGATCAATTAGTGCTCTTACATAGCACCAGACTTCCAACCAGCAATTTTAAAAGGACAATAACACACATCCATATCCACCACCCCTGTCTGAAGACCGGTCTTCGGCAACCTATGGCTCTGGACCAACCATCATGTTCCTAGCTTGTAACCAACACAACTACCCAAACTCATTTCTTTCTTTCCTTCCTGGAAAGAATCACATCCAATTGTCAGTCTAGCAAATTCAAATCCAGAACGTGCTCTACTCTGACCAATCCCCCAGGTCAGACCAGGCTGGCATACTGGCTTATAACCAGCGCTTCACACTCTGCACTCCTTCCTGCTCCCCACCTTGCTGTCAACCTCCACGCTCACTTTTAAGAGGCCCCCAGAAAGCTCACTTTTCTTGCCTTTACTTCCTCCTCATGCCTTTGCCCACAGGGAATCCCCACTTCCAGCTCGGCTGCCCCAGCAAGAGCCGGCAGCCCGGCCTGCAGTTGTTCAAAGCCCCTTACACCAGTACGTGGCCACAGCACATACGAGTGCTGTCAGTGTTGTCACCCCCCAGGTATAGCAATGCTATAGTTCTGGTGTAGCAACAATAGAGTTTCCCAAAGCTTCTCACTTTTTCAATTCAGACAAAATTTCATAACAATGATGAAAAGACCAATCAATGACATCCAAAATGTATCTGTGAGAGCATGTTAGTTCAAAGAAAATAAACATAACAATGTCAAAATGGGAATAACTGCCTGTTTTTTACTAATTTCACACCCAAAAGCAAATGCTTCCTGTTGAAATTTTTCAAGCAGCCAAGTAAAATTTCAGAACAGTGGCTTTAGTTTAACAGTTCCTAGTAACTGGAAAGAAATGTATGACAACACACATTAACAACATCACTCAGAATAGTGGAGCTCTGGGTGTGGCATCGTATTTTAGCCTTTTTTGGAGAAGATAATATCTTTTTGTGTTTATAAAACCACTAGCACATAATGAATACTGACATGAAGTGAAACAATAAACCAAACTTACTCCTCTGATGAGAGTAATTTTCATAATTCAGGAAATAAATCTAACTTTACGTCGGATAGAAAAATTGTACATTGTTAAATTACAAATCTATTCTAGAAAACGGAAAGGATATGAGGGGAAAAACACAAGACACTGATCTCTGAGCATGAATCACAGACACTCACTGCACAGGTAGCACAGATAGCATGTTCCCAGCTATTTTATCTACTTTGTATCTGATAATCCAAACCCCAAAAACATAGAACCCAACTGTTAAGGATAATTCTTGAATACTGCTCTGAACAACAGTTTAACGTTAAAAAGAAGACAAAGGATAAAGTATTTCAGGCCACTGCTGTCTTCTGCTTGGGAACCCTTGGACAATCATAGAATCATAGAAAGGTCTGGCTTGGAAGGGACCCCAAGGATCATAGAGCTCCAACCCCCCTGCCACAGGCAGGGCCACCAACCTCCAGGTCTGGAGCTACACAAGGTTGCCCAGGGCCCCATCCAACCTGGCCTTGAACACTTCCAGGGACGGGGCATCCACTACTTCTCTGGGCAGCCTGTTCCAGCCCCTCACCACTCTTTCTGTAAAAAACTTCCCCCTAATATCTAATCTAAACCTTCCTTCCTTTAGTTTTAATCCATTCCCCCTTGTCCTGACATTATCTGCTCTTTTAAAAAGTTGAATCCCCTCCTGCTTATAAGCTCCCTTCAGGGACTGGCAGGCTGCCATGATGTCCCCTTGCAGCCTTCTCTTCTCCAGGCTGAACAAGCCCAGCTCCCTCCGCCTCTCTTTGTAGGGCAGGTGCTCCAGCCCTCTAATCATCCTTGTGGCTCCTCTGAACCCTCTCCACCAGTTCCCCATCTTTCTTGTATTGGGGGCCCCAGCTCTGGACACAGGACTCCAGATGGGGCCTCACGAGGGCAGAGGAGAGAGGGACAATCACCTCCCTGTCCCTGCTGGCCACCCCTCTTCTAATGGAGCCCACAATCTCCCAACTACGTATGTAATATACTTCTACAGTCATCCTCATGACAACAGGCAGCGTTCTTTTGGCGGTAAGAATGGAATAGAGCTTGCTTCAAATTATTTTGCCCAGTAGCTTATTAAGGAAATCAGCTGTTCAGAAGCTGTTAGGGATCTGCTACTCTCCAATTCCAGTCTTGCTTTCTGGAATAGTAGAAGTAAAATACCCAGCCTAAGACTGTTAAGTACTACAAGTAGAAAAGGGAAAACAGCTCCAAAAAACCTGCTTTTGCATTCAGAAATGCCATACACTTGCAACTTAAAAAGCCTGTATCCCATAAACAACTACATAAAAACAAACCATCTTGATTTTTTTTTTCCTCACTTCTGGTCCTTTAAATGTTATCACTTAAGAAAATTCCTTTACCTTCCAGTTCCATGGTGACTGGCTGCTGTATTTAACTCCACAATATAAGATTATTGCAATAACTAACTATGCACATCCTCAGAATGTTTCCAAGGATTTTTCTGTATACAGCACTGAACAAAGGAATTCAAACTAAATCAGTAGTCCAACAAGAAACTAGACAAACAGGCCACTCACCCCATTTTCCAACTAACATGAAATATTTAGTAACAAAATTTCATAGTAATCATATGATTTGACTTACAGCCTCTTAAATGTGTCCTTTCAGTGTTAGTACTTGCACATTTCAAATTAACAGTACAACAGTGGCTAAAGGCTGAGCAAAATGTGCAAATTCCACCCAATAAAAAAACCCTCATGTTGCAACCAATGGGAGTTTTGATGCATGTGAAGGCATATTGGATATTATACACCTTTTCAGAATGCACTGTTTTGTAAATTACAGCACATTTATTGTTACCACTACAGAAGTTAGTAAAAATTATAAACTAATTTATACATTAACAAATTTGCTTTCAATGTGTGGCACACATTTGACATGTATTAGAGAGAACCACACCACCGTAAAATATATAAAAGGCCAAGAGTGTAGATAGCTGGTCCAAACCTTCAGGTCAAAAAGGACACAGTATTAAAAACCAAAAATAAAAGGCAAAGTGAAGAAATTTTGCTTAAACATTGTCTTTCTCAGAGAAAGGAAAAAATAATCTTTGAGCCCTTTGGGAATAACATATATAACTACTTCAGACAAGCTCGAGTGCCATCAAGAAAGAAAGAAAATTAACAGAAAGTCAAATCCTGGGTTACCTTACCTCCTACTTACCTGCAGCAGCTGATTTGTTGGAAAAGGAGTGAGCAGCTTCTTCACATCTCCCTTGCTCAAGTTGCCTAGCCTGGTAGCAGAGGGAGACTAAGGACAATTTGGGCTTATGGGGATTCTTTACTAAGCACGATGGAAATCACACTCTGCTAAATGAGCTTCCCCCTTTTCAATTTTTCTGGATACCACTGTGTGTAAAGATAAAGAAAATAATCTGCCAGGCTCACCACATTCTTTCAACTGCTGTAGTTCACTTCACAACTTCTTCATGATACTGCACCAGATTTCCTTCTCCCTTTCCAAAGGCAGAAAAATGTAACCTCTAGAGCTGTTCAGCTTCTCAGTCACCTGAACAGAAATATAGCATGTTCCTGATCAGTAACTATTGATTAACAAAAAAAAAAATTAAACATTATCTATAAAATTCTTACCAGTTAAAAATGGAGTTGTAATGATAACTACATAACTTTTAATACATGATTATAATTAAATTAGTTATAAACTAAACCATCTGAGTCACCACAAACTCAATTTAAAAGCATTACCTAGAAGGTATAATTTCTGCAGTAAAATTCTCCCCTTGAATTGTAAGCTATGGAGTGAAAGAATACCTTCCAATATCATGATATGGAAAAGAAACAACCCTGTTATTATTGGGTTACAATTATTACCTTGATTAGCTTAACCTACAGATACCTTACAGCATTGCCTAGATGGTGGGAAAGATTAAAAGAATCCTTGAACTGGTAACAGAATGCTCTACATTACAGTAAAACTTGTGCAGAAGCATGGTAAGTTGAAGACAATACCCTGAAATGATGGGTTGTGACTCCAATGGATAATAAACGATTACAGAAATGTTGACAACCCCTCCATGAATGCCATCAAGTCTGTAACTCCTGAGGGCTCAATTCCTTGCCATGTCTTTAAGGAGGAATGATTACAGGATGCAACAAGTTTCAAACCTATGCAGATGTCAGCAAAGTACCTCCTTAGTAAATGGGAACAAGTACAGTCACTTTGATAACACAGTATTCAATTACAATGAATATTTGAATTAAAAACAGATGGCACAAGCTTGATTGAAAAATCAAGTTGCTTGGCAGCAAAGTGCAATATGAGGAAAAACCTAACATTAATTTTAGTAATAAAATTATCCCCTTAAAAGAATACTGAAAGACAACTTCATGGAAACTCCCAATTCACTCCGATCTGTCTTGGACAATACTCTATCTTACATACTGAATAAAAAAAAAAAACCAAAGAAACATCTTAACCATGACTGTTTTTCCCATTTGATGGCAGGCAGAACACATCTGCTGACTATTTTGTAAATCTGCCTTAAGATTTTCATCCAAACTACAGAAGGCTGAAGTTGATTACTTTCAAGGAATGAGCCAGGCTTCATACTCTCTCTCAAAAAATCCTTGGAAAGAAGCTGCAATGGAAATATGGTATTCAGAGCTCCAAAGTCAGTGAAGAGAAAGAGGAATAGGAGGAGCACACAACCCTTTAGCAGGTCTTCAGCCCTCAGCACCTTCACCCCTTAGCATAAAGGCCCTGCTATAAGTGTTACTGTTCATTAGAGCAAAGACAATTCCCACAGCAATTTAAATTATTTCCTTTCCTGACCTCTAAGAGATGAGCTATTGAAAGACCACCTGTTGAGAGAGCAGTACCAGCCCCACCTCCACTGCAGTCACCATCTCTTGCAAACCCAAGTGTGGCCCAGCAAAAAGACCGTGACACTAGCAGAAACCTCCCCTCCAGCAGCCAGACCTCGCAGAGAAATGGTGAGGCAGAGCAACTTGATAAACAGGGGAAAACCCTATCCCTGCCTAGGGGAGGGCAGGGCAGCCAGGCCTCTCCTGCTTGCTTCCTGGCAGAAGCACTTAACGCCTCATAGGGGTGCTGCCTACCCTCCCCATCTCCATTTCCAAGGCCAGCATGCAAATCACAAATCAGCACTGATTCCTCTAAATCTAGCACAGTGCCTCCCACTTGACTTGGGAGAGAAAGGTAAGTTGCCAGTTGAGATATTTTATTTAGCTGCTCAGGTTAAACAGTGACGCTGATGTTTAAACAGGCTTCAGGAAAGAAAACCCATTGCCACAAGAGGAAAATCAAATAAACACCACAAAACTGAAAACCAGCCAATCTTCCCCTGCTTAGGATTTCCCAAGACCACTTTTATATCCTCACACTCAAGTTTTCCCTACTTAAACAGATTAAGTTAAACCAATGCAGAACTTGTAGGCCTGTGTAGGCCTTATTTTCTTCCGATGGGCTGGGCACAATGGTGAATTACAGGTCTGAACCATGCATTTATTTTCAATAAAACAGAAACCTTGAACTTTCCAAAAGGAGGATGACATGCCAGAAAATTAATTGTGAAGTAACTAAAAAAATCAATCCAATTCAGAGTGTACATGGAGTTGGTTCCTTTACAACATAGCAGAAATTAGGCGTTTCAAGGAGATGAATCCTAAAAATATTAGGTTATGTAAATTAATGCATCAAAAGTTACATTCTACAACAAAAAAGAACATTTCAAACACTGATGCAATTAGGGACAAGAATATGTTTCTTTAATCAGCTTAATATGAGGGATGCTGAACTCTTGGCCCTTGTGTGTTTAGAGCCTCTCAGAAGTCATCCAATTTGGGATTTTGTCTGTAAAAATTGAATTGCCACTAATTGGGATGCCAGGCTGCTTTCATGACACATCAAATATTCACTTCAGTCATTCAGCTATGTTTCAGAATCACCTCAGATATGACATTTCTTCCAGCCAACAATTTCTCTTTCCCACATTTTGCCAATTTCCGCTTTTCCATACAGCTGACTTTGCTTTAAACCCAGAGCTCCTCTGCTCCCCAGTGCTTCCTTCCACCACACACTGCAGAACCATCTCCCACAGTGAAAACGTTAAATGATATAAAATCCCTATGATCCAGGAAAGGGAAATACCAGTGCCGGCACCCTGTGAGCAAGCATTCTCTTTACATGGTATGCATATTATTTTGCAAAAACACAGTTACATGAACAGAATTCTAAATTCAATTAAGAATGTAAATACAGAGCTTTAGTCAACTGAAGCCAGCAGAAGATAGTTTCTCCTCAAAGACAATCACAATTTTGTACATAAGCCCATGACAGAGGAAAAAAAGAAATAATCCTTCTCTGTGTGTTAAAGGTCTTGATAATAGTCAGACCAGCAGAGAAAGCAAAGATAAGAACTATTAACAGATGATGATTCAGGGTATGAAAATGTAAGCAGAGGGAAGTAGAAAGCAAGAAACTATGCCAAGGCAGACTGAGGACATTCAAACCTTACATTTGAAAACCAACAGATTTACTACAAATGTATTAAATCTGAAGGAAAAAATATGCTTAATGCAAATATGAAAATGAATTTTCAGGGATTCTTATTTATGTCAAAGGTGTCAAATAATAACCTAAATGATCATTCTTCTATTGATAATTCATGCTAACATCCAATTTTGCTCATTATGCTAAACACCATAAGGTTTACTAAATGTTTAGCCTCTAATTTGCCCCATGCAAATCTCATCTCCTCTCTAGCAAGAAAAATTTCAAACCAAATATTTCGATTGCACTAAGTAGTTTAAGAGGTAAGTATCCCCCCTATTGTTTCAATTTGAGAACATGTTGTTTCTATGCTATATTGAACTAAGTCCATGTTAAATTAGGCTATAACTATTTGTTTCAAAGACCTTTCTTTTTTTTCTTCATTTTTCAACACTGAAAGGAGCTATCAACTTAAAAAGAAAAATCTTTCTGATAACTGAAAGGTGTATAACAATGGGCATGCAAATTAACACTGGAATATACTTTTTATATACAGAAATACTTTGTGAAAAATAGTTATTCCTTTATTGCATTCTTCCTTGAACTGAAAAAAATGTCAAAAATAGTTTTGGTGCAAATGACCTGCAGTTAGCAACACAGTACTGTAAACATCCTCCAATGCAACCTGGTTTTAACTCTTATTTCAATGTTTAATCAAAAGAGCCATAAAAACAGCAGCTGCTTCTGAAAGAGCTTCCATCTAAAAACACAGAAACCATACCTGAGTTTACATCTATTTAACTAGAATCAATGAAATATATTTTAAAAAAAAAAATCTTAATTTAAGTGCAAACCAGCATTGCATATCTACTCTAAAGAGATCATTTTTTAAGGTTGGAAACAAATGGGAGACACTGTCACCACTGGAACTTCACCAGTTACTATGCAGAGTATGTGAGCATATATTTACCTTCAATTGCAGTTACCACCTCATTCTGTCCTGTGAAGCTGTGTGTGTTCAGTACATATTCACTGCATCTAGCACACCGTGGCCAAAAATTACCTAATAGTTTCATCACGTTCCATACAACTGTAGATTCTGTGTAAATATTTTCATTTCAAGGAAGGAAAACAACAGACTAGAAACATGAAGCAGCTAAGCAAGCATTGTTGAGTATGTTTCCAAAGGGGAAAGAAAAATAAAAAAGCATTTTGTTTTCTCACTCAGTGAAAGCTCATTTTGTGTGTACATGTCAGCCTAAGAGGCATGGGAAGGGAGGCAAGGTCTTAAGTGACTTTTCTGCATAACTTTGCATCCTTTAATCTATTTCTTGCACAAAATATTCACCATACTTACCTTTAACTTTTCCATTTCTATTTAGGACTCCTGATGGTCTGCCACACAGCTGTTTGCTGCATGCATGTACATTTGACTCCTTTGGGCATTCCTGTAAAGCCAGTAAGGCATTTCTTTTTTTAAAAAAATCCTTTTAATGTAGCTTTGAAAGTATAATACACTGACAGAAGAGAGCATAGTAGCAGTTGACTGACAGGCAGCTTCAAGGAAGTAAGAAAGAAAGAGCAAAATATATAAACAATACTTTGCCAATTGTGGAGTAATGATAGTTTTTCCCCTGGTACCCCAGCCAGAAAATACCACCAGACTGTCATTACCCATCCTTCTTATTGCCATCATTATTGTTCACCTTACTAAATAATAACTTCACATTTATTACACACTAAACAACCTATTGTGCAGAAAGAACAATTTGAAGCACATCAGCTTCTTTCCCAGGAAAACCCATTTTCCATCCATTCTCTTCAGTTTTATACAATTTGCTTTTAAATGCTACAGACTAAATGAGTCTATGTTTTATTTTTAACAGTCTCACATAATATTTCCATTAGGTGTGTTCTTGCCATGCTATGACAACTGTTTCATTTCAGATGACTTTGTCTCAGACACTTTTTCCATTTCCTTTAAAAAGTAAGCAGCACAATGATATTTGATAACCATTCACTACAGCTGCTTCTTGAATTAAAACCAGTAAAATTAATTGAAAGTTAAATAGCCTCTATCTTTCACAAGGCTGTTCTCTGGGATGAGGAAACAAACTGGCATAATCCAGGGGTGAAAGAGGCTGTGCTGCAACAGGACTGCTTCTGCACAGACCCTTGGGAACATCCTCAGGACACAGGACTTTCGATACGGATTGAAAGCAGTAGCACAGAGGCAGCTTATAGAAAGAACAAATGGCTGTAACTGTAGCTCACATTAAGTGTACCTGACTGCAGTTAATTCCATTATATTCCTAGCAATGAAGCTACTGAAGTTTAACCAGCATTGCTAATTCTAGAAATTTATCTGTTAAGACCACAAAAATAACTCCATGGCTTTGTTTCTCATAAGTAAATTGCTAGGCAGCTCAAACAGCAAAATTAAATTACAGTCTTGTTTCCATTAAGCAATGCTAAATGCTCTTACTTCCTCCCCTTTCTGCAAAAAATAGAATGCCTCATGCTAATAGGTCTCAATGCTGAAAACAAGAGCAAAGCAGCTGGGCAAAATAATGACCTGGGAAACGTACTCCTTTCTCCCAGGTCCCTTAGGCAAGCCTATACATGGCTGCGCTGCCAGCCCCCTCCTCCCCCCACCCAGTTTCTATAAATAAGAAAGAAGAATATATGTCTGTTAATGCTCTGTATAAAGCACATTTCAGTCAATCAATGCTTTTATCAATGGACACAATCCCATGAGGTACAGAAATTACAAAATTTCTACACAACTGTTTTACTTACAAACTCTTTCTTACACTACCTACCAAATCCATGTTGCTCAAAATAGTTAAGACCTTGGGTCAAGGAGACAGTGGCATTAGCACTCAACAGAAAATGTGCTTCTCTACACTAAAATAGCCACTTAAGCAAGAATGTGGAAATGATTTATCTTGCAATGTTTGAAGTTGGATCTTCACCTCAGCTATGTCATGACTGCACAATCAGTCAGAGGAAGACTGTTACACTTTCATACAAAGAAAAGGATATTCAACTCTTCGCTATGAGTATCTAACAAGTAATATTACCTTTCAGAAAATAAGAACAAGCATAAATATTAGCTAGTGGAAACATTCCCATTTATAACATTGGACTTAGAGATCTTCAGTGTTCCATTCCCCAAATATAAATCTCTGTTTAGTAATAGAAAGGTAGTGCAATTTCACTGAAAGCTGTTTCTAGTTAAAGCTATATTTGTAATCCTATATATTGCAGTGCTACATTAGCATAAGATAATCAGAAAAATATTGGATTGAAATATTAAATTGAAGCTTATTAATAGTCTTGTAAACTAAATCAGATTTTGAGATAAGAAAACAAGCAGGTGAGTTTGATTTGGGATTCCATAATACTGTTTATACATTCACTATCTTTTAGCAGCTATATAACCATAGGCAGTTTTAAAAGCAAAAGACTATAACAGGCTTTCTAATTGCACACAGTCAATACTGATAAAGCTACACATTCACCTAACAATTTGCAGGTACCTGCTGTTATGATCAGTGTGACCCACTTATTCCACGTAGCATCAGTTGCATGATGTGTAGAGGCAACCCTCCCCTTGAACATCCAGTCCAGGACCAGCAGTCAGGGTGCCAGGAGGAGCTGGGCTTCAGTACCAATCATTGCCAAATTAGCTCGAACCCCTTCCTATACTGCCAAAATCTCCTTTTCAGTTGGAGTGTAATGGGCCTCAGATCCTCTGTAGCCCCTACTCCAAAAACCCAGCAGTGGACCTCAAGTCTCCCCTGGTGTTTCCTGCCAGAGACTCCAGGTAGGGCCATTCTCCCCAGCCATGGTGTAGAGCATTTTTAACATCTGGTGCTGCCTGGCCTGTCCCAAGGGCTACTGCATGGACTGTCTCCTGTGTGATTTGTTCAAAGGCTTGTTGCTGCTCAGGGCCCCAGTGGAAATCGTTCTGCCAGGTCACCTGATTAGAGAAGGCTTACAATGAGACTGTAGTTCGGAACATGCATCCACCAGAAACCCACAACGTCTAAGAAAGCTTGTGCATCCTTTTTGGTAGTTTATGAAGACATAGCTGCTATTTTGTTGATCATATCCATTGGGACCTGATGATGCCCATCTTGCCATTTTATTCCTAAAAACTGGATTTCCCTTGACCTCATTTCATTTTATGGCAAAACTGGCTTCCAGGAGGATATGAACTATTTTCTTCCCTTTCTCAAAAAATTCTGCTGGTGTATTGACCCATATGATGTTGGCATCAACGTATTGCAGGTGGTCCAGAGCTTCACCCTCCTCCAGGGCAGTCTGTATCAGCCCACAATAAATGGTAAAAACTTTGTTTTCACCCCAGGGGCAGCCAATTCCAGGTGTACTGGACAGTTTCTGCACAGCCCAGATAAGAAAGGGAGACTTTCCTTGTATTGCTGGAGTTGGCCAGCCGTTACATTCACCATTGGTGCCTCTTCAACTTTCCAGTCCAGTGAGTTGGTGTTCAATGATGCTGTGCTCCATACAAACTTCCACCACATGGGTCGTGTGCACTGGACTTCATCGGGATCTATGGGTAACTGTGTGTTGTCCAGATTGTAATAAACATCCTCCTACATGGCTAATTCTCTCAGGTACTGGATACCTCCTCCTCCATGGTGGTCCACCTGCTTGGATAACATACAACATCTTCACTGAAGCTATACCTTTCCCTTACTGAGAATCTTTTTGCCTATCTCTTTCAGCATATCACAGCTGAAATCTTTTTGCCTATCTCCCAGCTCTCTCAGGGACAGGAATTGGGTGACTACCTCTAGTTCTGCCTCTTCTACTCATGATGGTCCTGGTTCATGCCTTACTAAGTGAACTGCTCAACCCAACCCAGAGCAGTGATCCCTCCTCCCTGGCCAGCCCCCACCCTCACATACTGAGCATGACTTCACACGGTACAGAATACCCCTTTGGCTAGTATGGGTCAACTGTCCTGGTTGTGTCCCCTCCCAGCTTCTGGTGAGAATTAACTCTATCACAGCCAAAAACCAGGACAAGTGTCTAAATAAAACTCAACCCTTCTACTCTTAAATTAGAAAGTTCATGTTTCTCACATTGATAGACATTCTCTCAGCAAGAATACCAGATCTTAAAGGAAGAACAGTGGAATTGGGGAGTTTTCCTTCTCTTGAGGTGTCAAAACCGTGCATGTCCTCAAAACAGGAAAAATCAGATGATCTTTAATTGCCCAGCCTTTCAAGGTCTCAGTCATTCAGAAAAGGAGCAACACAGTGATTAATGTAGCTCGACCATAGCCAAATTCCCAACCTGTACATACAGGCAGCTGGCTACTACACATTCTGCGCTTGAATCACATTACTTTTGAGAACACACAGGCTTATTTTTAATAATACAAATATGAAAAGAGAGTTCTAGACCTTCTAAACAAGGATGGCACAGGATGTCTTCTTGTCAGAAGTGAAAAATCGGCACATACATCAAGCAGCGACACTCAACTTTCAAAAGGTCAACTGCAAATGAAGCACTCTGCCATTTCTTCACTTTTACATTAGTTTAGCAAAAAGACAGTGCAATTGGTTAGAAAGAACAGGCATTATAACTGAAAGAATTCTTTCCTACATGCTATCCATCATTACATGTGTTTATAACAGAGTGATGCCACATAAAATAAATTATTCATGTTTATGTTTTGAAGAGAGTATCGAAAACCATGAATACTGCTTCTAAAGTGAGCATATCAGAGAGAGTACTGACAGTGTGACATGGAGGGAGGTGGATGCATGGGCTAGAGGCAACTCCGTTCTGAAGGCATGGAAAATATGCCAGCAGACTCGACCTCCTGACCTGAAGTTCTAGATAGAGTACAACAAAAGGAAAGGAACAATCAGCAATTAAACTAATGGGGTCAAAAATGGAAGAACATGTTGATGATCAATTTAAATTGCATTCGTCACAGAAAAACACTAGCCCTGTCCAATTCAGTGCCCCCACCTGTGCCAGGGTAAGTGTTCTGGTAGGCTGCAAAGAACAGGGTGAAGAGTACAACTAAGGTGAAAAATAAGCCTTCTGGTTTTTGCTGGAGAGAACAAGCAACCAGGGACTGCAGAAGATAGGCCTGCTTCCTTCAGTAATAATGCCTCCCTCAAGCACTCCAAATGCAGCCTCAGAAAGCAAGTCCACTACCAGTGCCAAAGCCTAAATAAAATCCCTCACACTGTGACTTCATCATGAAAAAAAAAACCAAACCCCAGACTGAATGAAAAATACATTTCCTACCAAGCTTATCTACAGTATTCTTACACTCCACACCAGCCAAGAAGACAGTGCTTATGCCAGACTGAAAAGCATATATGTGATTGTAAGTCATGCACTGCTTTAGCTTAGGGTGCATTTTCTTAGAGCAAAAACTATAACACCTTGCATGTGCTCACTCTGCAATATGAGAAGGTTATTCCCATTTAGCTTAAAATAGATAACTCTGCAACTTGAGCTAAATTCACCTCTTTCAACTCACAATAACAGTTGATGGAAGTTTTATTAAAGTGGGTTTAAAAACACATTTTAAATACAATTGATGTAGTAACAGTCTTTATTCAGAAAGACAGAGCAAGTAATTATCTGGGCAGTTACAGTTACATTTCTCAAAATTATTGTTCAGTATGCCCTGCAGTTTGAGACTGGCCCCTCCATGCAGTGCTACCACCTTAACCCCTTTCTGACTGCAGGTACTAGAAGGGGAAGGTGTCTTTCCTTCATAGACTCCATAAAGCTCCAATTATTTTTAAAAAAGGCTGGAGGGAATTAATTTGGTATTTACTTTATATACAGAAGTTTAGAAAAGTCAAACATCTACCTGAATTAAATACCCTGCTAAAATTCCCCATGGCAAATAAAGAAACAATGGTTTCAGCAGGGCAACAGAACGAGCAAGTCACATTCTGGGTCTTCCATAAACGTAACCATACAACTTGCTTATACTGCAGTTCATTCAATTAAATAGCCTTCAAAAGGAGTAGATGTCTGATGGATTATTGTATTATAACTGGCTAATTTGCAGCACTAGCTCATCTGTAGGAATATGGAACTTGCAGCATCAGATAAACTAGCTTTTGTATCTGGCCACATAACTTGCCTGAGGCGATGCAATTCCTGCTGCTACAGTGGGAGTAGTAAAAAGTCCAGTCCATCTGCATTGCCTTTATGTTATTTCAACTGATATACTGCACTATAATTAATAGCGTATAGTTTGCCTTCTAAAACGTTACCCCAAAGCCTTTCAAGATCTTCTTGTCAGTAGTTTGTGACTGCAAAGCTGACCATCCAGCTGGCATTTTCATCAACCACATTTGACACTGTCAGATGCTTTCTGTGCACACATACGTGTTACAGTAAACATGGACAGTGTTTCTTCAGAAAGCCCTGCTCCCTTCTAAGAACAGAGCTAATGAAAAATGCATTGTCTTAACTATGCCCTGCTGAGAAGGACCTGGGGATTGTGGTGGATGAGAAACTTCACATGAGCCAGCAGTGGCTCTTGCAGCTTGCAAGACCAATGGGATCCTGGGCTCCATCAGCAGAGGGGTGGCAGCAGGGACAGGGAGGGGATTGTCCCTCTCTGCTCTGCCCTTGTGAGGCCCCATCTGGAGTCCTGTGTCCAGAGCTGGGGCCCCCAATACAAGAAAGATGTGGAACTGTTGGAGAGGGTTCAGAGGAGCCACGAAGATGATTAGAGGGCTGGAGCAGCTCCCCTACCAAGAGAGGCTGAGGGAGCTGGGCTTGTTCAGCCTGGAGAAGAGAAGGCTGCGGGGGGACCTCATTGCAGCCTTCCAGTCCCTGAAGGGAGCTTATAAGCAGGAGGGGATTCAACGTTTTAAAAGAGCAGATAATGTCAGGACAAGGGGGAATGGATTAAAAGTAAAGGAGGGAAGGTTTAGATAAGATATTAGGGGGAAGTTTTTTTACAGAGAGAGTGGTAAGGTGCTAGAACAGGCTGCCCAGAGAAGTAGTGGATGCCCTGTCCCTGGAAGTGTTCAAGGCCAGGTTGGATGGGGCCCTGGGCAACCTTGTGTAGCTCCAGGCCTGAGGTTGGTGGCCCTGCCTGTGGCAGGGGGGTAGGAGCTCTATGATCCCTGGGGTTCCTTCCAACCCATGCTATTTCTATGATTCTATGGGGATAAAAAGAGGAGGGGTAAAACCACACTATCCACATAAAGGCCAGTTACGGCAGCTCTATCTGTATCGTGACAACAGCAAGACATGCAGAAGACATAAAATCTATACACAGACAAAAGGAGATAGCACACAGGGACAAGGAGTCTGGTGAAACTCAAACAGGAAGGAACATAACGTGTAGCTGGATGCAGAAACTGGTCAGGCAAGAAACGCAAGAACAGAAGTAAGATTACGACAGAAGAAGGGGACACATAAAAGATGCTGGAATGAGCAAAACAGGAGCCAGGAGAGACAAGAGAAAAAGACTTGTGGAGCAGAGAGATCCAAACGAAGCAACTGTGACGTTTGCTTACTGAGTTAAGAACTGCAGTAAGAGCAGCACAACTGGAACAAGGTAGAACAAACAAGCTAAGTCTGAGATAACAAGTAAGAGTCCATCTGCTAGAGTTACTGCTTCCTGGTCCACAGTAAAAATCAGAATAACCAAGTCCCCCTTTATTAAGTTATCAGCATCTACCTGTGACAACAACTAGTAAAGCTGTCTTCTCCACTGGTCCTGTTCCATGACAACTACCACCAGTTACTCTCTTCGCTCAAACGATGATGGTCCTTGTCATACAAGGGCTTCAGACCTGCTGCTGAACTAGAAGAACATCAAGACAATCAATAGAAAATGCAGCTTGTAGCATTTTGACTGTTTTCTCAAGTCACTATCTTAAAAAAACAACAAAAAAACCCCTTGAAACACTCCCCACCCCTCCCCCTAAAAAACCAAAACACCAAACTAGGAAAAAACTTACATAGAAGAACTGTATAAGAATATAAAGATTACAACTTGAAGCCATAAATTTGTCTTGAGGCTAGTTGTTAAATATTTTCCAACAAACTCCCTAAATTCAGCAACTATAGGCTGACGTGCATGAAAGGCTGGCTTTCCATGTTATCAGAACAAAAAGTTCCATAAAAATCAACAATCCCAGTGTTCAGCAATAATACAGCTCTGCATCTCAAAGAGGATAATATCCTCTAGCACTTCAGTGGCACATCAGTCCAGTACTGATCATTTAAAAAGAAATACATAAAAAACACATATAAAAGATAACATCTTTCTGTTGCAACATTTCATAGAACTAGGGATTTTCACAAAAAATTTTATTGCATTTACATTACGTGTATACTTGACAAACTAATTACTGACAGGGTATGCACTGAAGAGGGTTTAAAAGCAAGAAAAAGATATCTGTAAGCACAAACAAAAAAGACTTACTGTTTATAGAAGCCAGAAAAGTTGAAGATGGAAATATTGAGTTAGTCCAAACAACACCCACTGATAAAACCCAAGGCCTGTGATGAAATCAAGCCTAACAAATAAAAGCAGCATAGGGCACAGAAAGGAAAAGCCTATAGCTGATGTACCAGAAAAATGCTGATCTCTGTTAAAAGTGATTACTCAAAACTTGTTCTAAAATAGGTGTCCAAAAAGCATGCAGTCTCCCATTGTCACTGGCAACTCTACCACCACATGGAAAACCAGGATTTCACGGCAACATCAGTTAACATTACTGCCCTGATCCTCAGAGGCAGCCAGGCCAAACCCACCAAAGACCACAACTACATCACTGTAATATCCAGCTTTGATTAAGCCTTGAAAAAACATCTGTAACAAAATTTATGTTCCTGCTGTCATCCATTCACTAGATACATTTTAATCCTCATCCTCTTTAATAATTTTTTCTTTTTTTTTGCTTTCTTAAATAAATAAATAAATAGATGAAACCTGGCTCAAGCAGTCAAGACAATCTTATGCAACAACCAAGCCCGTGACCAGAAAGAACAACAGCTAACAGCAATGCCTGAAACAGCCTAATGCTGTTACAACTTATCAACAGACTGATAAGATAATGCTCTGTGCCTGCCTTTCTCCAGCAGAAAGGTTTCAAGTTAAAGTCTGAACCAAACCCAGAAGCTGCATTCTCCTGCTGACTTTTTTTTTTTCTGTTCTCCCTCATGAGCTCTGAACTGGAGCAGCTCCCAGCCAGGCCATGCAAGCTAACTTTGGGGGAGAAGAGGAAAAAAACCCAGACCAATTACTATCTCCCCAATCATGTAAATGTGTGCCAGGTAGATGTTTCCTTATTGTAACCTTCTACAGTTAACAAGAAAAAAGGAAAATTAGTAAAATATAAGGAAGCAAACAGGATTTTACTTCAAAATGCTTTCAGTCTTCTCAATCCTTACTGAAAGACTAAGGAACACTTCCCATGGGAAACACCCACAATTGAAAGCAGACTTGAGTGTCCAAGATAGACATCTGAAACAACACTTAACTGCTTAAACACTACACAGTGATAGGATCCCCGACCTCTTGAATCCTCTAGCCCGTCTGTTCCGCTTTCAGACACCCCACTGTACTGCTTCCTAGAGACAAGTACTGTCACCTCAGCATAAAATCTGTAGTTACTGTTTGGCACAGACCAACAATCAAACAAAACTACAGAGCATCACAGAATTGTTGATGTTGGAAAGGATCTCTTGAGGTCATCTTGTCCAAATCCTCTGCTCAAGCCAGGTCAGCTAGAGCAGGCTGTCCAGGACCACGTCCAGCCAGGCTTTAAACATTTCCAGAGATGGAGTCTCCACAATCTCTCTGGCAGTTACTCATGTTTGACAACCCTCTCACTAAAAAAAAAGTGTTTTCTTGTGCTCAGTTAGAATTTCATGTGTTTTAATTTGTGCCCATTGCCTCCTGTCCCATCAGCAGGCACCACTGCAGAGTCTGGCTCCCTTATCTTCATTCTTTCCCATTAGGCATTTGTGCACACTGATGAGATCCACTGAGCCTCGTCTTCTCCAAGCTGAACACTCACAGCCTCTTTAACATGAAAGGGACTCCAGGCCCTTAATCATCTTTGTGGCACTGCACTGGACTCATTCCAATAAGTCAGTCTGCCTCTGGTACTGGGGAGCCCAGGACATGGCCTTACCAGTGCTGAGTAGATTAGGACACCTTCCTTGACCACAGGCAACGCTCCTCCTGATGCAGTCCAGGATACTGTTAGTCTTTTTTCCAGGAGGGAATGTTGCTGTTTACCAGGTCCCCAAAAGTCCTTCTCAGCAAAGCTGCACCCCAGCCAGTTGGGACCCAGCATGTGCTGATGCCTAGGGTTATACCTCCTCAGATGAAGGACTGAGCATTTCACTTCGGTGAACCTCACGAGATTCCCATCAGCTCTCTCCATCAGCCTGCTGAATGCTGGGCATGGCAGCTTGCAGGTTTTGTTTCAAATTAGCACGTTAAGGGAAACAAGTAGAAGTCACTGGTTTACCATAACATGACCAGAAACCACACAGCACTTACCTTCACTAAGAATTTACCTCCCCCCTTGGTGCATTTTTTCCCCTTGAAAAAAAAATAAAGTCCTTGTTTCCACTTTCCATCCCCCAGAGAATTCAGCACAAAGTAGCTAAAATAGAAGTTTTGGTATCAAATTAGTCAGGTCCTCCTTTACAGAGTAAGCTTTATGGGTACATCTTCTTGTTCACAGAGTTAACTAAGTTTTTCTGACCAGCTATTAATAGGCTGTTCCACTTGTCTTTTGATCTGGGCATATTAAAGTCACTTCTCACTGTACAGAAGATCCATTTATACATTAGTACTATAATGCCCTCCTGGAATACGTTTTAAGGTCTTACTCTACAGTAAGTGCTGTTTCACTTGTAGTTTACATAGCTGTAAAATAGCACGTGCATACTCTATACCTAGCTTTTTGCTTTTTCTTTAAACAGACATCTTTTTGCTGAAGCATATTCTCAAAGAGGCACACTCCCAGTCCAAGTCCCTGACTCAGGTGCTCTCCTAGGTTGTGGCCTTATGGGAGTAGCTCCATCCCTGAGGAAACAACCTGCTCTGCACAAGAACATGTATTAAGGTCCTTGGCTACGCCAAACAAGCACCACGTAAACAGAGTCAAACAACCTATTTCCTATTTTCTGATCATGGAGAACCAGTTCTATTGGCACAGCTTCTTACAAAAAAAAGGTCAAATCGCCATTCATTACCCTCATCCCACTCTGCTACACATGCCTCTGTTCTACAAGAGACAGCACAATCCAGAGTGACATTGCTGAAACCTTGAGAAAGTCCTAAACTAGCAGGTAGTGTCCTTATTTAAGAATGACAGATGATTCTCTGTGGTTAAAAAAAAATTGCTGAGCACTACAATTCAAAAACCTCTGTTGAAGTTGGATGGAGCAACAGGGTCTCCCCATTAGGAAACAGCCACATTCACATGCTTTCTGCAAAACACTTTGCTTCTGTATCCAGGCCAGCAAGAAATTTGAGCCTTCCTATATTTCAACACACTATGTTACAATCCATTACGTCACACATAAAAGTGACTGGAAAAATGAATGGCAGGAAGATCTGTGACTATTCTAGATTCAAAATTATAAGCAGCTACAGGTAATTCTGAATGCCTCACTGCTGTGGATCCAAAAATCAAACCCACTATTACAAAGAATCTAAGAAACCAGAAGGTCCTTTAGGAGTCATACAATCTTCCAACTTTCCCCCTTTTCCTGGCTCCTTGGCACACACCATTCCTGTAATGATATCTATCCTGAGAAAGAACACGATGGCATTTCTAGATTTTGCAAACTGACAATTTACAATACATTTTTCTAATCTTTTGATTTTGTTCACTGGTGGGAGAAAGGGGGATCCTCTGCTTTATTTGTGTCCTTTCTGGCGGAGAAATAATAATAATAAAAAAAGAACAGCTCTTTGAGAAGCTTGTGTCAGCTTCTTTGTCAAGACAAAGGTCACTGCATTCCTATTCATGATGACCTACAACTGTACCCATTTAAAGACTTCATTATGCTATATTAGAAGGACTTCTTTCTCAGAGGTTTTAATTTAGTTTCATTGTGAGAAGAACAAAACACTGAGCATCAGAACATGGTGTTAAGAATAGTAAAAACTGATGATTTTAACTACCAGCAGTCTTACTCCATTTGCCATCCACTTGTAACAGGACATATGAAGTACGATTTCCAAACCATGTGAAACAAAATATGACTTTCACTCTAATGGCCCTCTCTAAACTCCAAATAAATAATCAAATTTAGTACACCTACACAAAATTTACTGCAATCTCTCAAAAAATCCAAGTTCCAACACCTCAAGATGAGTAATTGCTTTAACCCTCATCTTTCAGGCTACTCATAAGTGGCTATTACAGAAGTAACCTGGAAGGAAGTTTTAAATTAAGAATGCTCAGGAAATAAACTTTTAAATCATCTACACGTTTCATACAGACTTAACTCTACACTAAGATCACCAAGTGTACATGGTTAGTTACAGGGTTTGATGGAACAAGTACATGAACTGCTTCAACTTCTTGAGCTAAACTGATTATTTTTAGTGACACATCTCCATTGATTACTGCTAAATAACTCTGTGGACTAAAGATGGCTAAACCTGAGAGAGTGAAATTTGGGCACAATTTCATTTTCACAAAGCAAATCAAATGGAAATGGCAGGTCTTTAAAAAAAAACCCTTAGGTTTTCTAAGAAACGGAGCTTACTGTGCTGCGTCTCGCTTCAGATCAGTGACCACAACCCAGCTCCAGAAGACCGTGTTCTTTCTACCCAGGCTGAATGATCGCCTACTGCCCCTTAAGAAATGATGGGGCCACGAGCTTCTACAAGTAAATGCACCTGACCAAATTCCAAGCAGACCACTAACACAATATAAAGGCCCTCTTGAGCTGCATAAGCTAATCCTTTTTAGTCCTGTTTTCCAGTATTACTAAGCACTTTTTATTTTTTCACGTTGGAGATCCATTTTGTTAATAGGTAAGATCCCTAGGTGTATTTTACTCACCGTAATTTAGAAGCACCTCAGCAAAACACACAAGATGTATTATTACACATCTAGGGATTTCCCTATTACTGGAAGGCAAAGTGATTCTAAACCTTGACACTCATTGAGTTGCATGTGGATTTCTTTTTCAATTCTACTCTTCAGGTCCCAGCCTGGTTTTATTCCCACACATCTGAGAACATAAGAGGAAAACTCCCACCTGTGAGATTTTTCCCTCCTCCAAAAAAACCATTCAGAACCTTTGAGCAGACTGAACCATCCTTACCATATGCCAGCACCCACACAAATCATGTCCCAGTCAAGACCCTCATCTCCTGTTCACTGGGAGCAAAGTACAAGCAGACAGAGGAGTACATTCTGAAAGAAGAAATTGGAGGATTAAAGACAACCAGTCTTTAGGCCTTTGAGAAACCAAAATGAAATTTGAAACAGCACAAAGTAAAGGGTCCTTCTGAACACGACTCCCCTGAACAGTCATGACGCAGCTTTAAATAAAGCAGGCTTTTCTGTCCAGAGTGGCACAGGAGCTACTACAGAATGATGCTTGCTGCAGATCCTGCATAACAACCATTATATGCCTCATTAGTTCAGAGAATGTTTGGGTATTTGTAGCACTAAATAAGATACTACCTTAAAATGCCTTTTTAAAATAAAGGTATATTAAAACAACTTAAGAAATACAAATTACGTCTTCATTCTTTCTTCATTTTGAGCCTGGCTAAATAATGCTACCACATTATTTACCAAGTTCCCAAGTACACAGGCAGCTTTCTAGTTTAGCATCATACCAGTAACTCAGGACAGGCTTGGGTTTAAAAGTACTGAATCCCCTGGAAATTTAATGGAAACAAAGCGTAGTATCAATATGAAAATACAGTAGTATGGTACATACAAAAATTTACATGACTATAAAGATTATGAATCAAGCATTGGAAGTTAAAAAAAAAAAAGCCAGACCCAAGTCTTATTTTCAATCCCCAGATCACTCCATCTTACATGTGCTTTATGACAGACTGATTACATGATGACACAGTATTTTTTCCAAGCAATACTACCTTGCTCTTTGTATTCACAACGAAGAGGATGCCAGTGCTCAGAGTATGAAGCAGGACCATGCTTAATGAGGCAGCTAGCCACAGAACCTGAATTCACTTGTTGCAGATCCCAGATGTACAGTGAACACAAGAAAAGGGAAAAGACAGCCTAATGACTGAGGCTCCTTAACATCACCTTAGAGAATTAAATGACCCCGAGACTCTGCCCCACGGCTTCTACTTGATTCCAGACAATGAGCTTTCCCACGTTTACTCAGCTGGTAACTCTTCCTCAGTTTCTCTCCACGCAGACTCAGTTTGGAACAGCAGGGGTCTTGTGCCAAGGAACTCAACTTCATTCAGTATCAAGGAGATGCAATTCCAGCACCTAACCCTCTAGGTCACAGGTATCAAAATGAAACTGGGCATTCAAAAGGAAATCTTTAGCATCAGTATCTATACAACGCCAAAGGTTACAATGTAAGATGAAAACATAAACTTCTTTTGTAAACAGACATAACCAACTTTGAGAAAACAAACAATGCTGAAATCAACCGGGGGTTTAACTGTAAGTGAACAGGGGGGTCACAAGAAAAGTTATGAACAACCTGGCTAACACCACGTATCATAGCTGTTCATTTGGTAAACAGGGTATATATATAATACACGTAAGCACAAATTTGCCTTAAAAGAATATTAGAAGACTCTAGAGTTTACCTAAGAAGTGAGAAAAAAATCCAATCAGAATATACAACATATGCCCCCATATAGAAAGAGAAGAAAGAGGAGAAGAAATTGCCATTTGGATTATCAAACCAAACAATTGTAATAGCCCTTGGTAATTATCCTGGAGGGGTCATCTTTGGAGATGGAGTCTCCAAACTTCCAAACCTGCAAATCTCTGAATGGAACTCTTAATTATTATCAGGCTTTCAAGAACGGTGATTCAACAAGGGACACCGCCCCCATCAAATGTCTTAGCCTGGGGGGAGGAGTGAGGAATTCTGATTTGTTTTTAAAGCAGCATGGGATAAAAAGGACAGTGGAACAATAAAGTTTGCTTCCTTCATCACAGTTTTAGAAAATACATGAGCAATTTCTGCAGGAGTTTCCCAGAGAAGGATAAGAATGCAGAGTGAGAGACAAAGCCTGAACATTCCAGCCCAAATGGTTAAAGCTGGTAGTCAGCAGCAGCTGAAAACAGTCTTCAAATTTTAAAGGGACCTGACTCCCTTCAACACATACAATTAAAAAACCCCAGCCAGGTAGTAGCTTACACGTTCTCACACTATCTTTGAGGTGTAACAAGCATTTCTACAGTCACAACTGCAACTTCACATAACCACCACAGATTTCTAGTTGGTGGGGAAAAGCCCACAGGCAGCATTCTGACAAATACACTGTTTTCAGGCATATAATATTGGGAGCAAGGGGGAAGACCAAACAAGTGAAACAACAAAAAGCCCACTAACAGAATACTAACAGCATCTCCCCATGGTCATCACGAGGCACCAGGCAGCTTTTCTTCCTCAACAGCCCATAAACCTGAAACTGCCATCTCCCTTTGCACCAGGGTATGTTTACATTTGTTTCCATGCCCCCTTCACTTCACCAATTTCTTACTCTAAAATTTCACCCCCTACCCCCACTAGCTAGCTCTTCTAGATCACCCGCAGGTATGTCAGACGTGGCTTGGGGCACACAGACACATTGGCAGCTCATGGAACCATCATGCACTGGTTCCAAATTCACATGAGCTACTCCTAAGAAGTCTAAAAGTTTATGTACAATTTGCTACCATCGTGCAGTTCAAATTCTTTTTTTACACTCCTGTCAGTGGTAGGAAACTGGTAACCGGTGACCACTCTCTTCTCCTAATTCCTTTAAAAACAACAAAAACCAACCAAAACAAAATTGAAGGGTCATTTTGCTTTCCTTGTTCCTTCTCTCCGTGCCACATCCCCAGATAAAGCTTCAGCCCCCATGGGTTACTACTGTTTACTACATAGCTCCTTCTAGTAACTAGCTGGCAAAGCTACACCGATTTCTATGCATTTTACCTTATCCTTAACCTTCATTATTTTTAAAAAAATTCATTTGAACCCCATTTTAGATTAGGAAAAGGTCTAGTTCTGTTCTATGTAGAAACAGTTTTGTATGACTACTAGGCTGTGGAAAGTACAGCATTCCAGTAATTTCCCCCTCAGATTTCCTGAAACCATTCCTAGTAATGTTCTGAATATTAAGCATTTAGTGTATTTCGTATTTACTTTGGAAAGCTTTTGCCATTTGCTTTCCAGCATGCAAATAACTTTCCTCTTGTCCACGTCGCTGCCTTGATTCAAACTGCTGTCTTCTATCCCTCAGTATCCTACCCTTAGACCATCTGAAGACTTTCAGCACTACTATTCTCATGTTCACATGCAAAGCTGAAGAAAAACAGAATAAGGAGTTCACAAAATATTTTCAATCTTCACATTACATAAAATGCTTTAGGTATTTTGCTGTAATGCTGTTTTCACTAGGATTTCCTTATAATGCAGAAGCTAGATTGGGAAGAAGGAAAAACAAACAAACAAAAAAAAATAATCAGTGAACTTTCTAAAAATCTTTACTTTTAACAAAATTGTATTATATATGTGTCATTCTGATTTTCCAGCAATTACAGAAATGTCTTTCAAGTTAACAATATTATTTTTTTAAAAACCCAAAAACCATATAAAAAAGGACACAATATAAAAGATGAGGTTGTACAAACAGTTTAACTTAAGGAAATTTGTTAGCCTTTACCTTGGAAGTTAAAGGTATGAGATAGAGCCTTGATCTCTAGAATAGTGCATCCAGATTATCTAACCCAAAAAGAAACCAAAGGAAGAAAAGCTGAAAACATGCCAGTAAATCATATTGTTCCTTCTCAAAATTTCATCTCACAACATTTCCGTAATAGGTTCTCAAAAGTGTGACTGGATAATAGAAGTGATATCTTTATGATTTTGTGAATAATGGGTTTTATTAGCATTAAGTTAAAGCAAACAGCCAGAACAATACATATGCAGCTTCTACTACACACAATATAAAGAATGTAAATTATAACCTCTGTAAAACAAAAAGAAAAGGTACTGAAAAAACCGACACAGTGGTTAATGGACTATTTCATCCCTGATAACAGGCTGGGTTTGTGTGTTTAGGGAACTGTTGTTGTTTGCTTATTTAAACTGAAATAGGGTGAAATACATAATCAAGCACAAAGAAAAAGTTAATGGAGTTACATGGACTCTATGAGAACAAAGTCTAGGTTAGTCAGAAAAAAAGATCACCTAGTAAAAGAGACTACAAGCGGGCTCAGGTTTCAGTTTTTAGTGGTGAGGGACAACGGGAGAAATTACCCAGGACTTCTGTAACAATTCATTTAATAATACACCACTTTCATAAGTGTTTTACACTTGCACAATGTTAATAACTTTATTATACATGGAAGCCTGTAATAGGCTGATTACACAATAAGACTGCAAACAACCACCGGTACTTTCCCGACACCAGAAAAGTACGTAAGACTGAAACATCACCAAGAGTACATAAAAAACCATCAGCATAAACATCACCAAAATTACATTAAAAAACTAATCAAAAAATACATTTGCAAAAAAGTGGTTCAGAGCAGTGCCACTGCCTTTCAGCAGCTTGAATGGCCACCAGTATTTCTAGCAGGTTTCCGTGGCTCCACAGGCATTAATCAGGATTCACAAATAATAAATAATGTACCACAAAATATACATAAAGTAAGGCAATAATTCCAAAGAAAAGTTCTGTTGATATTAACAAGCCACTCAAGTTCTACTTTTGTAGTTGGTGTCATCACCAGAAGCCTTTGATGGAATTGCAGCCTTAAGCCCTAAAAGCCTGCGATGAAGAACTGCTGCAAACCCCACATCCCTGAAGAGCTCCAGTGACTGGAGCACTGGCGCGCTGCTGGGCACAGGGGTCCGCAGCAGCTGATCCTGGTGCAGGACAAGGGCCTTAGTATGTACAATTGGGAGTATATTATTTCTTACCGTACGTGGAAACCTTGACGCAACTCTAAAACGTGTGGGTGTTCACTGTTCAGAAGCTGATGTCACAAGACATCAGAAAGCACATAAGATATGCACTTTCCGGAATGTAAATCTTTTTAAATGCTCACTAGGAAGTTGGGGTGAGCAAGTGAGTAGGAAAGAAAAGGTGTAAATTAAGGGGGGGGGGGGGGGGAAAAACACCCAAGACCAAGTCCGGAGGAACGGGTAGCACAACAAAAGAGAGGGAACCTTATACACTAAAAGAATGGGGGAAAGGGGGCGAGCAAAAGACTGTTTTGAACCATGTAAAATAAACATTGTATCCCAAAAGCAGATCTGGATTATGACTGTAGTTTCAGGTTGGGGTTCTAGTGACATGAACCAGACGTGCGCGGTTTGTTCTCACGGTTTCTGTCAACAGAATCTCTTTATGGAATTACAGTCTTACACAGGAGTTCTGGGGACATTATTGTTCATATTAAAGCTACCATTCTGGGCTCTTAGTACAGACCCAAGAATATTTGCTCCACCTGCCTGGAATGAGCATCACCTGGAAGAACAGGAGTACTTTAAAAACAACAAGATTTAGGTAGCAAAATTCTTTCAGATCAGCATAAGAGACAGTGATTTGAAATGTCATAGATCCCTTCCTCAAAAAGCTGAGATATATTTGTCACTATCCGTAAATTGGAAGTTCCAATACACTAGTGGTGCATAGAATTCCCATGCTTCATTACACTTTCCTGAGAGTAAAGCAATTAGAATAAACTTTAGTCCTAGGAACAAAGTTAATTTTTTGCATTTTAATCTTTTGGGCTATTCCCTGACAATCTATATAATGTAAATTTGATTGCTAAACATTGTCACTTGAACAAAAGCACTATTTTAATCTATTGTTTTTTGATTAAAAACCATAATAAACAGATCTAAAAAAAAAAAAAAAATCACCCTAACAAAATAATCTAAATATGAAAAGTTGCATTGAAAGGGCATGTTACATTATTCTTAATAGGACCGTGTAGAAACATTCCAATGGCAGTGTTGTCAAAGTAAAACAAAATTACATTAAGAAGACCCCACAGCCCAGTCAAGAGTCAGGACCTTACCTGTAACTCTGGCTGGTTGGGGTTTTTACTCGTGTACTACATGGCTCACTTACATCAGACATCATATTTGTATACCCTGAGAAATCTGACACTGAAGTCCTTACTCTATGGTCCACTTCTCCATTAGAGTTAGCGATAAAAGTCATTGGCACCCTGCTGCCCGACTTAAACTGAGAACCAAACGCTTGTGCAAAGTTCTCTATCTGGTAGGTTGCTCTAGGCTCTATGTCCTTCTGAGGGTCTATCTGGCTAGTTAACTCCTGAGACGGGATCTGAAAGCTCGTTGAGGATTCTAGGTTTTTCTGTTCCTTCTGGCCAGTCAGTTTTTGAGATGTCGACTGGTAGTTAGATGAAGTCTCTAAGTTTTTCTGTGGATCAATGAGATCATCCAGCTCTTGAGAAGGAGTCAACTGTTGATGCGTAGCCTCCAAAGCAGACAAGTAAAAGCCTGGCTGAGATCCAAGCAACATCCCAAACGGAGGTTTTGGCAACGCAGTTGGCAATACTGAGGTAACGGATTGGCTGAAGCCACACTCAAGTGGAGATGTAGTGTAAATCTGTTTGTCTTGAAACAGAGTGTGGTTATGGAGAGTTGAAGACAAGCTAACAAACTGGAAACTGGGTCCAAAAGCAAACCCAGTGCTATTGGTTGTTCTTTCAAAGGCTTGTTGGAGGTATTTGGAGTATTCTTGCAACATGCTTGCCTTATCATTTGAAACTGTTTGAGAGTTAGGGCTCAGGTTTTCTTCCTGAACCATCTCCGAATGTTCTCCTGAGGTGTGCAAGTCCACACGCTGTTCAGTTATACTGAAAGGATCTTCTTTCTGGCCTTCTGATTTGTGAGAGTACTGGTCCAAAAGGCTCTGTAAGACTTCATCGGGAATCCCAGACTTGTCGTGGCAAGACTTTATTTCACTATTTAAAGATGCTGAATCAATAAGAGATAATGGAGCTTCATTATCCATAACACTAACACCTGCAGACTGGATGACGGACTGCTGGGAAGTCATGTGTCCGACATTAATTGAAAAGGCACTGTTACTGCTTGCAGTTTGCAAGTATCTTCTTTTCTTTGAAAACTGCATGGCATCATCGTAATTGCTACTTATTTGACCTGGTTTACCACCTGTACTTTGGAGAAGGCCGATAGTTTCTACACCAGTATTGGCTACTAGGCCTAGAGAGCCACTCTGTTTCCCAGACAGTGGTTTTTGCCCCAAGATATCTGGCAGTGGTGATACAAAATTAAGGTAGTTTTTGTCTGCCTGTTTTCTGCTTGCTTTTTTCAGGATCAATTTTGGCACCTTTTTCTGAAGCTCTTCTACGCCCGTGCCAACTAGACCACCACTGGAAGACACAATAGGAATATCAACTGCATAATTTGGCATGGCCACATTACTTGTAACTTGAGATTCAGTTACTTTGCTGCTACACTTATTTCCTTTGTTTTCAGAGGATATATTTTTTGTTTTACTTTTTCTCCTTGAGGAACTTGTATTTCCCTGAGACAAAGCAGCCAAGTTACCCATGTTACTTGATGATCCCGGCTCCATTCCAGCACCTGCTTTACCTATGGCTTCACCGCATGTTCTTCTGTGCTTCAACAGTCTATCAGTCCTGGAAAAATACTGCTGACAAGTGTCACATTTGTATGGCTTTTCTCCACTATGTGTCCTCTTGTGTCTTTCCATGTGGTACTTCTGGATGAACTTCATACTACACTGGTCGCACCCAAAAGGCTTCTCCCTACTGTGGATCTTCTCGTGCCTCTGGAGTAGGTACTTCTGGATGAAACCCATGCTGCACTGACTGCACTGGAAAGGCCTCTCCCCCGTGTGAATGAGCACATGTCTGCGCAGGTGATAGGAGCTCCTGAAGGCAGCGCTGCAATGTTCGCAGACGTGAGGTTTCTGACTGGGGGACGCGATGGCACCTTCCCCATCTCCCACCAGGGGGGGTTTGGATGAAGCGCTTGGCTTCCGCTTGGCTTTGATTCCCTGAGTTTCTGGCTTTGGCCTCTTAGCCTTCTTGACCTGGGCATCGTGCTTTGGCTCACCCGAGCTCCCAGGGGCGCCCTCGCCTCTGCCACTCAGTAACAGGTCTCGGTGGGGATGCTGGTGCAGGTGGTGAAGAAGGCTAAGGTCCTGAATGACACTCTGGCCGGTTCCTTCCCCACTGCTGTTGCCCAGGCCGGGTAGCCTCTCCTCCCCTGCTCCCCCGAAGAGCCCCCCGTAGTGGTGATGGTGCTGCGGCTGCTGCTCCTCCTCCTCCTGCTCGCTGGGCTTCTCCTGCTTGATGCTCACTAGGGACTGCAAAAAGCCCCACGGGCTCCTCTGCGAGGAGGGAGCGGAGGGGAACGCCCCCGCCGGCTCCTTCTTGAAAGTCATGTCCTGAGGGGGAGGAGGAGCCGGGGGCTCGGCCGCCGCCGTGGAGGAAGCGGCGGCGGAGGCCGGAGGCAACACGCACTGCGGGGGGTGCTGGACCGTCGGGGGGGGCGCGGCTGCCCGGGTGAAGCTGGTGACCGGGGGCAGGCGGTGGTTGAACATAACCATGCCGGGGGGGAAGGTGGGCTCCATCGCCGCCGCCCTCTTGCTGCCGCCACCGCCGAGGAAGCCGCT
>VZTU01020419.1:9755-51266 GCA_013400835.1 Zapornia atra | reverse complement strand
GGGGAGGCGGCAGGCGGCGGGGCCATGTTGGTGGGCGCCGCCGCAGAAGGCCCGGTGCTCGGGCAGCGCTCCGGAGCGCCCTCCGCCGCGTCCGCCCGGGAACTCCCGGGGGCCCTGTCCTCTTCCCGCCGGCTGCCGGGCAACCCCGGGGCCCGTGCAGCGCCCAGCGCCGTCTGCGGGGGCGGAGGGACGGCGGTGAACACGCTCTTTAGACTTGCCGCCGCGTCGCTAAGAATAGAGCGAGCGACATCCTTCCTGCCATCAAAGAGCGCGGCAGTTTCCACGAGCGCTGGCAGCCGGCAGCCGCGCCGGGCACACGCCCGCCAGCTAACGGGACCGGGCGGGCGCCGCCCTCTGCTCCCGCGGGAGGACTCAGCCCGTAATGAAAAGCGCAGGTGCGCCGCCGCACCCAGCCGCGGTGCACGCCGCCACCGCAGCCGCGGGCTGCGCTGCGCTCCGCCAAGTGCCCGCTCCTGCCGGAAGGTGCCGTGCCGGGATGCTTTCAGCCAAGGGCGCGGCGTGGCGGGTGCTACCTCAGCCTCTAGACAATGGCGTGAGACGCACGTAATGCCCCTCGGGCTAAACAAGCTACTCCCAGAAGGGAGACGCTGCCCATCAGCGTCCCTGGGGCGTGTGCTGCATGCGCGGCCCCTCGGAACCGGGGGTATGGCCTCTGCGCCCCTGAGCCGCCAGCGGCTACCCCTGCCCCTCAGCCTGCAGCCTGCAGCTACCCCTGCCCCTCAGCCTGCAGCCCTCCAGCGCAGGAGCCTTTGGCCCGCTGCTACGACAAAAGCCACGCTACCAAAGCTCATTATTTTAGCTGCATGGACGGAAATAATTCATCCTTGTAACGGAAACGAGATAAAAGTTTCGTTATTTTGAAATAAACGCTTCTTTCTGTGTGAAGGAAATCAGGAGCCCTTTTCCACTCTGTGTCTAACAGGGTATGCCACTGTGGATGCAAACAAACCCTGAACAGAATGCTGCTTCCTCTCTTAACTGTTGGGATTATATTTCTATAAGGTTTTACATGTAAGTGTCTATAAGGTTTTACATATAAGTGTAAACTTCTGCTTAAAGAGTAAACCTTAGTTACCATCAACATAATGGACCAAATCGAACAAGGAGAATAAATTCCTTATGATTTTTATCCTTTATCTGTCAAAAATACTTCCCCTTCCCACAGTTCAGCCCGAACAGATGAAGCATTTCCCATAGGCATAACAGGTACAAAGCCTTGGGTCAGGCTTTGAAATCTTAAAGCTGTGTAATTCATGTAAAAACCAGAACTGGGTCCAGTTCCTATACCCAAGAAAATTTCGAAGTCACACAAGTAAAACTTGTTCCTTTTAGAATTCACATGGTTTCCTTTACATAGCATGTGAACCAGCAGTTCGTTTTAAAATGTAAATTAAATTATGCAAGTTTAGGACTGCCAGGTTTAGCTAAGTGTTAAAAGAAAGACCAGGAATTCAAAAAACTTAAAGCAGCAGTAAAATATTAGTCAGTGCCTATGAGAAATGAGTCTGTCCCTTTATTCAGGGTGTCTGTGTTTAATGGTAAGCTGGGATGCATATAAGCTAGTCCAAGCATGAAGGGCAGTAGGACACTCATATGGAAAGCCAACTTTGTCCCTCAGTTATCAAGATAAGAAACCTGTCATTTCTCTCATTCACTCTGTCAGCCTTGAGATACTCCAAGCAGACTTACCTCTGTGTTGTACACCCCATATATCAGGAAGATGAAGAGACCCTGTAAAATAAAATGGAGGGAAAAAGCTGTTAACTCTAATCATTTCAGCAGTAGAAATACCTGAAATAAACTTTCCTGGGAACAGACAAAAGAAGATACACTTCATCAAGGTCAATTTATTTTTCTATTTTTCAACATTATAAGCTGTACCTTGAGCATTTATTTGATAACGTGGGAGTGCATCACCTACAGTGTTTGTGGTATTCAACTGTTTGGCAATGAAAAAACTTAGCACCAAAAGATCTAAAATGTTAATTAGAAAAAAAGAAATATGTATGAATGGTCTTCTGAACACAAATGCAAAATAAATGAAGTGAAAACACAAAGATGCTAAGGCAAAGTGAAAAGGAGCAAACAGCTCTCTTTCTGATATTTTTTTTAGCTGAAATTAAGAAAACATATTATCACATTCTACACTAAAAAAGTGTATTCCTGAATGTGTGTGTGTATATATAGACATACATATATATGTGTATAAAGACATACATATATGTATGTATAGACAAGTGTATACACCCCACTTTATTTTAGAAATCTAACCAGAAAGTAAGAGATATATGAGGACAGAAGAAAAGAAATCATGCAAGTAAGCAAATAGTATACATGATTTATCAAAATGCTTTTAACAGCTTGCTGCAGATTGATCTGTTATTAGACAAAACAAGCTAAAAAACCCAAACCACTCTCGACAGTGGGTTTCTCTGAATGTTTCCACCTTATTGAAGGATCAGAGTTAATGGTGCAACATGTCTTGCAGTCTGCAGGAGGAATCCTGAAAAATACAGGTACATTACTAGGAAGGACAGAATAGCAAACATAAACAGAATGTAAAAGATAAAGTTTCCCAAGAAAATGCTTTTTTAATTCAGATTTCTAAAAATGCTTGTAACCTGTTTTTAAATCTATTTGTAAAATTATCCTATCATGTAATATTAATATTTAAACTGGCCACTTGAATATACCAAGGAAAAAAACTTCACTTCTGAAAAGAAACTACATTTGACTAACAAAGAAACTACAACTTTTAAATCCAACGTGCAAATGACTTGAAGATAGCTGGATTAATTCTGGATTTGCTTGTCAGCAGTATCATTCTGTTACTAGCCTGGGAGTAGTAATAGAAATCATTCGTATGTGCTATTTCCATGGTTTATTCAGTGCCAGTATAAAATCCTTGGGAGAGATAGTACATTTGGGTAATTTCTCTTGGGCTTGGGTTTGGTTTGGTTTTTGTTTGTTTGTGTGTCCCAAAAAGATCCAATACTGCCTTTCAGCTATTTGCAGGTTCCATCAATGATCTCAAAAATAAGTAAAAATAGATTCAAAGAATAGACAGCTACATTTCTGGGTGTACCTTCATATGAAATATGCCACAATTATATCATGCTGCTTATTTGTAAGCAGAACAACCAGAACAGGCAACTCAGGTATTACTCACGTGCAGAGTTAATTTGTAGAATAAAATCCCAGTTCTCTCCAAACACAGTGTTAGTGGCCCATTTCACAATATCACCTGAAATCTGCATTTAGTCTGTTGGGAAAAAAAAAATTAAATCTGAAACTTTGTCTAAAGTTACACTGAAACAAAATTAGTTTTATCTGAGATAAAAGTAAATATTGAAGTTATGGGGAGATGAGCACGTTGTAATTGCATTGAACATAGGCAACTTGCAGTGATGAATCAAATTTTGCCACATACAGTATGTATTGTAAGAAGCATCACAGGTATTTTCTAACAATGTTCTGCAAAAACACTGTAAACAAAGTCCCTTTGTACAAAGGTTTTAGAGAATCATTGGTTTTGATAGTTCTGATGGCTTTTCATGCTAATGGGAACAATACAAACATAAATAGTGTAAAACACATAAATAAGCATTTAATTTATTAGTATGATAAGGGATGGCATGTTAAAAAATCAGAGGATATGTAAAACTTCGTCCTATCTCCATTTCAAGTTCCCAGGACTATAGGGTTTTTCCTCCCAGTTAAAAGGCTGGAATGGGTAGATACCCCATAATAGGCAGAGAATAAACAGCTGTTAAGATCAAGGGAAGAAAAAAAAAAACCAAACTAAAAAACTAACAGCCCACCATTCTCAGGCTGCTCCCAGAAGAGCAAGTAAAATCACAGGCTGCTTGTTATTCAGGTACTTTCATGAGGGAAAAGTCTTGCCAAAACTGTCAGTACAAACAACATTGTTTGCTACATTAAGAATGAAAACCCCACACATTCCAGCCTTGCAACACACTGGAGTGCTTTCTTCTTAACCTACCTAACACAGTGTTTTTAATTGCTTCTCAGTCTCCTCTGAAAGCTTAGAATCTCTCAATCTCAGGTAGACAAACTAGTTGGTTACTTAGATTTGGATATACAGTAATACTACAGATAATTGAGAAACAAATTATTAAAGGTTCCAGTTCTTAACTTGGCATGCCAAGGTTTTGGTTTTCCTGAGCCTGATAGCAGCTCATTTAAATGTTTCTGTTAGAGTTAGGCAATGCTGTGGACATTCCTGTCTTAGTTCTTTTTGTAGGCTTCTCGGAAACTTTTTTGTCTTGTTTTACTGTTGTGGTGGTGGTTCCTTGTACATAAATAAATCATGCTAATGCAATCAACCCAACAAGGGTCTTTCTTACTGCTTGCAGTACGATACCAAAGTCTTGGCACCCACAACCAATAACGAGGTGTCATTTTCCACACAGCACTGTCATCAACAGTTACCTGTACAGGATATTTGTGGTCTGCCTGAGATAAAAATAGAGGTGAAGATCCTCAGGTCGTTTGAAATGTATAATAGCCTTGCATAATTGATAGTTCTGTTTCTTCAGCTCTTTAACTGGAAAGAAATAAGAGCATCCCCGCTTCTCCAGTGAGCCGTGGGGTTACCTGCAGGGTGGTTCTGTGAGCGGCCGGCTCAACCCTTCAAGCTGGTCAGATGTTCTTTGGCTTCTGGGAATTAAGCATTGCTGGGATCAAGCTAGTAATTTTATCCCAAACCAGGTATTGTATCTTGTTGGGATTGGAAAAGGAACAGAATAAATCCTTCATGGAGGCTAGAAGGCACATTGCTGGTTTTGGTTTGTGTTCCAGTGGCAGGTACAGACACCCAGAGGGACTGTAACCACATCACATAGAATCATAGAACCACAGGGGTTGGAAGGGACCTTGAAAGCTCATGGGGTCCAACCCCCTGCCAAAGCAGCTCCCCAGCTCATAGTGCACAGGTCGGCGTCCAGACGAGTCTTGAATATCTCCAGAGAAGGAGACTCCACCACATCCCTGGGCAGCCTATTCCACTGCACAGTGAGGCACCCTCACTGTGAAAAAGTTCTTCCCCATGTTGGTGCAGAACTTCCTGTGCTCCAACTTGCAGCCATTGCCCCTTGTCCTGTCCCCACAGACACTGAAAAGGGGCTGGCCAATTCCCCCTGCATCCCCTGCTTAAGATATTTATAAACATTAGGTCCCCCCTCAGTCTTCTCTTCTCTAGACTGAACAGTCCCAGCTCACCCAGCCTTTCCTCACAGAGGAGATGCTCCAGGCCCTTCATCATCTTCGTAGCCCTTCTCTAGACGCTCTCCAGGAGATCCCTGTCTTTTTTTATCCCAGGGAGCCCAGCCCTGGACACAACACTCCAGGCGGGGCCTGACCAGGGCAGAGTAGAGGGGGAGGATCACCTCCTCTGATCACGCTACGAGCGTAAAGACAGAGTAAAGCCATCGATGCCTGGGAAAGGTTAAAGGTTTCTAGGCAGAAAAACTGGCTGTGTGGAGAGAAAAGAGAACATGCAAGCAAACCTGTAATTTTTCAAGTCTCATCAAAAAGTAGGGCATGTTCTTGGTAGATGCCAAGTAGAAGTTAAAAAACCTTTGGCTGAGCTAGAATCCTGCCTTTTGGAGACTGGGGAACAGAACTGCTGTGTGCTTAATTACAGTTCTATTCACCACTCTGTGCAGGGCGTAAATGGATTGCCCAGCTTTTAGATTTGGCAGGTCTTAACAGAATTGCCCTTGCTATCTTGAATAAATCAGTCTATGGACAGTTCTAATCTTTGGCAAGTTTGTTGGGATCTGTTCCATTTTGGGAACCTATCAGAAGTTCATTCTGCTTTAGGGTAACAGAAACCTGCATGGCAGTTCTTTGAACAAAAGTTTTCTTTCCCTGATTTTAACATTTGTCTCCCAATCTGTTACTGTTTGACATGTCCTAAAAGCTTTCTTTTATAGACAGCATATTTCATTCAAGTTTAAACAAAAAAATACAGTCATTTTTTGGTGTGGTGGAAAACCTTACACTGATGCTTACTTTGAATTTCAGCAATTGTTAACTTACCCATTTTAAAGTGTGTGGAATTAGTTCATCTTCTCCATAACCCTTAGATCTTTTTCTCTGGCATAATGAAAAATGAATTTTTAATTCTTCACTTCCAAAATGCATACTGGAATAATTCAAACGCTCAATTAAATAAAAGCATTTTAGCAAAATAGACATGTAAACACTATATAGAAGAATTAAAATCAATTAAATAAGTTTTTAATAAATTAATACCTAATAGCAGTATTTTAAAACATGCCTGTAGTATGCATTGCAGGAAACTTTCTGCTGTATGGGAGACAGATAGTAAATCATACACAACTATACTGAATTAATTCTGCTTATTTTTTCATAAATTAAAAAGATAACTATTGCAGCAATGGAAACTGCAGATTGCAAAGAGAACTCATTCCACTCACACAAGCAATCTTCCTGTAATCCTACAAGAATCAAAAATTGCCTTGTCAAGGACAGATTAGGACTTTACTGTTTGTTTGAAATCCTGACCAGTGCTAGAACCTATGAGCCTCAGGAAACTTGTGTCATACAAGATCAGGGTTAATGCAAAGGATACTAAATTCCAAAATTAAAGTATTTTTCCACCACAGGTGAAAAAGTCAGAAATCTTTACTTCAGCAGTTAACAAGTTTGACATTTGGAAACATACTGTTGGGAAATGTTGAAGTCACTGTCCCACAGGCAACTACTTCAGCTCTTCTATTTATTGCTAAATTAAATTGGTACTTGCAAATGAGGCAAAGAGGAGGTGACAACATGACTTTGATTCCGATTTCCCCACCCCCCAGTAACTTCTAATTTTTATAGACCCATCAAGCAGAAGTTCTGTAAGGCCACCAGATTAACATCAGTCATAGCAAAGACCCTGGAGTACATCAGGAACCTACCCTGTAAAAGATTCTGTGGCGTGGCCTTGCAGATTAATTCCTCTTTGCCTCAGTTGCACATAGAACCAGGTTATCCTTCCTTAGGTCAGAGCCATGTTAGAGATCCCTCCATGAACGCCCGATGAAGTAGAGATGAGTGGCTAAAGTATCAGTCTGGATTCCACACCAAGAACCTCTGCAAGAAACACAGTACACAAACAGTTTTTCAGGCTTTGTCCTGTATGCATTGCCACAAAGACAAATCCATCCCATAATGAAAACAATATCAACAAGTAACCTGAAAGAGAAAGTCTGTCTTTTATCCATAAAAATTCTGATGATTCAAAAAGCGACAACTTCTGAAACTGCTTCAACAGCTTTTAAAGAAAGGAGCAGCAGCAGTTTGTAAAAGTCTGATTTTAGCCAGATAAAGGGCCTGTTGTCCTAATTCCTAGAGCTTAACGACAAAACCCCTGCCTTGCTTACCAGGGATGCTGTAGCACCTTTCCTTCTCAGAAAGACATGCTGCTAAGGAGCCACATAGGAAATTTTAGATAAAATTATATATAATATTTGTAGTAGAGTAACAGGATCTTATATATCAAAAGAGCAGGTCAGATTCACCACAGCCTTAGCAAGGAAGCATTCTGTGTTGCCAAACTTAAGCCTACCCTGAAGTTTGTTTTTAGATAAAGTCAGCAATAACCTCTCCTCACAAAGGTATGTTTAGAATGATAGGAAATTTTCATGTTTAAAAAAAAAAAAAAGATTGGAAGTGACTTACAGATGTCACCTGTCACCCTCCCTGCGTCTTTATGTAGATCCAGGCCTGGAGGTTGGTGGCCCTGCCTGTGGCAGGGGGGTTGGAGCTCTATGATCCTTGGGGTCCCTTCCAACCCCCGCCATTCTATGATTCAGTGAGGATAGGCTGCTTGGATGTCAGAATAAGCTATCATAGGGCCGATACAGCAAATTTCTGACATGCCTTCAGTATGTCATATGACAGGATTTTTAACCACCTTACTAAGATCCTATTGGAGCACCTAGATAAGTGTGTGTTGTTCTACTTTTTGAGGTGATCAGGGTCCTTTTTTTCCACCTGTCTTTTAGGAGGACAACTTGACCTTTGGAATAAGTCTATAGGCATTACAGCCAGATTTTCTGCTTCTGTTTCTTCTTCTCAGAGTTATACTTTAAAAATCAAGATACTCTCTTGTAGCATACTGACTGTACACAAAGCCAAGACGAGGTCTTTTTCTTTACTCAAATTAATTAATTAGAATAAGCATACCATCACGATAGACATCAATAATCTAAAGAAATATGCAGCTCCAGTAGCAGAGAGATAAAAACTGTCACACTTCTCTATGAGCCAGCAGTGTGCCCTGGTGGCTAAGAGAGCCAGTGGGATCCTGGAATGCATCAGGAAGAGTGTGTCCAGCAGGTCGAAGGAGGTGATCCTCCCCCTCTACTCTGCCTTGGTCAGGCCCCACCTGGAGTGTTGTGACCAGTGCTGGGCTCCCTGGGATAAAAAAGACAGGGATCTCCTGGAGAGAGTCCAGAGAAGGGCTACAAAGATGATGAAGGGCCTGGAGCATCTCCCCTGTGAGGAAAGGCTGAGTGAGCTGGGGCTGTTCAGCCTGGAGAAAAGAAGACTAAGGGGGGACCTTATTAATGTCTATAAATATCTTAAGTATGGGATGCAGGGGGAATTGGCCAGCCCCTTTTCAGTGTCTGTGGGGACAGGACAAGGAGCAATGGCTGCAAATTGGAGCACAGGAAGTTCCGCACCAACATGGGGAAGAACTTTTCCCCAGTGAGGGTGAGGGAGCCCTGGGACAGGCTGCCCAGGGGGTGTGGAGTCTCCTTCTCTGGAGAGATTCCAGCCCCGTCTGGACGCCGCCCTGTGCAATATGAGCTGGGGAGCTGCTTTGGCAGGGGGGTTGGACCCCATGAGCTCTCGAGGTCCCTTCCAACCCCTGTGATTCTGTGATTCTATCCATTGTTTTCAGTAGCCTGTTGTTTACACACATACACCAAGCAGTTGGAGAAGAAATTAACAGGTACTCAGCTTGGTCTCATTGTGCCACTCTGTGATTTCACCTCTCTACAAAAAATGTCTTTCTGTACCACACTGTACTTTGAATACTGGCTGTTGGGAAATAACTGCAGATTTCATCCTACCTGCTTACTTTCCCCACCTTAGAACTTCTTCCAACTGCCAGCTATTTCTCATGCTTGTCTTCAGCTCAGAGATGACCTTCTTGTTATTAAACCACACTCATTTTATAAAAATTTCTCCCAGGTACTTGTACTGAGCTAAGAAACATACAGGGAAACGTGTTATATTTCACCCAAATAACCCATGCTCTTTAAAACAATAACATACCTTTTACCATTTTTGCATTGAAAAAAAACCTGCATTACATTTTCACTCTAAGGTTTGGTCTGCTCCACCCAAAACAAATTAATACACACAGAGATGGGCACAAAGCCTGTTTGTAACGTGGGACGTGGTACAAAACCAATGTTGATTCACACAGCATTGAGCTAGATCCCCTATTCCTTCCATTTACCAGCATCTCACAGCACAGGAAGCCAATTTAGTCTAGACCATCTGCAGGCATTACAATATTGTTTAATGTGAATAGAGGGAAGAAAAATCCGTCTCTTAAGAAATGAACCATTTAGAATTTCAATGAGGCAGATTATCATACAAAACCACTGTAAGATCTCTGTAAGAAAGCTAGAATACAGTCCAAGTGTAATCCTGAAATGATTGTCATTTACAAGTTTAAATTTTCCAGTGTTCCTCCACCTTATATACATAAGCAAGTACCTGTGTTGCAAAAGATGCCCAGGTCTGAAGTTACCAGGTATTGCCCTCCTTTCAGCTATACAGTATTTAAAGCCCAAAACTTACAGCTTCTCTGAATCCACAGACCTCAGAAAAACTTCAGTGAACTATAGTGAATGCAGTATCTGCTTTTCTAAATTTCCTTTCTTGCACTCCTTAGAAATCATAGAATCATAGAATCGTAGGGGTTGGAAGGGACCTCAAGAGATCATCGGGTCCAACCCCCCTGCCAAAGCAGCTCCCTAGGACATATCACTCAGATAGGCGTCCAGACGGGACTGGAATCTCTCCAGAGAAGGAGACTCCACCACCTCCCTGGGCAGCCTGTCCCAGGGCTCCCTCACCCTCACTGGGGAAAAGTTCTTCCCCATGTTGGTGCGGAACTTCCTGTGCTCCAGCTTGCAGCCATTGCCCCTTGTCCTGTCCCCACAGACACTGAAAAGGGGCTGGCTGATTCCCCCTGCATCCCATGCTTAAGATAATTATAGAGTTTAATTAGGTCCCCCCTTAGTCTTCTCTTCTCAAGGCTGAAGAGTCCCAACTTACTCAGCCTGTCCTCATAGGGGAGATGCTCCAGGCCCCTAATCATCTTCGTAGCCCTTCTTTGGACTCTCTCCAGGAGATCCCTGTCCTTTTTAAACCAAGGAGCCCAGAACTGGACACAACACTCCAGGTGGGGCCTGACCAGGGCAGAGTAGAGGGGGAGGATCACCTCCTTTGACCTGCTGGCTACACTCCTCCAGATGTACCCCAGGATCCCATTGGCTCTCCTAGCCACCATGGCACACTGCTGGCTCATGGCCAACCTGTCATCTACCAGGACCCCCAGGTCCTTCTCCACAGAGCTCTTCTCCAGCAGGTCATCCCCCAGCCTGTACTGATACAAATGGTTGTTCCTTCCCAGGTGCAAGACTTTATACTTGCATTTGTTGAACTTGCTTTTGTTGAAATAATAGGCAGAGCCCTATAAACCTATAGCCAATGGCTAAAATACCACCTGAGTCTTTCTCATTCAAACCAACAGGATCTATTCCACAGATTTGAAAGCATTTAGATCAGCTGCTGAAGCTCTACCCTAGGCATTCTTTCTTTTCCTATGACAAAACCCATGTAATAATAGCTATTTGTGAATAATGAATGCATGTTTGAAGTTTTGGGTGGGTTTTTTTTTTAAACCTCTAACTCTGGACAGAATCTATACAGCTTAAAGTGTTCTGCTAAGATACACATCTATTTTCCCACATTCTAGATGGAGGGTTATTCATCTTAGATTTCATTACAAGCAAAAACTCCCCAAAACAGCCCCAAAAACCCAACCCAAAAAAACCCCCACCGAACAACCAAAACTTAATGTAGAAAGCTTTCTATCTAAATTCTCTCTGGTCAGATCAATTCATGATATTTTTATGTCCCATAAAACTAATCATATTACATGACTCAACAGTTCTGCCACAATGCTCTCCCCCATTTTTCACACCAGATCAATGCTGTTTGGATTATCTGTGGAGATACACTGTAAAAGAAAACTGGTATTTGAGGCCTTATTCCAAATAGATTTTTTTTTCCCCAATTACTTTAGGTTCCTGACACTGCAGAAGCTGTTTGGCTTTTCAAATGGGAGTTTTGCCTGAGAAGGCAAAACCTGAGAAGGCTATAGGTACCAAAAAAAACCCAAACACAGTTATAGGTACAAACTCCTTGAATGATTAGAAAAGGACATAAAGACAAGACAGTGCTAGGTGCTGCCTGTAGCTCCTCCAGTGCCAGGTCAGTGGATCCTTTGCTTAGATAACATTCACCTTTCAATATGAGAGGGAGTTCACTGTAGCTGTGGCCTTTCAGATATTCTTCCATCAACAACAGGGCAACAGTAATAACTGCCTTAAAAACAAATATAAAACATGTCCATAAAAATTCTTGTTATAAAAAATTATTCAAATGCTACTTCTTACCAGATATCCCACGTTTCTGCTGGTTCTGAGCTTCTCTAAGAGGTCGTAACCACTTAGGTCCAGATTTGCAGAGGTCTTCAGAGATCTCAGCTGTACAGATTTCAAAATACATTTCAAAATTAGTTATACTCTTAACTCCTGTTGCAGATCTGAGAAATCTTTGGGGCCCGTAATAATACACTACTATATTCAAACCCATTTATTATCTTATTGATACTATGGCTGTGGATCTGAATCACTTTGCAGAATGAGCAACTACCCTGAAATAGGATTGTGGATTGGTTGGGTTTTTTTTCCCCTGCCCAATTTTCTGTCTTTTAACACTTGTTTGCAAGATGGGGTCTGGCCTTCATAATAAAATGAAAAAAATTTGCAAGTACTGGCTTTTTAATTTTCATTTCATGTTTTCAAGAGGATAATAATTCACATAAAAAGCAGAAAAAGCCAAATGCTTCCAAAACAAAGACTCACATGTCAAATATACACTACATTGTTCTGAGAGGGAAACACAGAAATTTATTCTGAGCCTAAAAGTTAACGTGAAAATAGTTTCCAAAGGCCATGCTTACATTGTCTGGATTATTCCACAGCAAATATGTTCAGTTTACAATTTAAGTTCTTTCATGAGCCAGCACTGCCACAGGATTGTAAAAGCCACGATGGGTTCTGACTGCTTCTACATAATCAAGCTATCTCAACTATTTAGATTTATACTGCATGTTGGGTTCCAAATATGCCTTTGAAATTTTGCTTTCAATCATGTGTTGTTGCAGTTAGAATAAAAATCACTGTGCTTACGTGCTTTGGAGGACTCTTCATAGCTTTTCTGCATACTATGCAACGAAGCCTTAAATTACTCCGTTGATGACGGTAGTTGACCTTTAGAAAAAACCTGAGGAACACCAAATATAAAACAGTATCTGGGCTCTAATTAATAAAAAGAGCTTGCAGCACTTTTACCTTACAAAAACCCCCCACGTAATTGTAGGGCTCTGTAAATAACTGATTTTTCAATTGCTGTTTGGAAATAAACACAGAAATTAATTGCTACCTCAGGATTGACTGAAAAAAACCCCACTTAAGTTCCTAGTTTTCATGGCAAAATACAAACATTCAATTGGGGGAGGTAAGAAACATTGAAATTGCATTTGGCTTCTTTTTGGACTTTTTTAAGACCTTTCAAAAGTATATTTTAAAGCAGTGCATTTTTAAAAGGTGAGCATATTCAAACAATTCATACCTAAAACCAACCCACATCTTCAAGGTTCTGAGAAAGCTAGGCTGAAAATGTGATGCAAGTTCATACGTAACATCTGTTGAACTGTTTCATTTCTACCCAGCACTAAACAATTTGCACTTCAGGTAAGCAAATATAAGATGGTAAGGGATAAAAAAGCCTATTTCCCCATTAGTTTGCAAATGTGACAAAGTGCTCTAACAACATTGTTTATGAAAAGCAGTGGTTAAGTTTTATATTCCAAAGAATCATCTCACTTTTCTTTGCATCACCTCTTTCAGATCTTATCGACCACCTGGTAACTACCATGGAACACACGTGTTCCAACCATCCCACTCTTCTCACAGTGTCATCCTCTAAGTTACAGGTGGTTAGCAAGAGCGGGAAAGTAGCCAGGCCAGATGAGATGATAAGCAACAAGGGGGAAACATTACCAGAAAGTCTGTGAGGAAAGGTAAGGAGGACAACAGAACAGGAGAGTTTCAGATGAGAGGAGCAGAGACGTGCAAGGTGGGAGACTGTATCAGGCTGCTCAGACAGGTGAGCTATAAAGAGATTAGAACAGATGGGCTAGATGTCAGAAACTTAGTCCCAAACCTAACCAGCAGAAAGAGAAAATCCTGAAAAAACCCCCATGGTTTGACAGCTTTCAAGATTCAATATAGGCTGTGAATAGGAAATCTGCACAAGGAAGGTATTAATTGAATGCATGTGGTATTAAATCCTCCTTTCACATTAGAGCCTTGTGTCTGCAGTTCAGTCCATTGTTAATCTAACCAGAAGATGCCCTGAAACGGCACAAGGACAGAATATCACATCATGTAAAAACCAATTCGCCTCCACGCGGTGTGATTTAAATCACATCTTTGCTGACCACTCGAGGAAGCGCCGAAAGCGGCTGTAGCCAGAGAACAATTGGAAAGCAAAAAAAGAAGATAGAAACGAACGTTTTTCTACTAGTGTCTGTCTTTGACAATTTATTTTTCCTTTAACATCTTACCAATCATGTCTAACGATTCAGTAGCCATTTTCACATGGCTGTGCACGGCACAACTGCCAATTTACTTGAGCTAACTACAAGGGCAGACCATAGTGATTCGGGTTCCTTTTGAAAAACTCTTACATCAAAGGGTCAGTCAGTATGTAAATAGACTCAAAGAGTTTATGATGACATGAAAAATGTATACAGTATTTTTAGGGAAAACAATGCTCTCAGGGTCTTCTAATAGCTAAGCGGGGTTTTTGTTTTGGTTTGGGTCTTCTTGGGTTTGGTCTTGTTTTTTAACTTACTCAGGAAAAGTCAGATCAACAGCATTCCTTTTCCATCAGATTTAATACTTGGAAATACCTGGTTAGTCTGGAGAAGCTGCAAAGGTAAACAACACAATGCTGAATGGGGGAGGTTTCATATTCTAATCTGCATAATTGCAGAGCAGATTTGGGGTTGGTTTTTTTTAATACCTCTTCCAAATATTTTACATTTTCCTTCAAAGAAGTATTTTTCACCATGAAAGGGAAGACTGCATGAAATTTTAAAGAGACAAAGTCTAATAGCAATAAGCTATGCCATGGTGTGCATAACTAGACTTGGTGGCAAGCTTTTCAAGTGATTGAAGGCACTTGGTCTTCAGCCTGTTCCTTTGCAGTGTACCGAGGACACGCACCAATAGCCTATAAACATACATCTTTGTGTGGCTTATTACTACTATATATTAATCAACGTGGCAGCCTGATGTTGGTTACTAGTCATTCCCCTAAGCTGGAAAGCACTGAAAAAGAAACATAGATTTTATCTGCAATTAAAAGACTGCAGTGGCTTTAGGATCTTGGGAGAACCTCAGTTTTCAGCCCAAAGAGGCAACACGTTCAACACTGCAATCAGCATTTCAGGTTGCCAACACAAGCAACTTCAGGTGCAGTACTGTGATTCCGTACTAAAAGCTGATCTCAGACAGAGGAGTGGGGGCAGGCTACACTACAGCAGGCCTGGAAAAGGACAATAAAGAAAAACAAATTATTCTTATCACAAATAAGTTGAGATTTCTGTGCCTGAAGAGCACTGGATGGAGTCTACTACCTTTACCAGCTGCATTCACTTCCTCAGTTTACAAAGCAGAGTAATCCTAGCAACAGAAGTGGCGGAAATTAAGAGCACATAATTCTTAGTTTGCATAAACTCATCCGTCACGATGTGCAGGTTCCTCCACGCAGCGTCTTTTGCCTGAGTCATCTTGATATTTTTGGAAACGTTCTCCAGTACAGCATGTAACAGGCTGGTGTGTTACCTCACACAGGTATGCACGATAGGCAATGCTAATTGCATCCATCACATGAAACATTTTCCTTGGCTGATGGACTGATTTACACAATTACTCTGTTAAAAGATAATTTGATTTTTAGCTCATTGTGGAGCCACGGGCAAGAGCTGCAGTGTGTCTGTTCTGCAACTCCAGGGCTCCCATAGAATCCTGCGTGATTTGTTTATGATGTGGTGATGATTGACTGTCAGTTACTAATAAATGGTAAATAAAAAAGTAACCTGTGATATTAAAGTACTACATTAGCTACATTGTGATTAAATTACAGTAACACCAGCAGCTATAAACCTTTATAGAATCTCCTCAGCCATGCAGTAATTCTCCTAACTATACTATTATGTAGAGCACAAATATTTCTTTGTAAGTCCGAAGCAATACATCAGGGAAGCATTTACTGCTAAAGCTAGATTGAGAGTAAATGCATCTTGGGTTGCTATGAATAAAGCTCTAGCTTCTCATTACTTTATGACAAGACACAGAAATTCACTTTACTTTTCATTTAAGCTTTTCTGCTCCAGTTTATAGATGTATGCCTTCACGCTTTTATTCCCTTCTCGCTTCAGCCGTACGTAATAAATGATTATAAATTTTCACATTTGACCACCTCTCTGCTAGTCTCATGCTTAATGCACAAAGTTAGGAAGCTGCAGGTAAAAATTTCACAAACACTTTTATTTATGATGTTGTCCTTGGTAACGGAAATTTCAATGTACTGAAATGAAAAGTATGATTAAAGGGATACGACGTCCTGACAAGGATAGTGGAGGGCAGCCTTCTATTTCCCACTGAAAATATATAATACTTTTTTGACATCAATTTCATAGAGAATAGACATGGGCTAGTCATGAAAAAAAGACACAAACATGTTTCTAACTTCAGTCTTGTTGTGCTGTCTTAAATGAAACTTACTCCAGAAATATTCTGTCCAAGTTACACAGCTTTCAAGTTAAAAGTCAGGCACACAGCTCATTTTCTATTTAAAAAAAAAAAAGATACTACACAGTAAAAATTTTTTACTGATAATTTTCTGGAAAATTTAAGAAATAAAACACACACCTCTTCCTGTTAAGAGAGATATTCTTCTCATTTACCTCTTGTCACTTTCCCTATCGTTTTACCATTACAATAGGATTTATTGTTTGGAGCTTTTGTCTGGTTTTGGTTCTAAAGTCATTTTAGCTAACTCATATTGCCCTATGAAGCTGAAAAGTTGTGACATTTTAGAAGTAGTACCCTAATAAACACTGGTTTGTTTTTGATTAAACCCATTATGTCTTCTCTTTAAAATAATCAATTAAAATTAAAAATTCCATACAGCTTTAGGAGTATTGATTCTATTTACAGGCAGAAGAATTAAAATAACATTTTCTTACCAAAATTTATGTGTGTTACTAAAATAAATTAATCAAATCTCAAAATAGGATACCATCTTTTTCAGCAATTTTAAAAGATAAATCCGTTTAGTATATCTTTCTTAAAAATGGCACATATCTGTGGCAGGTGATATAACCAATTAAAATAATTTTATAACCCTAAATTAACTTTAAAAAAAAAATAAAATCACCAAACACCTGCTGGAGTTTACCATCCAGGCAAATTTTCTCTCCAGTTTTCAATAGCATAGATATAAATATAAAGCATCCCTTTGACATTTCTTGTTTATGAAAATAAGACTTGAACTATCACATTCCAGAGAATTAAATTCTGTTTAAACCTATTTTAAAAGGATTCAAGGAAATAAAGTTTCTACATTGAGGCTTTTGAGAAAAAACACAGACAAACCAACCTATGTAGAAGAGTCCAAGAGTTCTGTACATGAAACACTGAACTTTTCACCCCTAAATGACCGTTTCAAATCCTGCTTGGATTGGTACAGACTAAAACTTGCTTTCATGCATGGATGTTCAACAATATACAGAGCTTTTCTTTTGGGTTTACATTGACAGTGAGATGTGTCTGTGTATAATTCATCGTGAATGGATCTTGTAACTAGCATTAACTGGCACAATTAGAGAAATAGCAACGACCAAACTATTATTCAGTCAATTTTAAAGCTACCTACCTTGGCCAGGCAGCTCCAGTTAACACCTTTTAAAATATTAATTATTTAAAGAAAAAAAACAATCCATAATATCATACTGCTATTACAAAGTTGTGCTTATTAAACTCTTGAGGCATTGTTTCCCAAACAAGGGTTGAAAATTTACTAATTGCTTTTTTACAAATGGATAAGCAGTTTGCTCTGTTGGGCTTTACACTAAGCCCAAACCCTCACAGATACACCCTTAGAACGTGCTTCAGCCTGTACTTGGAACAGCATCGTACCTTTCTCACTAGCAGGAGCTGCAAATATCTTGTGACAGATTCCATTTGTTGGCTTGCTATCACAGAACCCTGAAAAACACATTATGTCTCATGTCAGTTATTAAAAAAAAAACCCCACAAATTATAATGAAAACAAAATTACTGGCAATTATAATTTGAATGTCTATCTCAATCCATTTCAGATTTACTGTTACTCTGAGGTTGTACACCACCTTTTTTTTTTTTTTCTTCCAACCTTACCCCACAATCACAAGCTACTGTGGTCATTTCAATTATTCCTTTGGTAATCATTACCATTATAAATCCAGCAATGTACATTGCTGAGCACTCTGCATAGCGTCCTTACTGACGCACACACTTTTCTAAATACATTTTAATATTTGCAGTTTGAAACCTGACCAAAAAAAAAAACAACCAACCCAACCCAACAACCTACACCCTTAGAGCAGCCATGTGGGATCAATTATGTGAAACACAGCATACAGGTTAGAGCTCACACTTTCTTTTTAACTTGCTAATGTCTCTGACCCCTCTGTACAAAAGCACTTTAATCAACATTTATGTNATTTAACAGGCTGTAAAAAGTGTTTAGCAATCAATTACACACATCAAGTTGATATGCTGCAGGACTGAGGGTCATTTAAGATTACAGCTACATCTGAAAGAGTTTGGGAAAGCCACATGGGGAGCAAACTAGCTTTTCCTTTTAAACTTGCAAGCAAAAGGACAGCTTAATTAAACTCAATACAGAGCGTCTCCTCAGCCTTTCTGAAGCTCGTGGTAAAAGCACTAAGAACTGGTTTTTTGGGGCTCAAGAGCATTTGCTTTATGTCTTCAGCTGTGCATACACAGAGTGCCAAATAAGAAACGTCACAATCAAGCGATCATATTAGATAAATTTGATTCTGATCGCATGGTCTAATCCAGCACTGGAACAATAACCTAAATCTGGACCTGGCTACTGATGTCTGGTATGAGATATGGGTCAGTGAACATAAGTGCTCTATTTGTAATCATAAAAAGAGAGATAATGCATAGGATGCTAAACTATTGCTTTGCCTCCCCTTCATCTTATGGGGAAATTGATGGTCCATATTCTCCAGAAGGATAGGGAGAGGATGTAGCTGATTAGGAATCAGGGGTTTGCCCTGACTCTGCATCTTTTGAAAAGATTTCTTTCCTCTTACTGGTATTTTCAGCACGTGAGTAATAAGAGCAGGGTCCCCCCTGTTCAACCAAGGCATGGCTTTTAGGGGAGGGAGGTCTGCTTCATTACTTGATTAAATCAGAAAAACCACCCAACCCCTTCCAAGTTCCTCGACACCCCAGCACGGGTTCTCAGGTAGCTCCACCTACTCATAGGGTTCATACACAGCCCATCTTTTTAGCTTTTGGAGAATCTTCAGCATGTCCCATCCCTTGCAGGTGCTCTTTACTAGTCACCTGCTGAGGAAGTGGGTAGAATTGTAGCTTTGTAGCTCTCTCCGCCAGTGGCTCCGACAAGGAGCAGGAAGCCTTATTTTACAAGGGGTTTCCTTCTGCTAATATGAATCACAGAGCATGCAACTAGGCCTGTCACACTGTTCAGCACCTTCTTGCTAACCCATTGTGCCAAGGTTAAAAAAGAGAACAACCAAACAAAACCCAAGCCAGGCCACTGGCATCCTTATTTTCAGGTAAGTGCTTACTCACAGGATAAGTCAACAGTTAAATGGGAAAAAGAATTTAGAGGTTTGACTTCTTTTTTACTGCAGTTTTCAAACTAGACAACCAGAATTAACTGTCAATAAAGGGAGGTGCATAGACACAATACATATTTGAAGTGCATCCCACATCTTCACAGGGCCTCAGCACAGGCACTCTAGAGTTAGATGTCCAGATACCTCAGTTGCTACTTAAGAGACACTTCAGGTTTGAAAAGATGCAGGGAAATCTAGCTAGATGGTAGCCCTATCAAAAAACCTTTCACTAAGGAAGTTCTATAGGTACACAAGCTAAATACTAAAACATGTTATGGTTTAGGAGAAAGAGTTCAAGAATACTGTTTCTTGCCAGGGTTTTTTTGGTGGTTCTTCATCTGAATTGTAATAATTCAGATAAATGCCCAGATGCATTGATCTGACTACAACCTGAAGTTACTCAGGTTTTATAAGACTGCAATAAAGCTTTCTTTGCATTATCCAGCCAAGCACATAAACATTTTAATGAACTGTTTTTACATGGTTCATTGAGTAGCTTCTAGTCTCCTGTAATACAAATCACTTCCCCGTCACACTCAGCCCTCTCACACCGGCCTTTCTTTGCAGGGGACAAAACGCACACTGAACAGCAGTTCTGTGGAAATTCAGCAAATACTACCTTCCAGGCAGTGTACCTCCCAATAGTGAAAAGGTTTAAGCATCACCAAGTCTCCAGCAGTCACAAGCACTGAAACAGAACCTGTAGAAAAGGAAGAGTCACTGTTACTGCAAAGCAAACTGTTCGGGTCCCACTATCAAATAATCCTCTCAGAGCTACGGCGCTGCACCGCACGCGTCTCAGACAATGAACTCTAGTGTTGCCATGGAGTACTGGGGGAGTTAAATTGCCATTAATCATAGAACAGAGCATCTCCCAAACAGGTATTTATTTTATATTGACCTAAAGGTTGAAATAAATTATTGAATGCAGCATCAGTGTAGACCAAATCTCCTTGGAATAATTAAATGACAGTAATGCCCAGCATTTGGGTGTATTCGAGTCAACCTTTAAAAAGCAACATGGAAACCATAAAATATTTATTGTTATGTTTTCAAATAGACTTTACGACACATTATGTATTTTTGAGATTAAGGATTAGTTCTAACACATGATTTAATAATGAATGCAAATTATAAATGAATATTTAACAAACCATATCACGTTTTATGTCTTAACATATCCTTTGCCATTACTGTGACTGAATGAGAAATGGCTCTGTGATGTATTGTCCTGCTGCCTAGGGCCCTGGTGTTTTCACCTTGGTTTGGCCTTTAAAAGAAATTAATTTGTTAACGTTTAAGAACTCTGTGTAAGAGTTGACATAAAACATTTATAAGTCTGTTCATGACTGAATGAACCATGCACTAATCAAATAATATTTATTTTTAAAATAATTTATTTAACCAATTGTTCCATGAAAAAAAGGTTTGGAAGTGTTTATTTCCAAACTGAGTTTGGGATTAAGTGGTACTAATGGTACCATAAAGATGTTATATAGTGTTAATATAACCTGAGTATTAAAAACATAATGAATTTGCTATTTATGAACCATTAAGTTTTACCTCAACCCTAGAATAAACTTGCTATCATTACAGACCTATTAATAACTTTTCTGTCTTTTTTTCTTCTCTTTATCCTTATTGGCTGCTTTGCTTTCTTCTACATGGTCAGTCATATTTTTTATATTTGTAGGTTTAATTAATTTTTTTAACAAAGCAATATTTTATTTTATTCTGCAGAACATTTTTTTATTATTTTCTTTAAGTGACAATGCAGACTACTACCACAGAAAGACAAACTTTAGGGTTTTTTTTACATTTCATTATTAGTTTTTTTATGCTGTCTATCCCAACTAAATTTATTTTGATTTTGCAGAGAAATAAGGGGTTGGCTTCCTAACTTTGGTCATTTTAAGTGGCCTAATTCAGACTCCCTGTTGAAAGAATACACTACGTGCAACAAATGAAAGCATATTCATTACACTGGGTAGGAGTTCCACTAAATTCTCCAGCAACTTTTTGTGCCTGAAATAATAAATCTCATGTCTGCCAGCGCTCAGCTGAGCTGACCACATAGCTCCCTGTCTGAATTGGCTAGTAATCAACCTTAGTGTAATTTATAACAAGCACTTGGCTATTAATGCTTGATTTTTACATCACTTATGATCCAAATGAAGTGTTTAAAGAATAAAGCATCAGATATTTGAGGTAAAATAGATCAAAAAAACCCCCCAAAGCTGGCAAGAGTAAGACAGGAAGGATGAAATGGAAAAGGGCACAATGACTAAAGAGCAGTAAGCAGCAAAGAAATTATTACTTTTTGGTGAGGAATAAGTTGGAGGAAGAAATTAAAGATTAGTTTCTTAACCAGCAAGAGAATTCTCAGAATAGCCATCCTTACTCTATTCTCCTAGTGTTTGCATTGTGTCTGGAGTGCACTATTACACAGAGGTTTTCTATTTATTTTCAAACTGTTAATATCTTTCCTCACATTTCCTAGGTTTCCCTGCCTCTTCCTCTCATCTTCTTGCAGCCATCTCCCCCTATGCATTTTTGCCATAAGTTCCTTTACATTTCAGTCTCCAGAGCACATCGTTCTCACCGCTGTTCTCTCACGTTCACTTCAAACTATTTCTAACATAAGCAATGCTACCTTGCAAGACTTAAGCTTATGATCAATTTTGGGATCACTCCTATTTAGGGTCTCTCTCAATTGAGAATTTTTTATTTTCATTTGTATCTTTGGGGAAAGCTGCTGCCATCACCAATTCTCCTTCATTTCACAGCTCTTCAAGGAGATCTAAAAGTACTCCATCATGGACTGAAAATATAATCACTGCTTGATAGATTTTGAAATATTTGGTTTTATGTTAATCACTGAAGTCTCTCAAGAGCACCCAATAGGTCTGTTCAGACTTCTCAATTATTGTCATGAGAAAGCAAAAGCAAACAGGTCCCGACAGGATCAAGTCCTAACTGCCCACTGAGCTGCTGGGTTTCCCTGCCCTTGCTTACATCGTGAGTTTTGTGATTATGTCCTGACTCATCCTAAGCTAACCCATAGCATGGTAAAGATAAAAGACGAGAAGAACAATTGTGTGAGGATTATTTAGTGTTTGCCCCTTGGTTCCCAGTTTCAAAGCTACCATTCTCATGACACGCTGTAGTTCTATGCTGATCTCTTCAGAAGCCAACAAAACCCAAAGCTGAACACTAGATGACAGAGTTTCACTGAGTGAAACAACATTTAAATTCTCCACAGTGTTGTTCCTGACCCAGGATGGTTTTGTTCCAGACCTAAATCCAGAAGATTGCAATTTTGCTTTTCTCACCTTTTCGCCCCCAATACCAAAACTCGAACTCCCCTCAAACACTTTATACCAGTGTATTTCCCATGAACAGTCAGTACAGGTGAGCTAAAGGGTCAGTAGACGCCGCCTAAGTTGCTAGATCAGGAGCATTAAAATATTGTGCCTCACTGTACTTGAAAGACAAGATGGTGAATACCCCCTCACCTGCGACAATGTAAAATTGGAGTCAAGGTTCACACACAGCAGCACTGCAGTGTTATGTTTGCACATTACATCCATTCTGCCACATCCACCTAGTTACAATCTCTGCTTTGAAAAACCAGCAGTTATATTTGTGGCAAAGCCCAACACTGAGATATGTGAGAAAGCACAGTTCAAACTCATGAGGGAGAAATAAGGGGCAGCAAGCAAACGGCTGCTTCGGGAAGCAGCAATGCTCTCGGTATTGCTACCTGAAAACTTAGGAATGAAGAAAACAAAACCAATTCCCATCTGCAGTATAGACAAAGAAGATAACCCTCCCATAGGAGCACAGCATGATAAGTAGCCACAGGGAGAATCACTGTGATCAGTCAGAAAGGCAGGAGAGTTATTAGCTTAGCCCTGAACCTCCTACTTAATGTGGGGCCAGTGGTGATAGTTAACAGACCCTGGCTAAGGTGACAAGCTTTGGACCTGCTTGAGGAAATCCAATTGAGAAGCAGCCATGAGGAACAACAAGCTAGAAACAGATGTTTCAGCTACCAGGATGTGCACACATTTAACCTGAATATCTAGAAAAATTATTATTTTCTATAGATAGCGGTTTCATCTCCTCCTGCAGCTCAGGTACTGTCAGATCTCATTATCCACAACTAAAGTGTTTCGTTTGTATTTTGGAATAGATCTTAAATCCAAACAGAACTGTTTGAGTGATAGCTACTGAATGAAGAATGCAAGGCACTAGATTGATAGTCAGAAAATAATTTTAGTGTTCAAGCAAAACAAGGCTAAACTGATGGGAATGCAAAAAAGTTAAGAGTTAAAAAAATAACTGATCCCCACTTAACCCAGCATAAACCATGAGGAAAGCTAGCATTCTTTTAGCTGTTAATTCATATTTCACAACTAACATTGAGTGTGGGTATTTCTACTAGTAAACATCCAGACCGCTGCCAAAATGGGACAGGTTTGTCTAATGGAGTTAATTATGTGCAAAGGCAATTATGCCAAATAGAACAAAAAATGTTAAAAGTCAAACTATTCTTTTGTGCATCTCTGGGCTCCATAACATATAAAGGAGAGTACAAGAATCCTGTGGGATGTTAATATCCCATATGCAATATATACTCTGGTGCACGCTTTCCTTTGCGGTTTTCTAAGTTTCATTAACATTTATGGAAGCCACACATGCACCTCAGGAGGAGAAGATGCCCCACTATGTTGATTTTTACAAGAAATTTGCTATTCTCAACACATGCCCCTTCCAGATTTCAAACAGATCCCATTTTAGGGACATAAAACATCCCTAAATAGTTACTGCTAAAGTTGTTTATGGTTCTACATTTAAAAAATAAATATGTATAAGAGAAATCAATACCATTGACTTGATTGCATAAGCCTATCTCTGAGCACATGGGGAACAGAGGAATATCTTTACAACCAACATTTTCTTTTATGTCTTTCTTAACTTCTAAGTCTGTATAGCTTTAGGGGACAGGAATAAATTAAGCTACTCTTTCAAACTCTTAATTTTATGTTTTGAGTGAGATGATTTTATGTTCTCTTTTGTTGCCATTTCCAAAGCAAATAATCTCAGTAATTTCCAAGATAGTAATAAAATAAGAAGTCCCTGGCTAGAGAATTTTTTTCATCACTTCTAATTACGTTAGAGTATGATAAATTACTCTGATATTTAACTGAAAAAACCAAAACAACCCAAAGATGTTTTCAGTTGCCTTTCTCCCCTCTAAGTAATATCATAGCAGGGAAAAAAAAAAAGTAGATTAGTACATGAAATACTAAAAATGTAAATTAGTACACAAAATACTAGGTGACCGAAAAAGTATCAACTGATAGTAATACCTAAGCTCCATGGGGATGTATGAAACCTATCTTCATTTTTAACTTGTCCAAGTTCTAAATTCTAAAAAAAAATCAGATATAGGTGATAGCTGGTTTTCCAAATGATAGACATATAGGATTGACAAAGATACAGGAATTTTTGTTAGATATAGCTTCTTCATACAGTGTTTGTTATCAACCCAAAGCAAAACTTCTTAAAAATGCACCTTCAACTTGTTTTAGATAACCATAGTTTTGCAAGCATCTGAATAAAAAGTTCCTTCATAGTGTAGTTTTACTTCAGAGGAATCCAGTGGTTGAAAGACCAGAAATCTACCTTTTCATATGTACTTAAATATTTCATTTCAGCTAATTCAGGAAGCTACAGCCTTCTTCCAGCTAAAAAATAGTACAGCCTCTCTAGAATTTAAAAAAATAAAAATTATGTGTTAAAACCTGTGCTGAATAAAGTGTTTGCTCTACTTCCATGTAGTACGAAATTCAGTTCATTAACTTCTCTTGTTTCTGACATCATACCTTTTTTATGGATGTTTTAAGTTTTGAGCAAACAATTACCTGGTTTATAGGCATAAGTATCTAGAAGCTCCCAAACCTCAAGAAACAAAACACTATGTTCCAAAAGAATATTAAAAAAACCCTGATTTTTGAAATTTAAGCAAACTGACAAAATAAAATCAACTGTATAAAAAAGCACATGCCACTGTTTAAAGCTAAGCATCACTTTCACTACCTTACATGTCAAGTAATGGAAAGTATTGCATGCTACAATAAATTGAAGGTGGTATCTGACAGCAAAGTGGCCAAATTCTGAGTTTCTTGGGAAGCCCAACAATTAAAATAACAGTATGCTGGAGAATAGCTGTGCCTGCAGGATGGTGGGGGTTCACCACAAAAACAGCCTATGTCTGTTTTATACTATGAATTGCAGGACTCAGTCCTCCATTTCTTTAACTGAATACTATGCAGGTGTTCTGAAATATTTAAAATAATCAGCAAAACAGAAAAGCATATATATCATAGTCTGCAAAGAAGCACTATGAGGACCTCCAAGATCAAGGAAACTACTGATTCGAAAAAAGCACATGAATTGTGCACTTTCCCCTTGAAATCAAGTCTCCTTTTTACAAGATAGTGTATGAAAACTAAGGAATAGCTAATTTCCATTCATACAGTACTTCATGTAAAATTCTGATGAAAAAGGGAAGTTGCCATCATTTATATGTTGCACTTGAAGCAGCCAAAAGACAACGCGTTCCGGCAAGGGCGCTTCCAAATACCCTCACTGAATTTTGCTGGTCCAGGTGATAGGGGCAGGGATAAATAAAATCAATACAAACTAGTTTCTACAAGCATCATCATGCGAGGGAGTGCAGTGGTTGTCACGCCGCTGTTTTAAGCTGCCTTGTCACCCTCAATGTCTGTTCATAGATTGGTCTACTTCAGGTGCTTTTTTTTTTAACCCCCCACAAACAAGGCTTAAAATTCATACGTCTGGACCACACCAAGAAGCTTCAGTTTTGCAGCCTGCTTCCCACAAACTGCAGAAGGATGTGTTCATAGATGAACAGTTATGTTCAGGAACAGTAATTGTTACTGATGCCAGTAACACAACCAGCTCTACTAGTGATGAGAGGACTCTGAACTCCATTCTATACAACAGTTCAATTCCTTATTATGAATAGAATTACATTAAAAATGTATGATGCAATCTTTTTCACAGCACTCCAGTGGAATCCTAGCTGCTTTCATAGTGCAGCTGGAAGTCTGCAAGTATAACAATTGTCCAAAAAAGTCACCAAGACTGCCACCGTTTCCTCTGCCCCCAGACAGAGATATGCATTTGTGTGAATTTTAACACTTCTAAACTGCTTTGCAATTATGGTTATAAACTCCAAGTATTAGCCCCATCAACAGGTGGAGATGCTAAAGGCAAAGACAATTACCAAATACCACCCTAATACGAAGGGAGCTCCAAATTGTCTGGGAGAGCTTAAGTGTTAACAGTAGAACTGGTTTTTATGTATCTTCATGATGGCTTTACACAGCCATCAGGTAACGTGCAAGTTATGGAAGAAACTTGGGGAAAGTAATGGAATGGGCTGAGATAAACATTTCAGTATCTGTCAGACTGTACTGATCTCCTCCATTTATTTTTCTGGTTCTCTATAGGGCACTAGACTTGGACTGCAAATGTAATTTTTTCTTCAATTCCTTGAGAAAAAGGTTATTTCTTTGTTCTTAATCATTTATTCTGTGGAAGTAGCTTCTACATTTCAGATACTTTCTCAATTTCTATTTCAGTACTTCCTGCAGAAGACTCAGTAAGAGTCATACAATTAGGGTTGAACAAATAATCAACATCCATATGAAAGATTAAGTGCCCCCAGCAGGATCCACACAATAAACGATTGTGAATGATACCAAAGGATACTCATGCAATGCTTTATTTGTCAGCAAGGCAGATTCAAGTCATGCATTATATACAGGATACCAGAATCATCTTTAAGCCAGTAGGCAAAGTTCTAAAAGAACCAGTTCCAGGGAAATGGAAGGATAAAAACTTGTTTGTTTCTTCCTGCATAAAGATATTTAAAAAAAAAACTAACCAAAAACCCAAACCAATTGTTTTCATTGTAAAGGTATGGGCCAAAATACCCTCAAAGACTGAGGGCCACTCCACCTCACCATGATGAGCTACGCTTAATAGACAAGTATTTGTAGGCAAGTCTTTTGTCACTGAGAAGAAATGCCACAGCACAGGGCAGGGGGGAAACAACACAATGACACACACCAAAAACCCCACAAAACCCCCAATACACCGGTGCCATCATCTCTACTGTCTCTAACACAAATAACTGAAGTCAGTATCAAGGAAACAAGGAGAAATACATGTCAGCTCCAAATATCATTGCTTTTGTGTGCCTTGGTCAGACTTCAATTGCCATGTATTGTGCAATCAAGCTAAAATACCTTTGTTTTCAACTCCACTCAAAATATAATTCCCTAACCTAACCCTGTTTATTAACAGCACGAACGTTTTGACCCTAAAAGGTATCCTAGCAACATTAATGACCCAAACATTAATTCTTATAAAGGCAGTATGTCAGTTTACTGATGCAGATTCCTTTTCACTCCGAAGTAATGACACTAAAAACCTATCTAAAATACGTGAGGGTCTCACCCACAGAACCTCCTTTCCTCCAATTAGAAAGTCATTGTCCAAGATCAAAGCACCATAGTAACTTTGGAACTTTATAAAATTAAACCCAAACGCCTTCCTTCTACACCAGAAAAGGAGGATTAGTCTATTAAAAAATAAACATTAAGAAAAAGGTATCTAGGTGATCCTGCAATAAAGCCTTTAACTTCATCTTTTGCTTTGGCATCTCCAGTCACTGAGTGTTTCATTTAGCATTGCATGAAATGGAAACAACAGAAACAGATTTCAAAACAAAATTTTGTACACCTACATTTGAAATGCAGATGCACGTGTCTCACAAATGATTGGTGTGTTTAAAGAACCAAGTTGATTGGCACATGCTTTCACTTAATGACGGTAATTACAAAGAATAACAACTCCAAACCACATCTGTTCAATGTAACAATCCTGTTGTGCTATGCAGATTACATTGAGGGCTGTCAGAAATGCCAATTTTGCCACAAATCATGCATAAGCACATTTGTAAGACAAGAAACAGATTAATAAGCATCAACACTTTTCTGTAAACACTTGTTGAAGAGAATCAAAGCTGTTAGCACTGAAGGAAGCTATACAACAGTGGATGCTTTCTCTATCAAGCCTGAAATAAAAATTAAAAAATTACAGGAAGGACAAAAGTGCAGGCTGGATTCCCAAAGAACAGATCTCTCACAGCAGACCAAGGAGTGGAAAACTCAACCACCATGCTTCATGTGAACAACATTCAATCACATTTACCTTTTCATCAGTTCTCACTTAAAAATCTTAATTTTGCATAGTGTTAGGTAATTAATGCAAAACCAGTACATTTTTTAAATTATACTGAATTCAAATATCTAAAATACTGTACAAAAAAAGAAGCTTAATTCTAAGCTGAGTAAACATAGGTACAAGTTTATAGGTGTTACTTTTCCACTATTTTAATATTATTTTAACATTCTGAAAAACGTCCTGCTTTAAGCACAGCTATTTTTTGTTAATTGCATAACATGCAAATGAGAATTGAAGCTAAAACCACTAAGTGAAAAAAAACCTGAAATAACTAAGTCATAAACACTATGAACTTTTTTTTTTTTAACCACAGGGTAATTGTAGGTACCTTTACTCAAAAGTTGTTTAAGATTCAGGGTCATGTTTTTCTACAGCAAAGGAGCTTGGAGTTATAGGCAATCACATGATCTCAGAGAAGTCATTAATGTAATATGACTTTGTTTGCTTTTATATGACAGAAGACATAACAAGATATAGCTGACATGCAATATAATTGTAGAATAAATAAATAGCGTGATTTTAAACCAAAAAAGGCTCTTAGATATGCTCCCCTCAGTACTATAAATTTAGGAATGGAAAGAGAAAATATTTTATTTTAAATTTCTTTGTGAATTAGTTTTCCAGTAGTATGACATAGTTGACTAAACACAGAAACTGTACATGTACACATATAGGATTGTAACAAATCTTTTTGGCTGTATTTTCCCGAATTGTCTGAGCTTATTCTTGTTCACAGACGGCTACAACAACTATCTAGTGGACCAGTTAGTCATACTGCAGATATATCCAGAGATGAGACCTTCAAGTGCATTATTTGCTTTTAAATTAAGCTTTAATTTACCTAAGTGTCTCAAATTAGGAAAAAAGAATTTATTGATAATGCTGATATAGCTGCCTCAGGCATTTAAAGCACATCAGGAAATCAACAATTTGCATCACACTTAAAGATTTCATAAAAAGACTATCACCCAAGTATTATAACCTACAAAACATCTAGAAAGAGTAGTACAATTATTTGCATGCTCTAGGCTTATTCAGTTTCCAATAAAATGAACAAAATCTTTGAGTTATTAATAGGAAAGATAGTACAGTAAGTCTCATATCCTGCAAACCATTCGAACTAATGACTCGGCAGTTCTTCTCAAACCCATAAAGTTGTAGAAGAAGTTTGGATCCAGCCCTTGTTTTGTGTCAAATCCACATACCTCTAGTTTTCTGTTAGGGCTGCAGGATTGCTGTGAAGTTACCTAGCTGCCTATGTGGTCACAGTGGTGATGACTGTTCTCAAAAGAAAAAAAAGGGAAGCAGGAATACATCATAACTTCTAAAGCTTGCATTCATTCACGTCTGTAAATATGTACTGAACACAACAACAAAAGTGTCTTTAAAACCCTGGTAGCTGCCTTTGCAGCATTACTTCTATCAAGCCATTAGCAATAAAATTAACGATTGGTGATTATTCATTGCAAGTCTCAAGCCGAAACAGTGATAGCACTTAGCCAACAGTTTTGCAAACTGTGTCACTGTGTGAGCCAGGGTTGAAAGTTCCTGACTAAGGAGCGCACCTGCCCGTCAGAACCATTGCTTAACCCTCTCCTCAGGCTGTAGCTCAGCACGCTGCCTAGTGCAGGAGGAAAGCATTCTCTATCGCAATATTCTTCATCGCAGCAAATATGTCAGCCTGGAGACATTTTCTCAGAACCAGCTGCTCCTGTGGTATCTTGGCATTTGAGTAAATGATTTGCAGAAATTCCACAGGGAAGGAGGTACTTTAAAGGCTGCCGGGGAGTGTGATAGGGCTAGAAGAGTGAAGAGGCACAGCTGTGACAGCTGAAAGCAGGATAAGCTGCCACTGATCTGTTTCTATGCTTATCACAACACCCATTAATCAATTCCAATCACAGCAGGCCCACCAACTAAACTATACTCCACCTCTCAAAAATTGACTACTCAGCCTTAGCAATCCTCCTGAAAAATTGTTCATCTGAAAAAAGTGTCAGAGGGGCTAGTCTATTTTATATCACTGTATTTGCATTTTAAAATACACCAAGCAAGAGTTAAAATACCAACCGGCCTTTTCCTGAAAGGGTTCAAAATTTCACTGGAATTTTTAGTGTATGTAATTTTAAGTGAAAAGAAAGCATTTCCCTTATGCTTTCTCAAAGTTGTGCCACAGATGAACTCAAGGCCAACAGCAGACCAAAAGGTCTGTACCTTCAAGACAACCTAGAATATAAATAATTTTTACCCTACCATTTGAAGAGTCTCTTTAAATACGTTTCACATTCTATGTGAAAAAATATAACTAGAATTACAGTAAAAATTACAGAATACACCAATACATGGAATGCACCAAATTGCACTGAAACATCATTAGATATATTCTAGTTGGTAGTAAATTTCCCATTATTTTTGAAGCTTGCTTTAATAAGCATACTTCTCCCTAACATTAAAGCCCACTATTTGTACATATCATATCACATGGATGTGCAAACTCTGCAGGGTTGAAAGGAGTAGTCCAGTTCCTTCAGTACATAAGTTGCAGTAATATCAAATCACTAAAACTACTGAGAAGGCAGTTGTGTAATTTGCTTGCTTGTTTGCAAATTTTCAAGTCATTAATGTATTTTACAGTTCCTGCCTTTGCTGACCCCAGGTCTAACCACACCAAAACAAAGTTGCCCGTTCAGAGAATATAACATCAATCAATTAAAAGTAGAACTAAGGAAAAGATTTTTATGCCTCACAAGTTCCACAAGATGTTAAAGGATAACGTAGGAACACCTTTCCACAGATTTCAGAGAACAAACCTGACTGAGTGAGATCTCTTAGAACAAGGAGTGGAGATTTCTGAATTTCTGGTCCCCACTACTTTCCATTACATAGAATTCAGTCTGGTGTTGACAGGCCAGAAGCTTTAAACTCGACTTGGCATGAAAGAAAGCACTTAATCAGAAACCCAGCTACTTAAAGCAACCACTTGAATGGATTAAGTGCACTTTGTCTATCTCTGCAGTGTCAGTTTAAAGCTTGGAAGGAGGTTTTCAGAATGAACCAGATAGTACAGTGACTCAGGCTTCAAAACCTATCTAGTGGGATCTGCGCACTGAAAGAGCGTGGCAGGTTTTGGAAAATCTCCCAATATAATACCCCACTTTAACAGCTTCCTTATTTATGCAGCTGTCATGTCCCTGAAGAATAGCACTCAACCTTTTATAAAAAGCTGTGTATTTTAATAATGGTGTGGGTTTACAAGAGCTAGATGGCTGCTGTGACATTTGTCAAATTTCACTAATTACCAGAGAACGGCACAGGTAATTTCCAAAGACCACATTACAAATGCATGCAATTTAGAGGGCTTCAACACGTGTGTGTTTGCTGAGAGTTACTGTTATTTACACAGCATCAACAGTTTTTCTAGTTGATCTACAAACAAGAGAGAGCCTGGCATAATTACTGTACAACACCACAGAACAAACAGCAAAGTTTATGCTAGTTATTCAGCAGCAGCCCACGATTAACAATAGCAAGTGATTGGCTCACTTTTGAACTCTTCCTGTATTTAATATGAGGGTGTCAACCATCAAAATGTCAAGAGATATCTTTCATGCTAAACTTAAATGTCTTACTACCAAGACAAAATTCTGAGAGACCTTATATGCTGTTCATGTCATGCATATGATCAGTAATGTCACCTGTAATACCACAAAATACACTTTTGTGCTTATTGTTAAAATTATTTTGACAAAAAGATGGCTATACTCTATGTATTGGCATTGCAAAACAGACACATTAAACATGCTGGGGAAATTCTGCATTTAGAATCAGATAAAGTGGTACGTTATTTATAACTACTTTTCTAACCCTATGAAAACCTTGGTAAGTACGACAACTGCTATTCATCTTCACCTGCATTACCTTCCTTCCTTTTGTCACCTTCATCATACTGGAGATTTAAGGATTTTGGGGTTTTTTACTTCCTTGACCTCCCTTCAAACAGGTACAACTGGCTCTCCTCTAGATGGCATTTCTAGGAACAATAGAATAATGTAAAAATGCTACCTGTGTACTATAAAGGCATTTAGATTCTCCGGACCGACAATTTCAAATTATTTTTTCTCCCACTTGTTTTCAGCTCTAAACTCTTTAGGACAGAGATTTCCTTTACATGTGGAAAATGCCTACCAAATAGCTAGCATTTACACAATCTAAATAACAACAGTTATCTTTACCGAAGCAAATTCCTGATGCAGCCCCTGCAGTGGCCAACTAAAAGCAGCTTCAGCCTCTTCAAGCTGCTTTTACAATCCAATTTTGCATTTACACTAAAATAGAAATGTCTATATGTTTCTCATGTAAAAAAAAACAAACAAGAACCACTGAAGGGAAAAAAAATTGCTTCCAGCAAGCAAGCAAGCTAAGAAACTACAGACAGTATGAACCTCGAGGTCTGCATCTCATGAAGATGGAATATACCAATGTGCTCTGAATATTGAGACATTTGAAAGCACAGAAGTAATAGAAAACAGATCAGCTGTGCACACACATAAGAATGTGCTCACTCTTTATAAAACAAACATACTAGCATGGAAATCCATTACATACCAGGTTTAGAAGTATCTAACAGGAATCTAATAACTTAGTCATAAGCCACTCTACTACATGAAGGTGTTTTTTATTGACGTCTTTTGATCATAAAGCAAACATTGATAAGCTGTCAGAAGAAATTCACCCAGCTCCTGATTTATGCAAATACTCAAATGTTTCAATCAGAAAAAGGGGCTGCAAAAATAATCTTAGTCGACACAAAAGCCAACTTTGTGCATTCAGAGTTATATTGTCAATTCTATCCTAACAGAAGTGTTACTATGATACCTTATTGTGACTACGCAGCCTAAACAGAAATAGGAACAGGAGCTGGTGTACTGCACTGCCTGCTGGTCCAGAGATTTTAAAGTTTCCATTGAAAATGCTTGGCAGATGACTCCTTCCTCACAAGAGACCTAGGACACAGAAGCATTTTGGGCAGGGGAATTTCTGTTAAGCAGTAGTCACTCCAACACTGCGTAACTGCAAAAAAGTATCAGCAACCTGGTAAATAGATGGCTGCCACATTCTAACACCAAGACAAACCAGAGAAATATTTAGACTCACATCATGCCTTCAGCCTCAATAAAACCCTCCAAAGTTCACTTAAGCGTACCAGTCACAAAAACCTATTTTTAAGTTTAGCTTCTTGTATGCAATATTCAACGTTTCCAAAATACTGTGATGATTTTCACTACCATTTACAAAAATGTTAGGATTTAGGGTTTGGGTTTTGTTTGGTTGTTTTTGGGGGTTTGTTTTTTTTTTTTTTTTTTTTTACATACTACGAACAACAAATATTTTCAAGAATTTAGAATGTTGTTTTTCTCTGAAAGCTCCAGTTATCTGAGAAATCAGGAGAAAAGCCCAACAATACGGTTTTGTACCTCTGTGCATTTGTGAAGAGGTCACTGGTGTCTTTACTTCTCCACACAGAAAATGCTGGTAAACACCCTCTCAGGACACAGCATCGCTGGGTTAAAGCATATAGCACAGAAGATCTTCATTCTCAGGACATCATTGCCTCCAAATACAATGTTGCCAGTGCAATGTGTCATAAACGGGTTTTATGAATTGTATCTTACTGAAGTCTCATCTTTCCTAGACCACTGCTGTAAACAAATAGCACGGAATTCTAGTCTCAAGCAGTGAAAAGGGACCATTGAACTGAGATTAAAAAGCAGCTTCCACTGGGGTTCTAGGTATTGTAAGAGCAGCCGCACATGATCATAACAACATTATGAAAAAAGCACAGTCAAGCCACATTGCAGGGCTCATGTACGTGCAGTGCTCCTAAGTAATAACACCTGCTTAACCTATTACTATATAGGACATTGTCTACAGCTGGTTTGTAAGTTCTTGTACAGACTTATAACTGTAACCTCACAAAGTGTGTATTAATATTTTATCTCTCGCAACAGCTTAGGGCTATTCCCCTAAAGGTTAAAACATACCACCTCAGACAAGGAGATCCACCTGGAGTTAGGAGTCTATTTCTTCAGTAAGTGGTTCATAAAGATATAATTAGACCACTGATTTACTTTGCAGCTGAGAGATAGGAACCATCTAATTATTTGAATACATCTGTGGAATGAGAAATGGTTTCTCTACCTTTGCAAAGCACTTTGAGGTCTACTAGTTGAGAAACACTGTAGATTTTCATGAAATTCCAGCCAAAGCAGAACAGGAGATAGTTTTATAATGACTCAATAACATCAGAAGTTCGGCAGAGGTCAACCTGCAGCTGTTATGATCCAAGTACATTAGTACTTTGCAAAGAGAAATCCTCTCTTTAAATTGTAACTATCAAGAACTTTATCTACTTCTTGCTTTCTGAAAACAAAACAACCCCAAAAAGCAACCCCCAACTTTAAGTGCAAGATATATCAGGAGATCTATCCAATACTGATCTTGCTGATGGGTCTGCAAAATGCTTAATGCTGCTCATGAGTTGAAAAAAAAATTTGAGTTTAGTGGCTTGGGGACGTTTTTTGTTGGGTTTTTTTCATTTTTTTCATCCTATGCTACCAAGATATGGTTAATAAAATAGCCCTAACCTTGCATTCTGATTTATATATTTTTAAGCACAGTAATTGACAAAGTTTGATTACTTCATGATCATTTTTACGCTTGTATTAGAGGGGTAGCATTGTGAGTAAATGCAGATGTCTCATTAAACAAAGAATCTCAAAAAAAGTCTCCCCCAGGTTTACAACCTTCACAAGCAGCATAGGCAAGGCTGGAAAAAGACAAGCATCTCAGATGTTACATTTGGATGTAGTTTGAAAGAATGATGTTAGGCAAGCTAACAAACACAAGGGATTATTCTAAACAGGGGAAAAAAGTTACTAGGTAAATAGTTCTGGAGTATTGAATTTCTCCGAAGAGACAGACAGGTTTTTATAATAACACTTCTGTCTTGGCACAAATATAAACCTTAACAAACCTCAGTTTCACCATTAGAACACATTTACAACAACTTCTATTCACCAAGTTAACCTGTTAAAAAACCAAAAGAAGATTGTAAGCTGTTTCTTACCTACAAGTTACAAAAGGAAACACCAGAATTTCTAATTTCCTTTCTGAATTTCATCCTCAACCCATTATGTGACTTGTGGTAGAGACAAGGAGGAATAAGGAGCCATTTGAATCCCTGTGCAGCAAAACATTAGTATATTTATAAGCAATTTAGTGATTAGAAGTGTCTGAAAGATGAACTTGAAGTTAAACAGGCACAAGATTTCCTTCACTGGGCCATAATGTTTCCTAGCTTTATGCTTCCCAAGTCTAAATCTGAGCTAATAAAGTAATTTCTTTCTGTGTTATCCACATGAACACCACAGGAAAAGTTATTCCTTATAGTTAGGCAGCTATTTAAGAAATCTACTTGAGATATTGATAAAAAACCGTTTTGAACTATATTCTAGACAAGCAAAGTTACATGCTTTTTTAAAATAGTAACTTCTATACATTGAAAATGCTAAAATAACAGTGTAGAAAATTAAGACTAGTGTAGCGGTTATACAGAGATACATGCAGTATCTTGATCTTTACAGATACTAAAGCTGTAATACAACTACTTAACGGAACAGGTAACAGAAAAAGTTACCCTATAAACTGCACAACCCTCCGAATTTTGCTATAGAAACGAATTTAAGTTTTCCGTAGGAGCGCGGCCTGAGGGTTTGGGTCAGGCAGCAGCCAGGTGCCGCCAGGCCGGGGAGGGCTCGGGCGGGCACGCCTTGTGGCACACTGCCATCTAGCGGCCGCAATCGGAATCCCTCGGGCGGCTGGAGCAAATTCCCGCCTCAAATACTGACAAGGCCATACAATCTTTTAGGAAACAGTCCTCTAACTTAATGCTTGCTTAATATTTGACCACCACATTACCCAAGGAGAAAGAAGAAAAAACACAAAACCTAGGAAAGGCACTTTAAAAAACTTTTTAGAAGGGCAGACAATGGCAGGCCAAGGGAAGGAAGGTTTAGCTTAGATATCAGGGGCAAGTTTTTTTACAGAGAGAGTGGTGAGGGGCTGGAACAGGCTGTCCAGAGAGGTGGTAGATGCTCCATCCCTGGAAGTGTTCAAGGCCAGGATGGATGGGGCCCTGGGCAACCTTGTGTAGCTCCAGGCCTGGAGGCTGGTGTCCCTGCCTGTGGCAGGGGGGTTGGAGCTCTATGATCCTTGGGGTCCCTTCCAACCCATGCCATTTTAGGCTTCTATGAAAGGCACGCCTCAGCTCTCCACCTCCTTGAAACTGCGCTTTTTGGGAAACATATGGTATCAGCAGAACTTTTCCAAAATGAAAGGAAAATCCAAAGCTATACAAATGTTGAAGTTCTGGTTATCATCTGTCTTTTTCTGAAAATGCTCTCCAGGGACAATACCAGAAAATGGTAGAATGAAAACAGCTACAAGAGTCACGAAATAAGCGTCAACAACTGACGAGTTGTTTTGGATAAGGAGTTGCTGAATCAGGCCTGGCAGCAGAAGACTCAGTTTGACAGTAAAACAAAACAGGGAAGTGTCCCATCTATCTCATGAAATAGCTGTGGGACATGGCAGCACACCAGCGCAGGAGAACACCAGCAAGGGCTCTTGCTGCTGGAGTATGTTAGGGGTCCGTATTAAAAAACAAAACCACCCACAAGACCCCCAACCCACCCAAAAACCCCACTATGTCATGAGCACTCTATCCGGGACATTATTAGTCAAACAAATTATTTAAACACCTGAATCTATAGACAACTCCCTGCAGTCTCTGGGGCAATCCCAGAAGCAGTGACCCTCTAATGACAGCAGCAGCAGAGGGAAGAGCCTGGATTCCACCCTAGAGGGTTAGCCACAGCTGTCCAAGGCAAGTATTTAGGGACACATTTACAAAAGTCTTATGCAAACAGGAAATAAATTGTCCAGTACCCTCCTTGCATGAATCCGCTGCTTATCGTTCTTTTGCTACTCACAAGCCTCACAGTGCTACCTCATAGCACTCCATAAGCATTTTTACAGAGCAGGCTGGATCCCCTCTCCTGATAACCAGCAAAACTAGAACAATACACTGCTGCACAGCAGGATGAGGAGTACAAAGGAACACCTTTGCATACTTCCTTTTGGATTGTGATACATGCTCTGTGCAAGGTTAGCATGGTATTAAAGGTTTATATGTATTATACACATACTTCACAGCTTGATTAATCTCCTTGTAGAAAGGTTTGCCTCAAACTTGCACACTACTTGTCATAAACAAAAACTGAAGGCCAGCTAAGTTAACATTAATGCACTGTTTTCTGATTTTTATCTTCATTAATCAAATATTTAAGAATATAGCTTGGTACTTTAAGGGTAAGAAGAAGAGATGAAAACTTATTTGTAAGGGGACAGGAGAAGAGCAAAACTGAAGACCAACAGTATCCTGTTTATTAGCTTTGCTATCTACTGTTGAAGAAGGGTAAGGAGTTCAAAACCAGTCTTTATTTCATTCCACACTTACCCTGCTGAATTTGTCAAGTCCCTTGTAATCAAGCATTCTTTTAAAAAAAAAAAACCCACACATTTAGGACAATTACTTTCATCATACTCCAGAATTAAATTAAAATACAATTTTGAAGCAAAAGTATCTAATAAACATCATTCAGCTCACACATTTCAACTTCATATTTTATCTATTCATATGTCCTAGAGAACCTGCTTTGGCAGGGGGTTTGTACCTAATGATCTCTGGAGGTCCTTTCCAAACCCTATGATTCTGGGATTCTGTGATCTTAGGGGCTTTTCTCACCATGTATAAATGACCATATATGGATAATAAAGTTATGATACAAACTACCAGTAGAGAGTTTCAGGTTCAATTTCGTGTTTAAAAAGTTGATTTACATTTTCTTTCCCTCTCCCATGCAGGCTGATGGTCACCTCCAATAGCTGATGCTACATAAAAACCATAGTTATCTATCATTATGCATTTATTTTCTAATGAATAAGATTTTTGATCTACACTTACAAAAAAATGCAATAGTGCTTTTAAAAGTTGTGATTAAAGCAAATAAAAATACTGAAAAGCATAATTCTTAAAAATCATTGCTTTTGTATTTCATTAATGCAATTCTGAATTTCATCCCAGAACTGTGTTTTGTGATGTGAAATGCCTGAAAATGGTCAGCAGTAGATTTTGTTATAGAGAGAAACACACACAAAGGCCCCTTTAGTCACCAGTAAATTCGAAGGAATGTGCTGTCAGAGCTACTGTGGTGGCAGAGTCTTAACAGTTAAGATCTGACTTCCATTGGAGAGCTTCCTAAGCCAGGCTGTCCTATTACAGGCAGTTACACTCTAAGTAGGGCACAACAGGTTCCCAGAATGTGGCTGAGGAGGAAACATACAGTTACAATCAAACACAGCAGACTGACAAGTGGGAAATCATTCAAATGAACCAATACACACATTCAAAATAAAAATGTAAAGGCTTCTCTAAAAACCCAATACCAAGGCCTGAGCAGACCCTGAGAAAGCAGCCAAACTCTTTGACAGACCTAGCTGGTACCAAGGTGTAACAAAAGCATCACCACAGCAAAGGTGCACAAGAAGATTAGCCACCCTGTTTCCTTTTCAGGAGCTCAAAGTAGGAAATATTATTATTATTATTCAGCTTTTGGGAAGTTTTACTTTGTATCTATAGCTGATTCTTGCACATTATTCTGTAAATTTTCCTTTTATGCTTATACATGTATAGCCACAGATAGCTTCATCACACTTCTGCATTTAAGTGCAAGATTTGTACTAAGGTGTCACTATGCAACATAGTTTCTCATTTTTCTGAGATAAACAATCTCTTTATCAATACCATTGCTTGCACACTAGGGTGGGAGGCAGAAATACATTAGTGGGATGTCATTTTCTACCGCAGATAATTAACACACACACTGCAACATAATTCAGCAAGTGAGGGGTTTATACCAATATACAATGCACATAGTTAGGTAGGCTGTGAGATCAAAAATAGCATTGCACCAGGTAAAACAAATGTCATGCTCCAACTTGAAGTGTATTTGAATCACTACAAATAACATTTCAACAAGTCCCCAGTCTTTAAAATATTTTAAGTAACAAAGCAAAGTAATCATGGTTAATGTGTTTGCTGGGGTTTGTTTCAACCTTTGAAGTTTGTCTCTATGTTCTACGTGCCTATATGAGGAAAAAAATTGAACTGTTCAGACAGTAGCTGATATGAATGTAGGTTAAGCTACTAGACTTGCATAAAGATTAATCATGTAATGCTTGTAATAGGGTTAAGGAATCTGCATGAAAGACATCAAGTATAGTTTAACTCCATATGACTAAGATTGGGTTTAGTGTGTAGTTCTGTTGGGTTTTATTGGCTACAGATGACTATCACGAGTTTTTCCTGATACTTTCCTTCCTTTCCTTCAACTCTTTGTAGATGTTTCTGATGAGTTGACTTGGGCTTGCTTTAATTAATAGTTAGCTACAAAACTAGCTCAGATTGAGAGATACCTGAAATAATGTTTTAGGCTGTCTGTGATGCTTGCTGTTGATGAAATGTGAGCTCAGGAGACCTCTTTTTCAGTTTTGTCCTTTAACTGCAACAATCAAATTGTATGTGTGTTGATTAGGTTATATACACTATCTCCTACTCCAGAAGCCAGTGCTATCATGAACATACTAAGACAACAAACAAAAGAGGCAGAGGAAAAAAATTTAAGAGTAACTGAATTTTGTTAGATATACTAATTCCAAGTCCTGAAAAGAACAGAAAATTAAGAGATGACTTACATACATATATTTAATATCTAAAAATAAAATATTAGGACTTTAAAAAAGGCAAATTGGCCTTCCTTGGGAAAATGTATGAGCTAGTCTCAGATCCTACTGAGAGCTAGGAAGAGAATGAAAAAGCAGTCCTAAAATAGAATTTAAAACAAACCAAAAACTCACCATGAAATCAGAAAACAGGACTTTTTGTAGTATGTTACAGTATATAAAGAATGAGAAGAAATTTCCTGTCCAAAAAAAGCAGCTTGTGTTTGCAGAAGTGTATCAGATGTAGTCTCCTCTTCTGCCTGCAGATGCCATTACTGGATCAAACTAAGTTCAAACTGCAGCTTGTTTTCCTTCATCTACAGTATTCTCATACATCAGCAAGTGCTAAAAGAGTTACTTATCCTTAATTTCTAACACTGACACATGTTTTTTAAAAAGCATTAGCAGAATGGGGGATTTTTTCCAAAAATGTATTTATGGATAACACAACTCAACATTGTTCAAAGGCTTCTCAAGTAATCCAGTCTCTGTACTCTGATGATATACTCTCTCCCAGAACTGTTATCTTTACCTGAAATAAGAATGTTTCTTATTTCTGATTAAGGATAAAATGAACAGTTTAGTCCTTAATCAGTTAGACTCTCACAGCTTTACCAATTTCTGCATGAAAAATCATTTACATCATAGTTTTGTGCAGCAATTTACCTCATGTATTAAAGCTGGGTGTTAGAACGTGTAATTTTATTACACATTTATTTCCCTACTATTAAACAAATAAAACTAGAGGCTGAGTCGTAAAAATCAGTAAAGCAGCAGATCAATACACTCAGAATAATTATTAAAGCAGTACTACTTTACAAATAAAGTATTGAACTGGAAAAATACCTGTTCCTTGTTAACATTAAGTGATTTCTGTTATGAGAATA
>VZTU01020414.1:2970-17683 GCA_013400835.1 Zapornia atra | reverse complement strand
GCCAGGCTGTCTCTCCTCACCAGCAGGCTGAGGGTGGGAGGGATCACGGGAGGGGACACAGCCCACACAGCTGACCCAAGCTGACCAAAGGGATATTACATACCATATGATATCTGCTCAGCAATAAAAGGTAACAGAAATTATGCCATTCTTTATGACGTTGTTCTTCTGGAGAAACCACTAAGTGTACTGAAGCCCTGNTGGAGCAACCACTAAGTGTACGGAAGCCCTGCTTCCTGGGAAGCGGCCAGGCATCACCTGCTGGTGGGAAATAGAGAATAAATCTTTTGTTTTCCTTTGTTTCTGCTCATGGCCTTTGCTTTTGCTTTCTTAACGTACATTTATCTTGACCAACAAGGCTTTTTCTTCCATTTTATTTTTCTCTCCTCCCTGTCCTGCTGAGGAGGGGAGTGATAGAACAGCTTGGAGGGCACATCAACCCACCACACACAGCTACCAATTCTCACAAGTGCATAAGCCCAGCAGAAAATCATAATTTTGAAAATTACATGCTACCTATCATTTCTGACTTTGGTACTTTGAGAATACTCCTGCACTATTATTTGTTTCTTTTCAGAAAAAACCCTTGGAAGTCTAGCCTTCAGTTTCTGAAGAACACTTTCAAATAGCACTTTGCAATTATAAATATCAAATATGCAAAACCCATGAGACGCTCTGTGGAAAGTTTATGGAAAACCAATAGCAAATCCTGATTTTACAGTGTTTGGCTGTTCAACAATAGGGGATGCTCATAACTCTTGCTAGGGATTAATTTCTTTAAAACAGTCTTGCTGGTTTTGTTGGTATTACAGAAATTGGCTTAATTATTTTATTTTCAAGTACAGACCAAGTTTACTTTTGCAGTTGCACAGCTGCCAGCATGGTTTTCCTTCAGTTAGAAATACCTTTTTTATATGAAGCTGTTTAGTAGGGTTCTTTTTTATGATAATAGTTCTGTGTTCTTATTTTAGGCCAAATTTACTCTTCTAACCAAAGAAAGACCTCATCCATATGAATTACAAGCCACCTTGGAGGTGTTATAAGAATAAATAACATTAACCTTTATTTACAGGGAACAGCAAAATACTCAGAGCAGCTAGAGCAGGTAAATATGGTCTTTGGACTGTTTTTATAAAAAATTCCTTCTCTAAATAGGTGACAATACAAGGACTATGCACATCCTATCTAGGCCACATGAGGTAAAGGGTTTGCTCTGTCAAGCTCCACATCCCCAGGGAAGCAATAATGTGGAAATTCAACAAACCTTTTTTGGACAAGACTGAGTTAATGTTCCCCAGACTAAACACCAGTGTCCCACACACTCCACATTTTGGGGCAAAAGAATTCCAATCTCAGCAGCATTTAAGCAAAAATGCATTAGGAATTCAATACTAGTCATGACAACATGAAAAGCTGCCTTTTATAGATAAAAAGGAAAAATGTGAGATTAATTCTATTTGGTTAAATTTCACTGAAGGAAATTTCTTTTTATTTCACTGTTCTCTACCATTTCATAGAGTCACTGGCTGGTTTGGGATAGAAGGCATCTTAAAGACTACCTAGCTCCAACATCCCCTGCCATGGGCAGGGACACCCTCCACTAGACCACGTTGCCCAAAGTCCCATCTAACTTACTGCCTACATAAGGAGAAATTTACATAGACTCCAGTGCGAGTCCTTTTCTGGTTTAAGTCTTTTAGGGGCTACACAGTGTATTTGCCTGTTTTTTTCCATCTGGGTCTTCCATCCTCCATTCTGTTACTGTATTTCTTCTGCTGCGTAGTGCTATCCATAGCAACACAGTAACCAAGCTGCACAGTTCAGACCACTGTTACTACTGAACTAGAGCTGGGGTTGGGTGAAGACTACAGGAAATCCTGAATCCTGATATTTTCTCAGCAGTAAATTTGCAGGGGACCTTTTAAAATATCAGTTAGTTTAATCCTTCTCTTCTCCATCCTGCTCTCCAGGATGCCTAGCTTTGTGTTCATTCTCTAGCTGTCTGGTCTTTTTGCAGGCAGTAGAGAGGAGCCCTGCCAACAGCAGTAGTATCTGTCCCGAGGGAACAGGCTGTGACTATGGGCACTTTTCAGAAATGCCACAGAAGACTCCGAGAGCATTTTGTCTCCTCCCCTACCAGGAACTGAGATCCTCTTTCACCAGAAGAGTACTATGTTCCCTCTCTCACTGGCCCAGGCACGCAGCAGAACCAAACAAGAGGTTATGCAGGAGCTGTTTAATACTAGGTCATGTTTTTCTTGCTTTGCATTTTCAAGCACAGCACTTGGGGGAAAGTTCTCAGTTGCATCCCGGGACCTGTTTACCTTCTCATCTAACAGATGCATGAAGTTGTATGGCATAGTGTAACTGGTTAATGCTTTGGTTTTCCATATCACCAATGACTGGTACATGCAGTACAATTCTCAGTTCTTGAAAAAGGGGAGTGGTAAGTGGAGCACGAAGAAAGAGAGGGAGCAAAAAGGCAACAGAAAGGAAAACTCTGCTACCAGTATTTATCTGGCAGCCAGCACTGCTTCTAGCTGGTAGCTAACATCTTTAATGGCCACTGTCTTTAACTGTTGAAAAGAAATACAAGGTTCTCATATTGTCACAAACAGCAAAATGCATGAAAAGGACTGAACCTAGGAAATTTTTCAGGACCTTATTTAACCATCAATAGTAGCATTATTTAAATTATTTAACCTCTTTTTACATCCTGTAAAATATTAGTAAAACCAGATGCATTAAATTTGTCATTGCAAATAAGGTTTTAAGAAGGAAAAATGTTTTGAGGGAATGAGAAAAGCTTTGGTTTAACGTAACTGATAACAGCTGGCACAGGGGTCTTCTGCCATTTACACTTGTCTGTCTTAAATCATTTCCTTATGACGGCTACAAAAGCATTAGTATTACATGACTGAAAACAGCCCTCTGGAAACCTCATGCTGGGCCCTGATACACTATAGATGGTGGTCAAGTACCCATGAGTCACCAAAGGTACATAAACTCTCTCTTTCAAGTGCAATGGTAATACTTCTAAGTCAAAGAACCTATCTAGGTAGTTCAAAGAACCTAAACATCAGAGCAGGTAACTTAAAATGTCCTATGGAAGCCCTCCTTTCAGAAATTCGGAGTCTAAAGTGCAAAGCCACAGCTATATTCATGAATTCAGCTAACATCTCAGATGCACTCGTGCCAGGTTCAACCGGAACTCCCCTGAGCATTAATGGGAATATCATTATGCCTTATCATGCAACTTGTGTTAAGAAGTAAATCGCTCTACAGAGCACTATGTGATTATGTTAGGAGGGCAGACAGTTTGTACAAGTCAGAGAACAAGGCAGATCAAACCAGAGGTCTCTACCAGATAAACAGCTACATGAGATCTTCTATACACTGAAATAAAAGTTCATCTTAAGTCTTTCTAAACTGATGTGAAAGACATCTGGTTACTCAGCTCAATAAAGAAAAGGCCCATGAACCAGTCAAATATAACTACAGCACCAAAAGTATCTCTTGCACCAAGCAGAGAATGGTTCTCATGCACACAGGAGGCTGCCACTTCCCCCACCTCATGCAGAACACATCCTAACATACTGTAACACCCACCATGGCCTCTTTGGGGGTCACAAGCTTCTGAGGTGCTAAATTCCTGCTACTCTAACTTGGCTTTGACACTGCCAAGCTGTTGATATACAATACCTGCTCCAGTACGCCAGCTAGTCAGCATGGCACCATCCTTATCATTGCTTGTTTACTATAACCCTGGAGCAGGGCTTAGCTCATTGCAAGCATTTGTTTTCATAAAACACTGGACAGATACATCTGTCTCTCTGTACCTTTCCTTTTTTTTAACTTTTTAGAAGTAAATTCTTCCTCCCTGGAAATTCAGTTTATGAGGGACTGAGAGTTTTCCTTGATCTGTCAAATTGGGTAGTTTCAGTTTCTCACTTTTTGGACATTACAACTCATGAGACTTTAACACAGGTGGCCATTTAAAGTTTATTTCTTCATAAAAAGAGTCCTGGAATATATCAGCTGGCCTAAATGAACTCAATCTCAGCAACATGCCAGGAAATCTCACTTCCGATAACACTATACAGAGGGATGCCTGAAATGTGGCAACACCACTTTTAGTACGAAAGATGACTTCATTGCATTACTAATGCCCAGGTATATCTTACTGACAAGGAGGAGCATCACACATAGTCATGTATTTGACTAAGGAGATTGTAATTTATAAAATAATATTGGTAATGTGTCTTTAAGGTTTCTTCCAGTCCTCTGTTTTCCGCTGCCAGTATTCAAATACTCCTGAGATGTCTGCGGTGGGATGATTTGCTATGCCTTGCCAGAGCAGGAAAAGAATTTGAAGAAGGCTTTTTGGCACAGATTCAAGATAAAAGCATGTTTCTTATATGCAGTGTCTCAATTCCCTGAATGATTAACAAACCACATTTAGCATATGCTTCTGATGCTTTGAATATCTTTCCAAAGATGTGGTCATAGCATTTTTTATACTTTTAGGAAATAATGAAGGAATTAAATCTAGATAAAACTGCTGGATTGGATTCCTTTACTTTCAGCAAGATTGAGCCTGCTCCCTTGCAATTCTGGATGTCTTCAAAAATGTAATTACGACAATATACCTGTGAATAAGGCGAGTAATTTGAAAGGGAATGCTACTAATAGTATAATGTAAAACTTGCAGGTTTATTTTCAGTCATGTTATATATTGTAATAAGTGGAACCATACATGATACACCAGGATTTTTACTTCAAAAAAAGAAAAAGTGTGATTTCAGCTAAGTATAAGCATAAAGGAGGAAAAAATATTTTAAAACTCCCCACACACATAGATCCCAAAGCTGTTTGGTTTGTTGGGGTTTTTTCCCCTGTAAACTCCCCTTGGTAGGTATTAAATACAATCAAGCATGTGCGAACTTTAAATTTAGCCCATCAGCTATCACAACAGCTGAACTGCTCCATAGAGGGGCAGGTGCTGTTGACGATACACACATTTCTGTGCTTGGAGCTATGCTTGTGGAAAGCGTATACTGTACATTCCAGCTTCATGATGACACAGCTGTACCCCAGGATACGCATTTCTGCACTGTGGATGTCCCTCATCTGCCAGGATGGCTGATGCCTGCGAGCTCTGGTTAGAGCTGGCGTTGTCACTGGCAGAAACACAAGATGAGGTGATGCTTACCCTTATAGGGGGGTGGGGTTCATAAAACTGAAGGTCATAAAATCCATAAACGAATAGATAAAGTTCAGAGAGATGTATAGAAATTTCCATCATAGCCCTGGCATGAATTACAACTTTTCACAGGCTGTTAGCTAAGCCTGCTGCTCTCTGCTGCTTGGGCTTGCCTTGTCTAAAACAGGAGACAAGAACATCAGTCATCTTGTATAGGAAGAAGTGTACAGAGGAACAAGGATAATTTTAGCAGGGAGTCAGCAGGGTGGCAGAAAGACAAAGCACAGCAGCTCTGACACAACAGAGTGCGAGTGAGACGTCAGCTGGACACCTCTGCAGGAGCTGCGTTTCTGAACTGGAGGATGTCATCAGTTTATCATCACCATCATGACTGCTGCTTCGCAGACATCTGGATGAATCTAGTCCTAGGTCTTTCACCGCTTCAAGGACCGAGTCATCTAGATAAAGGGTACACCTTCTCACAATGAGTCATCTCACATGCCCTTTCCTAGCCCTCAGCTTCTCAATTCATCTTTGAGCAAGGTTAGTTCTGGTTCACCATATTCCCACGGAAGTGGATGTCATTGTGCAGGCATCTCCATCAAGAATTTAGGTCATCATGTCTCCACCAGCACTGGTCTCCCCTGCCAGAGCATGCCTCTTGAGCATGCCACCTCCCGGAGATGACTCTCAGCTCTTCACTGCAGTAGTCCTTTCACCTTCCAGTCACTGTGAGAAAAGGAAAATCCCACTCTAAAAAGTATTGCATGACATCTGAGAGAGTTGGTCGTTACTTCCTTCTCATGCAAGCTAAGAAAGGAGTCATCTCCACTTAACACTCCAAAACATATCAGAGGAACATAGTAGACAAAAAAAAACCAGCAGAAAGATTCATAGAGGCCATGGGAAACTGAGCACACAGAGAGGGAAAAAAGCCTTTCGAGTGAGTAGGAAACAAGGAGGAAATGCTGCATGTGAGGAGGTTATCCTCACCACAGAGCCAGTGCACTGCAGCAGGAACAGGAGCAGTCTTGCCTGCTGAAGCAGGATAGTCAAGGGAAAGAAACTCTGGAACCTGTTCACAGCTGAACCAGTTGCTACCAAGAACTTAAATGTTCTTCAGCCTGGCTCCAGGACATTAGTCTTGCAGCTGTATTAGAGACTGACAACACATGGCTACTGGAAAAATGCAAGATTGGTCATGGGCTGTAGGGAGGAGAAGGCTGGATGACATGAAGTTGTGTCTCCCTGGTGGCTCCAGCACGGAGCACCCATGCACTGCTCCTGTTGTCAAGCACAGCTGGTCTGAGCAGGAGGTGTAAAGCTCCACTACCCTGTGAGCTGGAAGAGGCTCCAAGGGGGGAATAGTTAAGGTAGGAAACGTTAAACAGGAGACTTGAAGCACCTTTTTTTTGTTCTTTCTTTTAATTTGGTTATATGTTTGGAGGATGTAGAGACTGTCTGGTAGTGAATTACTTCCACAGACAACTTAAATTGTCCTTTAACAGTCAGTTTAGGTTTTTTTTCACTTTGGCTTGATGTCTCCAAAGTTTAGGGTGGGTTTTTTTTTCCCATTTCTCTGGCAGGCAACATCATACTTATTTGAGAAAAGGGAAAAGGGTTCAGGACAATGCACCCAGGTTAAGTTCACGTGTTTGACATCAGCCAGTGAAATGGAGGAGTAACACTGAACTTAGAAACTGACTGTCAAGAACACAAATGTATTTAGAAGGCTTCAGTTTGCACACACACACAAGCCAGGTGCTGGAAATTCAAATACCAAGGCAACTTTTTTTATTGTAGAATTGGCATTCAATCTCAAAATTACTCCTGTAAAAACATGTCATTATCTAATATTTGGTGACAGGTGACCAAACTCCAACAATATAAAATTCTCAGAACCTGAATTCTACTGCACTTCTCATGGGTCACATCATAGTTGTCTCTTCATGTTGGGGAATGGCTCGAGGAGCGAGGCCATGGTTCTATGGAGCCATTGTTCAAGCAGTCGCCTGTATAACTTAGTGTATAATTTAGTATCGAGTAGTTTCTTAGGTAATGTAGCAAGGATAGGCCCCACACCATCTGGACAGCAGTGTGATAGCGAAGAGGGACAGCATTACTGTCTGTGCTACACAGTATCAAGGTGGAGAGAGCTGTATAGTTCTTGAGGGTGAGAAAGGAACACAGTTCCCAGGCCTCAAGATGGGTGGAGAACACATATGTAATCCGTAACTAATAACCAATCCAATCGTACTAATTGTAATAATTATAATATGCTTTGGCAATAGTATAAAAGAGAGCCTTTAACCATAATAAATCGAAGCTTGCTTTACCATTCATATTGAATCGACTGCTTGTCTCCCCGCGCTGACCTAGTGGTTTCCCTGCATCTTCACACTGCTAACCCACATAGTAGCACGACTGTGCCCTACATTAAAGCCCAAAACTAAAAGCTGCTAGACTTGCAGGGGTTTTAAGGCCACTTACTAGTTTTTACTGGAGGGAATTTTAAAATTAATTAATTTTCACCAACTCCACTCTTTCCTCACTTCTGCATTTCATTCAACACAAGCTGTTTCCTAGCACTAAAGCTGAAGAAAGTCTTCCTATTGCTGTTAATGGGCACTGCACCTGACTCTCATGGTAGAGCAGCCACCAACCATAAGGGTGAAGACAGCCTGGGCGAGGGGAGCGGAAATCTTCCCTCCTTCGGTAGCCCTGGGGCACATAGAGAGGTTCACAGGCTGCAGCAAGGAAGAAAGGTGTCTGGGGCTCTGCAGGAGCCCCAGGCAGCCCAAAGCAGGGCAAAGGCTGGTGAGCTCAGGCTATTCAGGAAGATGAGGGCACCAAGGAAAGAGCTTTGCTGCCTCTGCCTCCCTGGTAGAGCTATGTGGCAGCAGAGGGCAAGTCCCCTTTGAAACAAGCATTGGGAACAGACTACCTATGCAATCAAACACAACTACTGTTTTGTTTACTCAAATGTCAGGGAATTTTCCTCTGATGTGCAATTGCAGGCTATTTCTTTTCCAAATGCAGTTCCTGGATAACTCTTAACAAGTGCTCCTCTTACTGTTGCCATAGAATTTCACAAAAATATTCATTCATTTTATATTGCCAAAGTATAGGTAATCCACAGGATGTTTTTCTTTAAATATAGGCACAAATACACCTGCACATACTTACGCAAACACGGTCACAAAAATACCTTAACTATACCTGAAGAACTTTGATCCCATCATAATTAATGTGCTCTGGGCTTTGCACTAGCCCTATGGTACAAACTGCAAGAACAACCTAATCTCCATAATCACTTTGAAAGGTCCATAATTGCTTTCAATGAAGTTGTGTATGTGTTGTGTATGTCCTGTGTTTTAAATTATAGAGGGGTTAAAAATGGAGTAAAGAACATCCTGGACAATTGCTGGTTTTTCATGCATGTGTTGACTGAATAACTTGCACTGGAAGACCTAAGAGGAAAATATTTGTTTCTTACTGGTTTACTGTTCTTCGGGAGCAAGAGAAGTTAAAGTGAGATCAGTGTATCAGGATAATCTTTGCAGACTTACTTTATCTTTTAGTCTGAGATGGCAGTAAAAGAAAGCTGTTATTGGTATGCCTTGGAGGATATGTTTCAGAGGATCAGTTTTGGCCAGAGTAGTAGTACTTGACGCCTTGAAACCACCCTAACCACTAAGCAGCTGGCTTTTCTGTAAATTTAGTTATTGATTCCTCAGTCTTAGCAAACGAGAACACCTGTTGCAATAGTGGAATTGCAACATAAGTACTGCTTCCAAAGCTGCTGGTATGTGCTTCCAAAGCTGCTTTGCTCCACACTTAATTTTTATTAAGTTACCTGATGCGTATGCAAGTTGCTGTCAAGTTGAAAATATTGGAAAATTATTTTTACCCATGCCTAGTTCCAGCAAAACACATGCATGCAGTACACTCCAGAAATTTGTTTAAAAAGCTCACAGACATTTTGAGAGGCTTTTGGTGTTCAGAAGATACCTGCTCAAATTTTACTCCCATTATTGCAGTAAAGTGCAAAGGTCCCACGCTGCATAAAACCTGGCACAAAGGCAAGGCACATCTGGGAGCGTAGCAAGAGGACAAACAAGAATAGGAGCACAATAATAATATCAGAATAGCAGAGAAAAACAGTGGTGGAAATGTGCTCATGAGGTCAGGCCACTATTCTTCCCCTCACCGTGTCCCAAGGCTGTCCCAATACATGTAGACTTTCCCTCAATGTTGTTTGTCCACCTTGTTCTGTAAAGCTCCAGTGATGAAGACACCAGAGCCTCCCCAAGCAAGTTGTTCCAGTCCTTTCCTGTCCTGAACAGGGAAGACAGACTGTTCCCTTGTTTTTTACAGCAGTCTTTTACGTATTTCAAGACTAGTTACATGTATTAGATTAGCCAAGAATCTCGATTCTGACTAGGCTAATGGTTGGTTTATGTTTCAGGCAGTTATCGATTGCTGGCTCATGTCCTATTTATTTTCAAACACTCTCCTATCTTCTTTTAACTTGAGGTGCTCCCTGGACGTAGCCAAGGGTTCAAGAGTTGCACTTTCAATGCACCTAATTGCTCACACCCTCCTCCCAAATACACATGCTCAGGCAGGATGTGTGGAGCCTGCCAGATGTTGGTAGAGAGAACCTCTGAAGGGGAAGTCCTATGAGGAGAGGCTGAAGTCCTTTGGTTTGTTCAACCTGCAGAAAAAGAGGCTGAGGAGAGACCTCATCACGGTCTGTGGCTTCCTGATGAGGGGGAATGAAGGGGCAGGTGCCGAACTCCTCTCTTTGGTGACCAGTGATAGAACCCAAGGGAATGACATGAAGCTGAGACAGGGGAGGTTTAGGTTGGATATTAAGCCGCGGTTCTTTACTGAGAGGCTGCTCAGGCCCTGGACCAGGCTCCCCCGGGACTGGTCCCCGCACCCCGCTTGACTGAGTTCAAGAAGCATCTGGAAGATGCCCTCAGTCCCATGCTCTGACTTGTCTGGCTCTGTGTGGGACCCAGAGTTGGACTTGATGGTGCTTATGGGTCCCTTCTAACTCAGTATATTCTGTGATTCTGTTCTATGACCCACCAGCATTCCCATCACCTGTCGAGGGTCCAGAGGACCCATCCATGAACATCGATGCCTCTTCTTTTTTACTAAGCAATCCCACTGCAATGGGATTCTAGGGAAACAGTTGCTCTCAAAAGCCAGCAGAAAATTTTGACCATGACTTGGGCTGACACCAATGCCCATATGAACTTGGTGGGATATATGGTAAGAGCACCATCACTCTTTGACACTGCTGGCAGGATGCCAGAACATCAAGACAGGAATATGGAGAGCCGGACCAGTTGGGACCCTCAGCTGCAGATCAGCCTTGGGGGCCAGTTCATAGCTGGGGGATTTACTGGAGAAGAGAAAAGGGGAAGAAATGTATAACCTTAATACACCTATGGAAACCGTGGTTTTCTGTGACGTTCAGTAAAGTGTAGGGTAACCCCAAAATTATGAAAAGTTATTGTTAAGGTTAAGCACACAAGGCCATGTGCATGTGAGGTATGACAGAGCCAATCCCTTAAGAAAGTTATTTTTTCCCTAGAGAAATGAACAGAGAAAAAAATAAAGCAAAACCACTAGCAACAACCAGAATCTGGGTAAGAATCCCCAATACAGAGACATTTCTGTACTCAAACATTCACGTGAACAACCCTACATAGCAGAAGGTGTCTTTTTAGGCAGTTTAGGTATGTATTCCATTTCAAAAAGCTGCATTACAGGGGTTAAAAACTTATATCCAGACTTTGCTGGAACAATCTTTCAGTTTTCTGATGTTTGGTTTTAATAGCTTCTAGAATTTTCCAGTGAAGGTTGATAATCTTCAGGTACATTGCTGTCCAAAACCAGATCCTTGCACAAAATACAATTAATGGGAAATTTTCTAGAGGCCTTATCAAGACTCACCTCTTGAGCTGCAGGCCCCAGACAGGGAGTGTGCACCTGCCACATGCCAAAGCTCAGCTCATCCTTCCCTGACTCCTGCATCCCTTCAGTGATGACCAACATGTATCACAAGCCATTCCCACTTCTACTGTCTCTTGCCTTCTTCCTTTCCCAGGACCTACACCACCTATCCCATCAGGAAACTTCCTCCTCTTCCTCAAAGGCAACACCAGCAGAGGGAGCATTTAGAGCACAAAGAAACAAGCCCTCCCTGCTCTGGCCATGCCTTTCACCCATAGTAAGGAATCACACCTTCAAGCTTCAGGACAGAGCCTGGCCAGTGCAATTTTCTTTCAAAAATTCATCAGCCAAACTGATCTTCACCATGTGGCTAGGCTTGGGAAAAAATTAAAGGAGACCTTCTGAGATGCATCTCTGACACGAAGGGGGCCCTTGCCTTCACATAACAAATCTCTCCTTCAAAGCGTGGTCTTGTCTACACTGGTAAAAATTTTGGTTCTTATTTCTATGTAGAAAAATACCCCTTTCCCATCTTATCCTTGGGAACAGCAACAAAATTTTCAGTTGGAAATTATGCAAAATGGAAGACAAACGCAGCAAGGCATCCACTTCATCAAAGTCACTTCTGTCAATCAGGAATTGTGCAGACCCTAAAATTTCAATCCAAGGCTTGTCAAAAACATGGGGAATAAAGTTTCATGAAAGGAGCATGGCCAGCCTCCCATATAGATGAATACCAGATAGTAATAGCATTCATTATCTCAAACAAAAGCCAGAAGAGAAGCCTGTTACTCTGGCTTCAGCACTCAGAGGCTTTTTACATTTATCTATTACATGTGCATTACACCTACAGATGGTTTAAAGTTGTTTGTTCCATCACTTATTTGGAAATGCAGTGCATATATGTTGACCTGAGTGACCTTTCCATCACAACCAAAAAGCTATTGAGCAAAACCAGTGGCTTCCAGAGTTTTCACTTGTTGTTGTTGTTTTTGTTGTTGTTATTATTATTATTATTGGACCATTTGTTGCTTTCCTTCAGCATCCTTCAACAGAATAGTCTGTCAAATGAATGGAGTCCACTAGGACCTTTACAGGATGATAATATTATAAAAGCTACTAAATACAAGGCATAAAGGTCTATGTTATGAATACAGGGAAATTATCAAGTATTTAGAAAACCTTACTTATTGTATTTGGAAATAAAATAGCTAAAAAACATGTGACAGGGACTAAAGTGATGCCTGAGGTTGTTTTCGTTCTCTCTACAAAATATGCATGAGCATGCCTTCTACATGCAACTGTCCCGTATTTATGTGCAGCAAATAGAGAACAAAGGAATAGAGAAACTCTGACTCCTGTGCACAAACTAGTCTGAATACGAGTAAAGGCATTAGTTGTTCTAAAGTGAATATATAACCCTTAAATTTATACAGCTGCTTTGCTTAGTGTAAAAAATTGCCTTTTAATGTAGCTGTTAACTGAAGTCAGTGGTATTTTGATGGATTCAGGAAGTTAAATATCCATTTTCTTAAATTTCTACACGTTTACTCAACAATATAGCCATCTCCTCACGTTCTTTTTAAAAGCATGTATTCTTTATTTCTCTTTTTACGGGAATTATTTAAAATGCTGTGCATTGTGAAGCGCATGAACCAGGGAGGACTCCCTCCCTCACATGCTGAGGCTGACAGGAACTACGTTTTCTGAAAGGCGGTTCTCTGGACATGACACAGCTGTTCTGTCTCACCCTGGTGGCCTCTGAGCATTGCTGGGAGAAAGGAGAGCTGCGAGCCGAGTTCTCTGCAGGGAAACGGGCGCCAAGGCTCGCTGTCCGCACGCACGCGGGACAATGCGCAGGCACGGCTGACGTGCTTCTCTTTCTTCCATATTGCTTTGTACAAGCACGTTCCGGGACAGACGCTACTTTGCCTTGTTATGTAGGACAAATGTTGCCTAACCTGGTACAACCCTGGGTCAAGTTTGCTATGCCAGCTGACTTTCGATTTGAATGCTTGAATTAATGGCTCTTTAAATATTGACTGAGGGACTAATGCAGGGAAGAATATTTAACTCTATGGAGCAGCACATGATTATCATACGGATACTACCAGTTCAGTTCATCTGTGCATAGAATAAGCCTGTATAATGCACTGACAAGATACGCCTGTAAAGACAAGCCCTCAATCACTTCAGTACAATGAACCAAAAATAAGTCTAGCGAATAAATTATAAACAACCTTAAGAAATCATCCTCCTGAAATGGCCAGGTAAACCTGAAACATTCAGATGAAGACTACCTGGATCTTCATACGAATCCGACAAGTGTGTCTGACATTCATTACACATCACTACAGTGACGCACTACTGCCCTGGAAAGACCGCAAGCCAGGCGGGCCAAACAAGGCACAGGAAAGAAAGGGTGGAGACAGAAAATATAAACCCAGGAAATTAGCTTTGATAATCCATTTGCGTCTACGGTGTTACACTGATATGGCACAACCAATTCCTTAAATACCTGCAAGCTTCAGGAGTGCTCTGACACACCATTGTTGCCAGTTCCCAGGGAAAACCAAGGTCTCGGTAAAGTGGGAGGTGGATGGCTGAGGCAGGACAGGTATCAGAATAACTAAAAGAGTCTGGATTTAGTATGTGGCATATTCCCCACTGCCTTTCGTTTGACTGAAGAGTACATTTTCAATAAATGTGCAAGAACATAGTAATTTATCTTCCCAGACCATCTGGATGAGCAGAGCTACACTGTGACTTAAAATCAATTATTATACCAACAAGTTACATCAGTACAAGAGGATATAGTATTATTACTGGTAATTATCTGGAGATTTGGTGGAAGAAGAGAAAGCAGCCCAGTTCTGCACCTCAAATTGGTTTAAAATAGCAATAACCCATGAAAATGAAGGGTCTGGTGGTGGTGTGGAAGTGGTGTAATAACAGGTAAAGACGTGCAGCCACAACTGGCAGCACAAAGACAATCCGTTCCGCTTATGACTGTCAGTCACCGACAGGAAAAAATGGAGCAAAAAGGAACATTGTAACCAAAATTGTTCACATAATCACCCTGCGATAACAGAAATCATCTCCAAAGTGAACTCGGGTGAAGAATGAAAATTACATTTCCAAGGTGCTACAACATCTTGGCAATTTAAGGCTCTCCGTGGCTGGGGGGCAGGGAGGACGGGTCAGAAAGGCACGTCCCTGCTGCGGGACCATCTCCTTCCTGACCCAGAAGCGCTCCTGCCCGCGGGAAGGCACACACGTGTGCACACACACCCCGCACACACCCCCTCCTCTCCCTTCCCCCCCAGCAGCTCACACACACGCACACACGCTTTCCTCACACCCCGCATCTCTCACACAGCCTTTCCTCCCCGCCACCCCAGCATCCCGCGGCGTCCGGCAGCTGCCACCTCCTTGCAGCGCTTGTGCCGGCAGCGGCGGGACCCGTCCCGGGGCAGCGGGCGGCAGCAGGCCGCGGGCGGGATCCCGGCTGGCGCGGGAGCGGGTTGGGGCTTCCCGGCC
>VZTU01020408.1:0-65588 GCA_013400835.1 Zapornia atra | reverse complement strand
CTAGACTAAATCACACAGGACCTCATCCAGGTAGGTTTTAAATGTCTCCAGAGATCAGTAAGAAATTAGTATCCTCTCATAATTAGATTTGGTGATTAATACATTTCTAAAAGTAAACTAAACTAAAATAAAACATTTGCAAGATATTGAAAGAAAATACTCACCTATTTTGCAATTTTTTTTTAATTTTAAAAAACTTTTCACCCTGGTTTAGGATGTGAAAAAATTGGCTCCCTTAGTTCTTCCAGACCACTTATAATGAGAATGATTCCGTGCATACATAATATCTGCAAGCAAGTGAATTTGTCAACTTCCAATAGGCAGAAACATAAAGCTTTGCCACACAACAACAGTATACAGATCTCCTGGAAATGCTGTTGAGCTAAAAAATCAGCTCTGCTCCTCCCACCACAGAACCCCCCACAAGTCTCTTACATCATTAAATCAACAGTGCGCTGTGATACTTTAGAAATGACCTTACAAGGATTTCATTCCCCAGCTTTTCCAGTAACCCCTGCTCATAGGTTAAATGAGCTTTTTTCTTCTCTAATGGAAATACCCAGAAGACAGACCTGTGATTTTTATTGTACTTCACTGAACAAAATCTGTATTTCCCTTCTGAAAGGAAGCAGCTGAAATTATCGCATGCAGGGTGCTTTACAGACTATAAAAGATAAATTGTGGAGAAGGGTCTCTCCCATTTTAGGTAAACACATTTTCATTTGAAAGGAAAACTGCACAGGTAGGTAATAAATGAAAATAAAATGCAATTTTCTCTAATTAGAACTTTTGTTTTCCAGATATACCACACACAATGGTTACAAAATTTAACATTAAACTGGGTGCAAAAATTTTAAGTATATGTAACATTTAAAAGTAATGGTAAGTAGCCCACCAACTGTGTAGTTATCTAATATCTTAATGAACTATTGTTGTCCTTACCTGCTCTGATGGAACTTCATTATTTAAAATTTAACAAAACCATCTGATGTTTTGGGAATTAGTCATTGGCTGCACTCTTTTTTTTTGTACATAGAATTTAGTCATGCCTAGAATGGTATCAAAAAGGGTGTTTAAATTTTAACTTCTTCTGAAATAGAATCACATTCATCAAGCAGGAGAAAAAAGCTAAAGTAATGGTGGTGCATCTACTACAGGCTGCCCAGGCAAGTGGTTGAGTCACCATCCCTGGTGGTATTTAAAAGAAGCATAGAGCTGGTGTGCAGGGCCATGGTTTAGTGTTTGGATTTGGAAGTGCTAGGTTAACATTTGGACTTGATCTTAAAAGTCTTTTCCAACAAAAAATTACTCTACTATTCTACTCTTCTTGGAGTAAATCAGGGCCCCTGAGCTCAGTGAAGATTCCCCTGGCTTAGCCAGATGCAAAGTAGACTCACTGAATTCCATGTTTTATCTTGAATTCCATCTGTGACATTCATCAGTTTTTAAATATGGAACATCCATTTTTTAAATTATTTTCCTGAGAAACAAAGCTTTTTATTTCCCATAGCTTGGGGCATGGTCATTCTGTCAGTATGGTCCAGTCCAGTGGACAGAAAACACCTCCAAAGCAAGAAAAATGTCAAGAGCGAGCTCAGTCCTCATTAAACACCACTGAGTCCTTAAGGAATTTTTTTTGCTATGATGCCTTACAGGAGAGCATGAGACTGAGCCTCTGTTCTCTCAGATCCAGCAATAAGACCATACTCAAAATACTCCTGAAAACCTGTTCATCAGTTCTGCTGCTCAGGGAACTACTTAATTACCTATAAAAATGGTCTGATTTAAGTGTATCATGAGCACCTGTAAATACAGTCACTTCATTTTAGGTCAAAAGAAGGGCACAGGTTCTTCTGATAGTCTTCAAAATTACTCTGACAGCTTGTGGTGTATTTATCTGTAATCAATGTGTTATGTTTCTGACAAGGGGTGTCATCATAATATCCCATGATGTAGCTGATGCTGTCATCTCGTGTCATGGTGAAGCTACAGGATCAACCTCTGTTCAAGACAGTTCTGGTTTGTACTACAATGTGTGGTTTTCTCTCCACAAAGTTAATCTGAAATTAATTCAGGTTCAGATTCCATACACAAGTGATTAAAAAAGCACTGGACATTACCAGATTTCTTACCAAGGACACGTGATAGTCTTGTCTTAGTGTGTATCTTGTCAGGGCAGGCAGATGGCTCTTTTTCATCTGGCTAGCTTCAACTGTATGGTGGTATATTTGGATGCTGAGTAAACTAATATGAAATAACACTGACTAACATCCCACCAACTTGCCCCCCAGAACTTCCTGGCAAAACAAGGGCAAGAGACCTCTGTAAACCCAATTTGTACCTGCTCATGATGATTGTTTTGTACAAGCAGAGGAGAGAAAAATAACTGGCAGTAAATATTTAAAGAATGACCAGCCCTGTTCTCCAAGGCTTTAAAACACATTTAGTGATAGCAGATACTGTGGTACCAAATCTTCTGTTGTGTTTTGCAGGGCACATTAGGAAATGGAAATTGAATTTACTTTAAAAAGTACAATTATCAGTACAAAATGAAATGGCATGCCATCCAGTGAAGGATATCAACGTAGCTCAGTGGAGCACTGCAGGAAACACACAGCATCTCCCTGGCCTGCAGCAGCTCCTCTCTGGCTGACAGCTTCAGTGGGGGCACCAACAGTGAAATTAATATGCTCAATATTTTTGAGAAGAGCAACAGGCTCTGCTTGAGCCTCAGCAGGCCAGAAATTGCTTAAGTGGGCTTCTCTGCAGGCAATTTTTGCCCTCGTATGAAAGCCTGTAAATCTTTAATGACAGCTATGCTCCTTTGCTTTTGCTGCCCAATTATTTTTCATGTATTTGGGTGTGCCACTTGTTTCTGTGAAGTGATTTACATGTGTTAGTTTAGGAGATGATGCTCAGGAAGGCAAGTTTTTGCTCTGTTAGCTGGAGCATTTCTTTCTTTCTTTCCATGCAGGACAGTGTGTTATGTTCTATAGATGTGTCTGTATTTCAATCCCCTGGAAAAAAACCCAAGAGGCAGGGAAGACCATTTAATAGTCTTACCACTTGCTCACCCATCTTTGAGAACACATCAAAGAAGCAGTTCAAGGGGGAAAGAACAACTATTTTATTTTGGTAGAATAAGTTTGTAAGGGCAATTTAGTAGTCTAGTAACTGTGGCAACAAGGGAGTATGTTTGCTATTTACTTTCATGGAGATTGAAAAAAGGAAATAATTCTAATAAAAATATGGGGTCTTTTTTTCTGTTGACAAAATTATGGAAATTGTGGAAACAGATTTGGAGCTGCTAAAAATGTTTTAATGTATTGCACCACACTGTAACTAGTACCTTCATACAATGTTTTCTTAAGAAATAATAATTCTGGAATTTTATTGAAAAACCTGGCATAAAGTTTAAATATTTTTCTTTGTACTGTGTAATTGAATTTTTTTTTCAACAAATTACTTTTTGTGCTCCTAAGTAATTTCTACCTAGAAATTCAGAGGGATACCCTGATTAATTTGCACTAGAATTCTCCAAAAGGTGAAAAGATAACATTACCCTTTTATGCTATATTGTGAATAAATATGACAGACTAAGGTCAAAACAATTAGCTTAAGACTGCCAAAACAAGCATGCTAAATTTGGTCACTTTACTCAAGTTAATTTTCAGTGCAGAGCACAGGCTTTGATTTAAGCAATTAAAAAGGATCTGATGGTGTCATGGTTTAGCCCCAGTCAGCAGCTGAGCACCACATCCCGGTTACTCCTTCCCCTTTGGGATGGGGAGGAGTATTGGGAGACAAAGGCAAGGCTCAGGGGCTGGGATAAGGACAGTTTGCTGGGACAGCACAGGGAAACAACAGCAGAACTAGCAACAAAACATACACACTGGTGATCATAGAATCATAGAATGGTCTGGGTTGGAAGGGACCCCAAGGATCATAGAGCTCCAACCCCCCTGCCACAAGCAGGGCCACCAACCTCCAGGCCTGGAGCTACACAAGGTTGCCCAGGGCCCCATCCAACCTGGCCTTGAACACTTCCAGGGACGGGGCATCCACTACTTCTCTGGGCCGCCTGTTCCCGCCCCTCACCACTCTCTCTGTAAAAAACTTCCCCCTAATATCTAATCTAAACCTTCCTTCCTTTAGTTTTAATGCCTTCCCCCTTGTCCTGACATTATCTGCTCTTTTAAAAAGTTGAATCCCCTCCTGCTTCTAAGCTCCCTTCAGGTACTGGCAGGCTGCAATGAGGTCCCCCCGCAGCCTTCTCTTCTCCAGGCTGAACAAGCCCAGCTCCCTCAGCCTCTCTTTGTAGGGCAGGTGCTCCAGCCCTCTAATCATCCTTGTGGCTCCTCTGAACCCTCTCCAACAGTTCCACATCTAATACCCTAATGCACTTTACCAAGCCAAGTACCAACCAGACACTCAGCCCACCCTCAGACGGTCCCATTTTATGGGGAACATGACATCACATGGTATGGAAAACACCCCTGGCCAGCTTGGCTCACTGTCCTGGTGCCTTGTGAAAATTAACTCTATCCCAGCTGAGACCAGGACAATTGGCTACAAATCAATGCATGTCCAAGTGATAAAAATCATACCAGTAGCTGAAAATTCAGTGGTGTGGCTGTAAGATTTGTCTCAAATTGTTTCCAGTTAAAGCTTTCATCCATGATTGTGTGCAGAAAAAATATGATTTAAGGTTTAGCAGAACACTACATTAATTTGTCTAACAGCAGGCTAGGAAGTGCCTGAAAGAGTACTTCTGATCCACAAAGAATCCTTGTGTACTTTCTTCACAACAACAAATGTTTATCTTCCACCCTGTTCATATATCTATAAAATAATGATTAACTTCTGACTATACAACATTTGCAGCACTCGAGTGTTAGCACCATACTTTAGATGGAGTGTCTCCATCTCCTGTATCTCATCAGGGGGTGCCCATCACAAAATTGCTCCCTGCCTTGTTTCCCATTATCACTTTAATTAGCTAATGAATAACACCTTGGAAACCATGCAATATAACCTTCTTCTAAGGACACACTCCCTTCTGCTGTTCTTCCCCAGGCCTGTTCACTGTGGGCAGGCTTTCTCCTGGTAGGAAGATATAGTCTCTCCTACCTACAGCTTTCTAGCTAATAAAAAGCAGGCAATTTGGTAAGAAAAGAAAGCTGGTAGGTTCTGTTGTTGCTCCTGAGCCTGCAACTTCCTGTAACATCTGCTGATGCTTGTTGCTGTCTGGCTTTCACCTTCATGTGAGTGAACACTCAACTTTCAAGGTACAGAACAAAGCTATGTGGCATGTGATTTGGCTTTCATGTTTTCTGCTGTGAAAGTACTTGTTATGTAATGCTATATACAGAGCCAGATTTGGATTTTATTTTTTTGACTAGCAGCCTGTAGTCTCCTGAAGTTATTCTACATTTATTTTTCACTTGCATTCAAGCAAAATAATCTACAAAACTCAGCTTAGGCATTTTAGAGTCTCTTCTAAGGCTTTTCTCTCTACCTGCTTGGGTGAATATTTTTTAGTGTAGGCTTGAAATAAGTGCTACTTCAGTGCAGAGCAGGTAGGAAGAGACTGTAGCTGTGACACTCAAACCTTGTTTTGGTTGCTGTCCCTTTTCATCTGATACTGTCCTAGAAAAGGGATACATCAATTTAAATGCAACTATGCAAATAATTTTCAGTATATATGTGGTTAGAATTCTGTGAATGCAGCTTGTGGAGGCTGAGTTGTTAAAAAATGCTGTGATATGGGAATATAGTTTCCTGTAGTGAAGCTGAACTTCTGTGTCTAATGTTGATGTGTTTAAGATGCAATGGGAAAAAATCCAGTTATCTGTGATATCTTATGGAGGTCTGTGATAAGGGCAGCTATGAACTTGATGCTTTCAGCTTCAAAAAGTGCTTGTAAAGCCAAGTAAGATTATCTGGTTCCTGAAGAGATAGGGTGCTTGGTTTTTGGTTGTGGGTCATATAAAGATAACAGAATTGAAAGTTAGGTCTACTGAAAACTCTTAACTTTTGCTGCAGTCTTGAAGTTGAAAGCTTCTATTTCAATATTCTTTCTTTAAAAAAATGTATGCTTTAACTTAAAATAGTGTTAATGTTGCTCTAAACTAGGGGTTAATTCAGAATGAAATCTAGTAAATCTTAAAATAGGAAGCTGTTTAAGTGTTTATGATGTCTAAATATTATAGTTGCATGTGAGTTTCTGTCCACTTTGAAAATGAGAGGTAGTCTTAAAATTATGATTTTTTTTAAACATATTTTTTCTAATCTGGATTATTTTCTTAAAACCAAATATTTTTCTTTAGTTCAGTTTCTAAACCCAGATCAAGCTGGCCTATCTGTCATAGTAGAGAAACTTTATTTTAGTAGTTTGGTTAAATATGCCCTATCTACAGGTTCCCATGCATGTACATAAATCACCTTCAGTGAGAAGGAGACTCCTATTTGGCAGGTACTGGTGTTTGCTATTTGGGCTCCTGGTGTAGCTTGTGACCTGACTAAATCCAGATAGCAGGAAATTAATTGGCTGCTTTTTGAACCTGAAAGTATTAAGTATTTTGTGAGTGATCCTTGCCAGAAGCCAGGAAAGGTCCAAGCTCCCCTGTGGTACTGTAGTAATAGCTATGGTCTGCAGCAATTTCAGTGTTGTTCTGTAGGATATGCTGATGTACTGTATGTGTGTTTATCTTCTTCAGAATTGAGTTGATTGTAAAACAGTGAGCTCAGTAAAAGAATATTTAAAATTGACAACAATTTTTTTTTTAAATTCTGAAGGTATTCCTTACTTTAAGTTGATTCTAAGAAATGTCAGAGGAAAGCTGGAGAAATAGTTTAATAAAGATTAGGAAAGTTTAAAGAATGGAATTCACAATTTTCAGAGAAGACTTTTTTTGTTTTGATTTTAGTTCCTATGGACTGAGTTCACAGTTGCTGGAAGACTTAGCCAAAGTCAGAGTGTAAATAATATTATAGCCGGCACTGATAACCTTATAGGTGCACAGTAAACCAGATCACTGAGCGAAGCTTTTGGAAGCTAATGGGGATGAAAACCCCAAATGCTAGTGCAGTACTAGAGACCTCGGGAACTGTTAGCTTATGGTGGAGCTAGGGCAGCTAGTTACAAGGGCACAGCCACTGCCCATTGCTTTTTTTTGGATGGAGCTTCCCACAGATTGCTTTTGGGATCAGTCATGCTTAATACTCTTATTAATGACCTTGGCACAGATACGTGTATGCTTGTATGATTTGCTGAAGATGCAAAGTAAGAGGGGTTGTCAATAAGTCTTGAGATGTCCTACAGGAAGAAATGTGACCTTGAGTGTAGTAATAGAAATGAAATGAAATTCAGTAGTACACAGTGGAAGGACCATCCCCTGGGGGTCAATAGCAAGAATGCTAGGTATCAGTTGGAAGGTGATTTTGGGATACAGGCTTTTAATCTACAGTAGGTACAGTCAAGCCTTTATTCTTAACCGTTGTTGACTTTTATACTTATGAAGCAGGCTTTGTGATTATGAAGGAGTTAAAACATGTTGGGCTTTTAATAGTTTTTCTTATAACAGTTATTGGTTGTGTGGCTTATCTAGTTCATGAGGTGTTACGTATGCTTGTAAAGATGTAAACCTGATGTGGTGAATGACAGAAAGAACCCATCTCCTTGTATTTACCTGTGAGATGACGAGGGAAAAGAAAGGGAGGAAAAGGCAAGGAAAGAAAACTTGGCATTAATATACTTACGTAAATCAGCTAATAATCTTGATCAGCAGCTGGACATGTGGTTTCCCCCCCTCAAGATCAGAGGGCTCCTGTAAGAGCCCAAAGAAAGCTCTAAAGCTTCACTTTAATGCTGTGGTCCACAGACACTTTGCGCCCACAAACATGGCGGCCTGGCCTGTGGGCCTGTGGTTTCAGTCACCGTCATGGGAGGTCTGCAGGCCACAGTGCTTCAGGAAATGTTCAGCTGGTGCCTGGAGCTGCCTGCTGGCCTGACCTTGGTGCCATAAAGCCATTTTTCACACTTTTTTCCTTGCTGCTTGGCAGTGTTTTTCACCCCTCACGAATTCCTTTTCCCTGAGGTGGCTCTGGTGTCACTGGCAGGGGCTGAGCTCGGCCTGGTGGTGTCTGGCAGGTGGCAGCCCTGCTCGCCTCACAGGGCTCTGCACTCTGCTGCCAGCACTGGGGACCGTGGTTCTCAATGTCAGGAATTTGGGAACCCCTCAGGACTGGGGTGTGTACCTTGCAAACTTTTTTGCAAAGCGCAGGAGAAGATAGAAAATGGTCTGTGACTCCAGAAATGCCATCTTCCCATCAGCTTTTAAGTGGGGAATATCCAAAGAGGGGAGTGGAGTCCACAGCCTGTCAGGGGAGAGCTGATCCCCTGGCCTGATGTTCTGGAGGGGAAAAAGGCAGATGCAAGCCTTGCTCGTGTTCAGTAGAAAATCTAACAAAATAGATATGTAACAAAAATTGCCATAGTAAGTGTAGTGTTACTGGTGTGGCACATATTCACAGGTCCCCACCTTCCTCCTCTACCACTGGTAGCTCCTCTGGCTGTGTGGTGAGCTGCTTTGGTGGACCGATCCAGCTTATAGAGACTCACCATGGCAATGTGTAATGGTTTTAAACTGAAAGAAAAGATTTAAATTGGGTATGAGTAAAAATTTTTTTATGATCAGGGTGCTGAGGCACTAGAGCAGGTTGCCTAGAGAAACTGTGGATGTTCATCACTGACAATGGTCAAGGCCAGGTTGGATGGGGCTTTGGGCAACCTGATCTGGTGAAAGATGTCCCCCTCCTGTAGCAGAGGGGGTTGGAAAAGATGATCTTTAAAAGCCCATGCTAATAATAATGAATGTGTTGGGGGGAGAAATAGTGGTTGTGCTTCAGACTTGTTTAATATATTAATGGACTTGATATAAATATTATGAGTTACTTATTTGTGGAAAATGTGGACCCAAGCAGCTCTAGAGGAATAAACCTGCTGGCCCAGGAGGCCTTGTTCAATTTGGGATGACCTGAAATTCTTTTTTCATCGTTTTTGGTCACTGAAGTGAAACTCAATTTTTCACACCATTCTAGTAACAATAGCATTTATTTGCGATGTGGTTTCCTGCATTTGATGGTGCTGCTAACAGAAGCAGGAAGATAGATGTCTGTTTCTGAAAGAAAGCATAAGACCAAAAGAAACCAAATGGGGAGAAAGCAGGCTCAAGCTGGTAAATAGCACGGGAAGAAATGTGATGTATTTTGCTAAAGCATCCCTGCACTGATTTATCATAGTGGAAAGTTTTCTTCACTTAAGTTTCTGTCAAGGTCTTTAAAGACACAACATATGGTTGTTACTGTAATAATTTCAGGTATCAAGTGGAACCTCATTCAAAGTGGAAAATTATTCCAGTGCAAAACTGAATAATAACTTCCTCACCAGCAGTGACTTGGGGCTATTCTGCTTTGCTTTGGATGTTCTGGATGGCAAGGGGAGATTAAAGCTTAAGTACTGTCTGGTATTTGCTTATTGGAAGTAGATCAACACACAAATACAGTATTCTGTACCAAAAGAGATACAGGGGTGTATAGATCAGTGTCTAGATGATGGGGGCCTCCTGTTCATTCCTGGTTTTGGATACTTCAGCAGTGGACTAGGAACATGGGTAAAGTCTAGAATACTATTTTAGGAACATTTCAGTTTTAAAAAAAATCTTGCCAAGAGAAGGCTCCGATACTGTGTAGCAGATGTGCTTTGGTAAGCATGGGAGTGTATCTGATGGTTTTCAAGGTCATTTTTCTTTATTGTACACTTAGATCAGCTGTTGAACAATTATTGAATAATGGATATCTGCTTTCTCTAGAGTATGCAGAATTGATTTTTTGGTGAATTACTGATTGGATTGATTTTATACCCAAAATAGTATTGGACAATTAAGTGTATAAGTTACTTTGATCTCTCAGATACTTTGCTTGATCCACTGTGGCAAGCTAAAGCTTTAGGCATATTTATAATGACAGTTACAGAATCTAGAAATGGAAATGCCTTAACTCTTCTAGTCCTCCTGTCTGGACAGGATTTTTGCTACTATATGTTTATTACTAGCTTCCTCTTCTTCCCCCAGTCCTAGAGTTACCTTGCCAAAAAGATGTGATTTTTTTTTTTTTTGATTCTCTCAGGTTTTTGTTTTTTACAAGATGCCAATACTGTCTGGACTACATTAAGCATTTATGTGAAAATTTCGTTGGAATTGTATCTGTTTCCCTTTGGGCTAAACTTGATGTTTAGTCTGAGTGATTTTTTTCCTTATATTCAAGTTCCTGTTAAAGTTTTGTTTATTCCCTTTTAGGTACTATGAGAAGGAAGGTGGGGGTGGCCCTGATGTTATTACTGTGTGTGGAATGCAGAGATTAGATTGAAAAAATTACACTGTTGTTAAAGCAAAAGTCAAGAAGCTTGAATCTGTAGAAAAGAGGAGGGATTCACAATAGATTTGTCAGTGTGAAGGGTACTGAAATATCTGTATGTGCTTTTTTTCATGAAAAGGGACAGGAGATGACTTGTGCAGAGTTCTATCTTCTCAGGGTGGATTTTTCACTTATGGATTTCATATGAATGGACAGCCCTCTGTTCTGAATTAGCTGCTAAATCTGCATTTACCTCCTGGACTCTTCTTTCTCTATGGCTGGTACGTGCAGAATGATGGTGGGTTTTTGTATTTTTGATAGCACCCTAACATCTGCTTGCTCTTTTGCCCTAGGTCTATCCTTCCTCCATGGTGTTTATATATTGTTACTACAATATCCAAACACCTCAGTCTTTATTGCTTTTTCCAATTCCCCTATGAATTAGGTAAATGCAGTTATTCTCATTTGACAAGTACATGACTGAGGCACTTGAAAACTAAAGGCCATAAACTGAAAGATATTTAGGCACCTAAATGTGTAAAGTGCCTAATGTGATTTTCTAAAGCATCCAAATACATTAAGCATCTAACTCCTGCTGACTGCAGTGGAAGTTAAGTACCTAACTCATCCGGATGTTGTTGAAAAAAGTGGATGGCTGCCAATCTGTCTCTCTTAATATTTAGTTAGATAAATATTTGAAAATATAAGTCTAGATGACTTGCTCTATGCTACACATGGAGACCCCCAACTGATAATCTATTGCATTAACATTTTTTCTTCAGTTTTTCAGTTTTATAACAATTGGTTATTCTACTTGCATGATTATTTGCAATATTTTATCCTGAAATATTATAAGCATGGTACTTTAGCTATCAAGTTTCATAACAATTCACAAATAGTACCACGTATAGATTGAATCATGTTTAGATTATATTGCTCCTAAACCAGCTATTTTCTTAATGGCATTTATCAAAGCATTTTTGGAGCTGTTATGTCTAAATGCCGAGGGTACTTTTTCAGGTAGTAGTTGAGTAGGTAGGAAGGAGATTGTGTACTGACACTCAAGGTTCTGGATAAAAGCTGTGTTTCAAATTTCTGGTTTTTAAATGTTAATGGTATTTGATAAAGTGGTAAAATATAGCAGCTGCATTTTATACTCCTGAATTAAATCACTTAAGTCTGTGACACTGCATTATTGCATCTTTATGGCAAGGTTTCTGGAAGCCTCCAGAGAGCCACACGTGTGGCATATATACAAAAGCTGTGTGAAGCTCCTGGCAGGGTCCCCTGTGTGCTTGTGTACTGCAGCAACTGCTCCATGTGTGCCTCAGACTTCTGCCATAAAGGGCCTTTCCTCACTTCTGTTATCATCCTCCTTGCTCAAGGCAGAGCAGGAAAGAGAAACAGACCCAGACCTTGGGCGCATCTCTTTTGGACTGTCTTTGCATTTTGGAGGTGGACATGTGACCCCACCGGCCCAGATCACACCAGTTCCCACATTCAACCCCTGAATTCCCCGGCTGCAAGAAAATAATGCCTAGCAGTGGCCTCCTGCCACTGCCTCCATGGAGTGTGGCCTTTGTTTTAGAAAAAGGGCAGTTAAAACCTTTACCTCCATGTGTGTCTCCAGAGCAAATGTAAAACACCTGGTAAAGACCAGCCTGACTTCTGGCCATGGCTGGGATACCTCGAAGGGAGGCATTTAGCTGTGCCTGAACTCATGGCTGGGCTGTCTAATCTGGGGTGAGGGCTCTGAGCAGTTAAGGGTCAGGAAATGGTACTGGCATTTGTTCTCTCCAAATTACCCCCTAGAAGCTGCTGGATTTGGTTTCTGCAGTTTTCTAAATCATAGAATCATAGAATGGTCTGGGTTGGAAGGGACCCCAAGGATCATAGAACTCCAACCCCCCTGCCACAGGCAGGGCCACCAACCTTCAGGCCTGGATCTACACAAGGTTGCCCAGGGCCCCATCCAACCTGGCCTTGAACACTTCCAGGGACGGGGCATCCACTACTTCTCTGGGCAGCCTGTTCTAGCACCTCACCACTCTCTCTGTAAAAAACTTCCCCCTAATATCTAATCTAAACCTTCCCTCCTTTAGCTTTAGTCCCTCCCCCCTTGTCCTGCCATTATCTGCCCTTTTAAAAAGTTGAATCCCCTCCTGCTTATAAGTTCCCTTCAGGTACTGGCAGGCTGCAATGTGGTCCCCCCGCAGCCTTCTCTTCTCCAGGCTGAACAAGCCCAGCTCCCTCAGCCTCTCTTTGTAGGGCAGGTGCTCCAGCCCTCTAATCATCCTTGTGGCTCCTCTGAACCCTCTCCAACAGCTCCACATCTTTCTTGTATTGGGAGCCCCAGATTTGGACACAGGACTCCAGATGGGGCCTCACGAGGGCAGAGTAGAGAGGGACAATCCCCTCCCTGTCCCTGCTGGCCACCCCTCTTCTAATGGAGCCCAGGATCCCATTGGCCTTGCGAGCTGCCAGAGCACACTGCTGGCTCATGTTAAGTCTCTCATCCACCACAATCCCCAAGTCCTTCTCAGCAGGGCTGCTCTCAAGAAGCTCATCTCCCAAAAAAATCTTTGAGATGTGCTCAGCTCTAAGGGCCTTACCTTCATGTGTTTAAAGAGATAAAAAGCAGTTACAGCTGTGGCATCACTACAACTTCATGGTACTTTTACTTTAGATTGAGCTCCAGCATCTGGTGGCTTGGAAGCTGACAGCTACACATGTCCACTTTGCTGCAGATACTGGCCTCTGCACATGCAGTGGGACTTGTTCAGTGTTGGTTTTCTTTCCTACCACAAAGATAATGCAATTAAAAAACCCCCAAACCAACGAAGCAGTCCTCTCACAATCCTGAGGCTGCTCTGATTTTTGTTACTCTTTTATTCAAACATTTTGAAACATTTTTCTTCCTCTGTTGCACTGTGGAATGGACTTGCATTGACAGATGAATATTAAAGAGGCTGCAACTTGCTAAAAGAACCACCAAGTTGCTTTTTAAAGCAGTAGGTTGGTTTCCAAGTGGCTAAAACATGATTGGAGTCAAAATAATTTATAGCAGCAACACTTCTGCCATAGAATTCAGATCTATTTATAGCCTACAGGATTAAAACTGCAATTAACCCCCCCAGTTTATTTTAATGAAATAATTATCTTCCACTTTCCAATTAACAGAATATAATTATAATTTTAGTAAGAATTTCTTTCTACACAGGAAGTAGTTAACACTATTTGATTTTAGCCACCCCATGTGATAAAAACAAAATCCATCTTAAAGAATTTTATGGGTAGCCCCTTCATGTTGAACTGAATTCACACATCAACTTGAAATAGCTAAAATCTACTTTGGCAGTGGATTGTTTCATAGTTTTGTGTGGATAGAATTTAGGACTTTTAAAAAAATGCTTGAGAAACTTAATGTTTTATGCTGCTGGAACAAAATGGAATGTTTTCTAGTCAAACTAAGGCTTATTTCTGAAATACATGAAAATCCACATCTAAAGTAACATGCTCTGAGGATGGGAAGTACTTGCTACTCTTCTGCTGATCAAAGTTTGTTACATTGTATGTTTGTAGAATTACTGTGGCAGCTCAGCTGTGTCTCTTACCTACTTGCCTTGAGAAGGGATAACAGAAAAGAGCTGGTTTTCTCCTGGGAGTGCATCACTGAGTTTCTCAGTGTGGCAGCCAATACAGACAGAGAGATGGTTTTCCTGCAGAGGAATGGCTCAATCCATTCTGGTGAGAAGTGCTGGACCAGATTTAGTAATTAACTGCTGCTAAGGAGTGGTTTTGCCCACTCTGAAACTTGGTGCTTGAGCTGTTAGATTACTAAGTGAAGAGGTGCAAGGTCCAATCTGTAGTTAGTGGTTTTCACCTGTCTCTTAGCTTGTCTTGTGGATTTGTCAGGTTGCCAACCTTTATTTTTTTTGTTCTCTACTTTATTTAGATCAGCTAAATTATGAAACATACTGCCAGTAGAGGCAAAAAAGCATCCAGAAGCTACTATTTTAAGTTAAAAAACACATACACATGCCTTATTCTGTGACAGCAGTTTTGTCATAAACTGACTGAACTACCCAGAGGGAAGAAAAAATTGCAGGGTGGCTGTTAATGTACCTTCCTTGAAAGGCTGCTGGAATGTCCTCACCAGTTAGAGATCCTGTCTCGTTACATAGTGGGGAAGAAAAACTTGAAGGTAAAAATAAAAACAACTTTCATTTAACTGTTTTGGAAAGTTTATATCCCCTAAACTTGAGAGTACTACCGTTTGTCTCAGAATTTCTGAGTAAATAAACACCCAGCTGTCTGTATTTCTTTAGCAGATTCATCCTGCTACATCATGAAATGCTTTTAAACTATGTTCACATGTGGTGTGAAAATTACTGTCCCTTACATTGTACTCCTGTGTTTTCTGAAGATTAGAGAGTGAAGGTTAACTCTCTGGGGCTCAGTAGAGTAACTTGAAGGTTGTATCAATCTCAGATCAGATTGGGAAATATTTTTAGCACTTCTGGAAGGTGAGGTAGTGAGGGGCATATTTCCAAACACATTTTCCTTTTGTGGATGTGGTTGTGTTGAGGCCACCTGAATACTTGAAGCTCTACTCAATTGTGAGAGAATCAGACAATTAGAGTAAGAAAAATTCTGCGTGCTGCCAATGGGCTCTGCCATTGCAATAATACGAATGTAGGTATTGTCTTTGACATTGGATGCAATGGCTATTGCTGTCAGGGGGAGTCTTTTCACTTATATTACTGGATTTGGGGTCAGAGAGGCAGGGCCTTCTCTAGTTAAAGGTGTAACTTTATTTGTGACTGATAAGAAATAATTCCAGTCTTCCATGTGTATCTAGTACTATGTGGTAAAGAGCATGTTGTGTCTTTCCCTTTTTAACACCTAGGGTTAGGTTTGTACTTCAGTGGCAATAAATCTGGCTCTGTATGCATAACTTAAGTTTATGAAGCATATACCAGTTTCTCTTATATTTTTCAAAGCCTTTTTGCTTTTTAATGTCTGCTCCTGCTGGTTATATATTGTCACACTCGCAATCAGCTGTCCTCATACACACTTTTCATCACATCTCATCACATCCTTTGTTGCCTTGTCTTCACTTGAATTATTTTATCTGCTACATTCATCTGTTGTGTAAATTCTTCAGAGGTTTGAGTGACTGTACAGCACTTGCTTTGTTTCTAGAATGACATCTCTTTGACTAACCTTTCAGGTAAGTTTTGTCTCTTTTAAATGGGATGGAGGGCTAAACCTTTCTTGTAGTCTATGCTGTTTTGTTGGGATTTTTTTCACTTCCAAAATCTGTTACTCATGTCCTTCCTGTAGTTGTCAGATCACTTCCAGGTGAAATCTTATGTACAAAATTGTAGCTTTGACTGTGGCTCAAATCTCTTGGTGTTATCAGCACACTGTGTTCATGGGGAGATGAGATAGGGGACTATGACAGATTACTAGTGACTGGAGACATGGAATAACATTCCTGATGTCAAATATTTGTGTGGGTCATCTTTTAGGCAGTGGGATTTCTATAGTCTTCCAGATAATAGGCCAAATTTGGTGGGGACTGACTGAAATTTATTGCTATGAGAAATGCTGACAATGGAAAAAAAATCTGGAGATTTTTCTTGATTTTCTAATATGATATTGAGGGAAATCAGTGGGAGGAAAAAACCCCAAATTATGAGAACTACTACTGCATGAGTCAGCTTCATGATGAACATCCACAACCTGAAGGTGCTGTTCCCTGGCTTTGCCCTTCTGATTTCATGGTGATATGGCTCTGCATAATCCTTTCAGGAGGATAGAAGATGCTGTTGCTCTTTATTCTTCTGGCAATCTTTCCCACAGAGATCCCATCCTGTGCTCCTCCTTTTCTTCTACTTCTGTCTATATTCCATGGCTTCCTATTCCCTCTTTCTCTTCTCTCCCTAATTCTCTCAATCCCTTCCTAATGCTGTCAATACCACTTGCCAGAAGTGACAGGAGGGTATCCTGTGGGAGCATGTCTGTGTGCATGTCTCTTCTGTCGCCTCTCTGCCACCTGCCCTGTGGCACTATCAGGAAAGTGCAGGTGACTCTGGAAAGCTATTTCAGACATCCTAATAATCTCTGAAACTTCACATTAGCAAGAAAGCAGAAAGCAAAGGAAGGACATGGTCATCTAAATGGAAGTGCTGAATGAGTAACCAGTTAGAGAAACAAGTTTTAAAGTGCTGAATTGATTTGAATTCCTCTATACCTTGATGTACAAAACTGTATTTAGAAGCAACTGTTCGAAGATGCATGTAATACTTAATGATAGGTATTTAGTCCTTGTGAAAGTTAATTACCAGAGCAGCCATTATAGCCAAGAACAACATATGTTTCCTCTGGAGTGCTTTTCTGAACTCATCTAAACATTTATTATTCTAAGAAAGTCATGCTGGAAAGTCTGTTTAGTGTGTGATGTCCCTGGAGACCTGTGGTCTAAGAAGGCACCCACTGGTGTTGGGAGTGCATTGTTAGGGTTTGTCACCTTCATCTGTATGGGGTCACTTTCTGTTCTTAGTTTGGTAATTAAGGTGAAATTATTCTTGTTAGCATATGAAGACAATTAAGATTATTTTTGGTGTTAAGATGGTTCCTTTCTAAGGTCTAGGTATTTTGACTTTTTGCTGATACACTCTACTCTCGATGTGCAATGTGCTATTTCAAAAAGAAGCAAGACAGAGTTTGTTTTCAAGGAAAACAGCCTGATGGTTGCACTGGTCTGTGCTGTCACTTGTGGATGCCTGAAAGTGGACGGCATCACAAGGTGCTTTCTAGGCACAGAGGTGTGATGTGGAGTTTGTAGGAGTGATGTGGAGTTTGTAGAAGTATCTTGGTGGGATGTTTATTTTTTGGTAGTAATATAGCAAGTTGAGCAGTATTAGCTTGCAGTGAGGCCAGTGAGTATATGCTAGGTATTTATATCTTCATTTTGACTTTTTCAGGGAGGAGGAAGTATACTATTAGATTATACCTTTTCTGTGGTGTTGTAATTGCCTATGGAGATTTGACAGGCCTACAAGTATCTGTTGAGCTTCTTAGATAACAGTTTTTTTCTTAAACTTTTCATTACTTGTCTACAGCCATATTGATTTCATCCTTATTACAATCTAAAGGCTTTTTCCCACCACAGTGACTCTCTGGGACAATTATGAATTGAAATAGGGCTCAAGAATTTGAGATCACTAAAGCATTGAAGTAGTTTTGAAGGAAAGAATGTTACTTAGTGACTGAACTGTAAATTTAATACTAAAGAATAGTTTTCTTTGATTTCTTTGGAAACTCAGAATCAGAAGCTATTATACACACTGTTAATGGTAGCTGACTTTGCCTTCTGTATGAGAATCTGTTTGTAAATGAAATGAGGTTGCCAGTTGCTGGCAGCAGTGCACTCCTGTTGAAATGCTTCCTGGGAAGTTCTGTGCTCTCAGCATCTCTGCTGTTACTTGTGCTGGTCCGATGCAATGAGATGTTCTGAATTTCATTTGACCAAATATTTGCTTTGACTATAATGTTTAGAATCAGGAAGTAAATGAAGCTGCTGTAGACACACACTGTTGAAGGATGTTGTTATTTATTCAGTTTATAAATCAGCCCTGTTTTGTGCTGCTGAATGTAATCCAAACACTGGCAAAGAAAAATAATGATAACGTGCATCATTGCTGCACAATTTTAAGGCATTTTATGGCCTGGAAAATGTGGTGGATTCTATAAAAATGACAAATGACACAACACTGTAATAAATAGCCATAGTTTATGCATTGTGAATTAGAGTTTAGATTCAAATGGAAATTTTTTCAGCAGATTGGATATGAATTCAATCTCAGAACCTCTCTACACAAATTATTTTGATTTCCTTATGTTTTTCTGTATTCTAATCAACATTGGTATGTGTTCTATTAGATATAAATACAGCAATACTTATATTTAAAATGTATATGAAATCAGTTACTATGAATATAATATATTAAAATGCATCCTACATGTGTGTATCTCCAGTGGAACAAACTGTTTTGTTCTAATTCATAATGACTTTGATTCATTGTCTGTTTAGAATGCTTGGTTCTTATTAAATTTGTAAGTGAATCATTCAGGTATGTGCTGCATCTTTATTGTGGTAATTAAATCCATCTTTCTGGAAAAAATCTAATTTTGTTTTTTGCTTAACATGAATATTTACAAGAACAAAGTTTTTTGAAACTCAAACTTATTAAAATATAAGATGACTTCTCTGGAAAACAGTCTTCCAGTGGCAATCTTATTATTGGGCAGAGAACACCGATTATTTGCAGTTGATTTTATTAGATGAAAATACATTGGTAAGTACTCTTTTGGCTGTGAAGAATTATTAAAGGGTAGAAAACTCTGAACCAATATTAGACTTGATACCTCATGGTTAATTAAGCAATGTAATAAGTAATCATAAGGCTCAAAATCTGTGAGCTTTGCTAAATTATTCCATGAGTAGCTTGACTTACACAATACCACATAATTACAGTTTGTGTGGAATATTTCCATAACTACATAGTTCTTCCCAAATGAAAAGTAAACTTTGGCTGCAGTTCTATTACAGTTTACCAGACTAGAACAGATTCTACTCAGCCTTGAACAAAATTGACTTCTACTGGTGCATCACACAGGTTCAAAATAGCATCACTTGATTGGCTTGAGTTGGTGTTAGTGGAACAAAAATCTTTCAGGTGGCCTCCATGTATAGAGGATATGGCAGGTCCACATAATGCTGTGATATGTTCCATAACAGATGGGAAAAATACACAATACTGAAAGAAAAACCAGTATGGTTGGATCACAACATCAGCTTTCAAGTCTCTGCAGTGAAACATGTCTAAAAACCAAGTGCTTTGGAGAATGTTTTGCATAAGAGTTTGGCTGTAGCACATCTGATCTGGTGTTCTGCTGATACCTGCTTTGATCAAGAGAAAGGTACAAATAATCCTGTTACAGGACCTGTAAACTTGCCTTTGGAAAACTGGCCCCATATCCCAGAGGTTACTTTAAATGATGAATTGTTAGTGTTTGTGAACTTCAGAATTCTAATAAAAACCTTAGTTGTAGTTCTGGATGTTTCAGTAAGCTTGCTACTGCTCTAAAAAAACAAACACTGCATAGGCTGCTCCAAGTTACATCTACACATTGAAGAATGGAGTTGAGGAAAAGGGCTAGTATCTACAAAATAATTACTTGTATGGGCTATAGAAAAAACTGGTTTTGATGAAATAGTGAAAATTTATGGTGAAATGACTGAGAAAATCCTCCAGACTTTTTAAAGTCTGCTTTTTAAATCTTTGTAAATTAAGCTCCTAGATAAAGTAGAGAGTATGTGTGTTTTAAGTCCTTTTCAGCCTAGCAGGGGTGAATATGGGGAAACTGCTAAAGGGTGACAAGGTATGCAAATCAGGTTACTAAAGGATATAGTGAATAAATCACCAAAATGAAGCAATCTGCAAAACAATGGTACAAAACATACTGGAAAGCACAAAATAGGGATGTCTCCTGTACTGGTGCCCTCTGCCTTAAAAAGTTTGAAATAGCATGGTGTTCTGCTAAGAAGGTTACCATAGGCTTTCAGAATAGTAGTGTTCAGAAGCCAGTAACTGTCCTATAAAGATGTAAAGCTTCCTGTGGTTTGGAGGCATAAATCCCTAAGGACACACTATTCCAAGTTGTGTGACCATTTAAGCTCGAGGTCAGTAAATCACTTGAACTTGTGCTTTATTCAGTTTAAGAGGGCTTATTTAAATATAAGTAGAGCACTTAGATTTCAAGGAACATTTGAGCACAAGCTCTGCCTTGAATCAATGTAATTTACTTGACTTCAAATTGCTGTAATGTAACATTTTTTTTTATTTAAAGGCAGTGCAGCTCTGTACTTTGAATGTTCAGAGCATTGGTTTCTAAGCAAAAGTATCCAACCCAGGTAATAGTGTTCAATGCTTCCCTGACCTGGGAAAGTGAAAGCAGTACCTAAAGCAGAATCCTTTGGACTTTAACTCCTGGAGCTCTTAAAGTATGTTTCTCACTGAAGCATATTTTTGACCTATTGCATGTATTCTAGAATGCCAAAGCACCAATCATTTTTTAACTGTCCATGACAACCAGGAACTAAAATGTGAGTTAATTTATTGACTCTAAATGGCCAATTAAAAAGTGCTGTAGAAATGACATGTTTCTTTATGTAAAAGACTAAGTAGATTATAGATCAATAATCTGCAATCTTCAGAGCTGGCTGATGTGGTGCAAATCTCTGGCCTTGCACGCTGTTTCCTGGCTGCTCTGAAGCTGAATTTGAGCTGACTGAGGATGGTAAAGTCCTGCCAGATCTGCAGGAGGGCTCTGGCTCTGCTGCCACCTGCTAACACTGGTAGCTGGTGCTGCTTCAGAATTTCAAGAAAACTTTGTGCTGTTTCAAAGGGACAAAACTGCAGAAACAATTTGGGTAATAGAGCAACAGCGATTTCCTCCTTCCTCCCCAGCTGTTGTACACTAGGGTGTGTATATATATCTATTCTTTTTCTTTATGTATATATTTACTATCCCTTTTTGCATGCCAGTAATATGTTTCTAGATAAACTAGTAGTTTTGCTCTCATGGAAAGATTACCTCACCTCAGATGCACAAGAGTTTTGAGTAGTTCATGTTGCAATTCTACAGCTGAGAGGGCAAAAAGGAGCTATGTATCTTGTGTTCCTCCCCAGTAAAGCAATGCATCCTGAAAGCTCAACTGCTCTTTGCTATGTGCAACTGCAATCCTGAGGTGTGTGTATAACACTTTATGTCTTTGAGGATTTATTGCAAAATAAATTCATGTGCATTGAGGGTTAAAGATACCTTTTGTAGCTACAAGTCATTGAGATGAAAGTTCATTTAGAGTGAACTTTCCTCATGAAGATTGCTTTTCCTTCTAGGAGGCTTGCTTAATATATTTGTTCATTAAGTATGAAAAAAGAACATCTCCAAATGTTGACATTACAGGGTTCTTTTGAAGTAAAGGGAAATTCACCCTGCTGCTCTCTTGCTTATACACTCATAATTTGTCTTGAATAAATGATCAAATGTATTTAAATATGTAATGAATTATTTTGCTTTAAGAAAAGTCTCTGTGGAGTTATTAGCTGCTTAGATTTTTGCTGCTATTTTTTTATTTCAACAACTGCAAAGATGTCACTGTGTCCAAATCTTGCTGCTGTGTCTCCCTTGATGACAATTCTCATTTCAGTTTTTCAAAGCAATCTTGACAAGTGAAAATGTATGCTTGTAGTTTACTTTTTCATAAGAAGCTGTTACCTAAAATGTCCATTAGTTAAAAGCTTTTCAGTTGCCTAACAAACCCCTCAGCTCAATATCACCAGGGATCTGATAGGGGAGGGTAAGGAGGAAGGTCACATCTAGATTTCAGGACACTGAGATCCACTGTCAGAGCAAATATGGTCACAGGGCAAGAGGAGGGGGAGATGGTGCCTGATGCTTCAGGTTTAACTGATCTGCAGGCTATATCTAGCCAGGACTGTGCCAGAGCAATCACCTGTCCTGCTGTCACACAAATTGCAAACCAGCTTTTTTTCACAAGAATGCTAGCTTCATCAGCCTTGAATATACAAATGAAAGTTTAATACAGAGCTAAGATGTTGAGGCAAGAGTTGTTTTTAAAAGGACACAAAGAGCTGGTATAATTAAAAGTTGAAGCTGCTGTTCTCTAACTTTGTAAATGTTAAAGCTAAGGGCATCACTGCCACACTGAAGTAGCATGTAAGACAACACTTGCACTGCTGAGATTCAGAAATGCCCATGTAAGTGACAGTAAATACCCTACTTTGTGTCTGAGGGATTTTGGGGTGGGGGCCAGTGGGAATGGAAGTTATTTAATGCAAAGCAAACATGAAGGACAATCAGTTTGAAAGAAAGGGCAGAAAGGAGGACTTAGGTTAAGAAGAAAAGGCCTATGGGAAATTGGAGGTGGTAGTGTGTTGAACTTCTTTGATTTAGTTGCTCCATGCCTGGTAGTAATCACAGAATCATAGGGGTTGGAAGGGACCCTGAGAGATCATTGGGTCCAACCCCCCTGCCAAAGCAGCTCCCCAGCTCATAGTACACAGGTGTCCAGATGAGACTTGAATCTCTCCAGAGAAGGAGACTCCACACCCCCTGGGCAGCCTGTCCCAGGGCTCCCTCACCCTCACTGGGGAAAAGTTCTTCCCCATGTTGGTGCAGAACTTCCTGTGCTCCAATTTGCAGCCATTGCCCCTTGTCCTGTCCCCACAGACCACTGAAAAGGGGCTGGCCAATTCCCCCTGCATCCCATGTCTGAGATATTTATAAACACTAATTAGGTCCCCCCAAGTCTTCTTTTCTCCAGACTGAACAGTCCCAGCTCACTCAGCCTGCCCTCACAGGGGAGATGCTCCAGGCCCTTAATCATCTTCATAGCCCTTCTCTGGACTCTCTCCAGAGAGTATTCTTGGAGGGTGTAGGTATGAAGCATGGATCTTGTACTGTGTTCTGAAGTGGCTTTTTGTAACTGGACAGTAAATTTTACAGCAGAGTTTAGGAGAAGGTTAGGAATTGTCAAGTTCAGGTACAATGAGAGATGAGCTGTGGAGGACGAGTGAGGCAAGTATAGCCAATGCTGGTTACTCTGGCAGTGCATTCCCAAGGAAGTGATACAGCTGTGTAGTGGTAGCTCTTTACAGTGGGAAGAGGGTGGTACTGGCATCCATGTGGGACACCTTTTGTGGGCTACAGCTGTGCTCTGGTGGTGGGGCTGATCAAGCATCAGCAGCCTGATGTGTGTCTTTGGGGTGTTCTGGGAATGTGCCAGCCTGCTTGCTTGGTGCTGCAACCCCAACTTGGTGAGCCAGTGTTGGGCAATGGGATTCCCTTAAATGCATTCCCAGCCCAAGCTAAAATGTTGGTGTAGACTTACCTGTTAGCTGTAAGGTGAAAATTCTACCTTTATAATTGCTCCTGCCCCTTGCTTTTGTATCCCTGTTGAGATTGGGACTCTGGCCTTAGTGCACCTAGAAGATCAGGGAAAGAAGATAACAGGATTCACAAGGTGATGAAAAACATTACTTCATGCAATCAATCAATGGATCTAATTGGTTGAGTAATTGCTTGTATGTTATATACAAACACAATTTGTATGTGTGTCTATGGAATATATACATTTGGAAAATTAATTTAAATTTTTATTGCATCAAATATTTACTGTACAAAAATATCCTTTATTAAAAATATTAATATGAATTATAGTATTTATCTGTATAATCATTGCTTTTACAAGATGAACCACCATAAAATATATATATTGAATACTTATTGAAAACTTGGAATGTAAATTGACTAAAACAGCCTTAGGCAAAATTAAAAATGATTGCAGAATTCTTGTAATTAATTTTTAATTGCACAGAGAACTAGTATTTGAATATTTGCCTCATGCTGAGGGATTAGAGCTGTACAACAAAACCTTGGAAGTAAAGGAATTGAACATCAGTTTTGGATTATGTCCTACACAAGCACCACTAATGCTCTGCTTATGATTAATTCCACTTAAACTCTCTCCTATACCTCAGTTACAGGAGTTTGGAAAGAAATTCTACAGCAGATTGTGTGCTGTATTTCAAGTGCAAACTGTGTTTTAGATCCTAACAGGCCAGAAATGTCCTCCTGAAGGGGAGGAAGCCATGGGAAGGTGTGTGTTTTAATTGAAAGAATTAATGTCAGAAAATCAAAAATCTCTATGCCAGTGTCTTTCAGGGAGGTTCAGGTGTCAACATCCTTCCCACAGGAAAGCTGCTTCTTTGTGTGGAGCCACTAATGGGATACCTGGGGAAAGGAGCTTGCTCTCATGCTTAAAAAAAAATAAAAATCACTTAGCTTCCTTTATTAAGCCAAAAAAAAGTTAAAGAACTGTCACAGGTATACATGGGAAAGGAATAGGAGTAACTTTTAACAGTATGAATTCTTCCTGTTAGGTAGCAAAAAGTGTCAAAGCCGTCATGACTGATCCTCTGACTGGTATTCCTGCACTTCCCAAAGTAGAAATCCAGACCTCTGCAGACCAAACTGCTCCATAGACCTGCATTTCAGGTTCTGCCAGATGGCTCAATCTTCTACTTATTTGTCCAGCTAATTTCAGTAATTTTCCTTGTAAGCAACTTGACTGGTCAGAAAAATGTGTCCTGTTCAGAAATAACATTTTATGCACACTTTGGCACCTATTGTACATGATGACAAATGCTCTGTGAACATTGTTCCAATAGGAAACAATAGTCAATCAAGGCAGGAAATATATTTTAATTTTTTTAGCTGGTCTGAGATCTAATTGTATGAATCAAGCAGTGTTATGCCAGACAGAAATTGAAATCATCATAAATGCATTAGTGGATTTGTTGAGGAGATGCTGAAGGTTAGATATTGCTAAAGCAAATATATGCATATATATTTTCAGCTAATAAAGTCCATTTAGATGGATTTGTTTGCATAATGCAGTGTTTTCTATTTTAAATGTTTCTTTAAATTGCTTGTGGTAGCATGGGAGTGAAATCTTATTTGTTACCCACACTTAAGAGTCAGATAACATTTAATAATTTCAAATTGGCAGTAAATTTATACTGACTTGAGTTGTAAGGATATGAGATTACAATAATCACCTATACTGACAGAAGGTAGTTTAACATTTGTAGGGCCTCAATCATTCTGCCATGTGAGGAAAGTGCTTTTTATCCATTTGGGTGTTTTAAACTTTGATGTGATGGAGTTTGGTTTGGCTGATTCATTTCAGCTCTCATGTTTCACATGGAGAGAGTCACCATGATAAATCGATATATTATGGGTTTGATGAATGGTTACTTCCTATTCTGTATAATTATCAGGCAATAGTTTCAATGAAAGATGCTGGGAAATGAAACTTTTCACTTCAGATAACCATCCACCCTGTCTGGCAAGAAAAATGAATCTCTATTTTTGACATATTACTGTGGATCAAGGCCAACAGAGGGAGGGCAACTGTTTGTAAGTTGTGAAGGATGGGATGGATTTGAAAAAGTGCCTGTCTAAATGAAGTTGTGAAAGAAATTCTGATGACAAATAAATGTACATGCAATGTTGAGAAAGCTTATTATTTGAGAAAGCTGGTTTTAAGTCATAACTGGCAGGGAAAAGATTAACCATTTATAAAAGGCACACAAATGTACTGGTAGCCATTACATTTTTGACCATATGGATAAGAGGTATCTCATTCATTATGTGGGTAACTTGTGATTCTGTTTGATAAAAGCATCACCTGTGTAATCTGTGTTCCACAGAAGTTGCTCTCATGGTAGCTTTAGGGTTTTTGTTCCAGAATGTGCAGATGGTATGTTTGGAAGAGCACACAGATTGTTTTTCCAGGTTTTGAGATGGCTGTGGGGAAACATGGTGCAAATGGAGCAAATAGAACCACCAGGAGTCAGTCTGCTGTCTGTAAATGGAACTCAGCCACTACATTTGTCAAACTTGCAAATGCTTGGATAAAAAAACCCTGCATTTTTGAGAATGGGACTATCCTCAGACACATTTTGGTCTCATTAGAGTAGTGGGGAGTATCTAACTAGCAGAGCTAACAACAGCACATGAACTGAGTTGACTGTGGATGGAAGTAGAAGCGATTCTTATATTAGGATTAAGCCTAGGATACCATTGCTGTTTGTTTCTAATGACTTCAAGTCTCAAGGGGACAGCTTTTTCTGTTAGCAGAAACCAAAGCATGTCATCTTCAATGAAATATTAAGTGAGAAATGTCAGGAAGTGCTCATGAGGGTTAATTCAGGAAGAATAAAATAGTTTAGAAAGTCACCTCTGAATTTAGTCTTTTTGCTTCATCTTCTTAATTTTCAGCTTCTTTCTAAAAAAACTTGTAATATAAATTGATTATTGCATTACAAACAAGAGAAACAGCAGACCAGATAACAGCTTTCTTCTTTTCAATTGCCTTTTCTTTTATGGCTTGGATATAGAGAATCATCTGTCCTTGAAGATAATCTACTTGCTTAAAGGAGCACCCGTTCTGTTCAGTGAATGTATATGTAAGCAGAAAGATCAGTGGTGAGAAAAGTATTTAAGGTTGTATGTGAAAGTTCTTTTTACAATTTTTTTTCTTAGTAACTGTCATTTAGAAATATCTAGAACTTGTAAGTACTGTAGACTTATGTGGAAGCTTTGTGTGTGAAGGAAGAAAAATTGAACACATGGCTGCTGAGTTACACAGCTGTCACAGTGAAGCTTCTTCTATGGTTGTGTAGAATGGAACTGGTTGGATGAATAGCTATGCAGTTCATCAGCACTAGATGGCCAAGAAAATGCCATAATCAGAGTATCTATTAGTAATAATTTATTTAGCAGATGCCAAATCTGGGCTGTAGAGATCACTGAGCAAATACTTCTATTAGCAGTGACACCACAGAGGCCAGATCTCCTGGGGTTTTATAGGCTGAGAATGAGTTTGTGTTGGCTTACCTGTATTAAAGTGAGTCAAAGATGCAGCCTTTAAGCAGGAGTATTTCCTCTGCTTCTTCCTGTAAAAGATGGGAAACCTGTTGCCAGATTTGGTTGAGACTCAAGTATGTCCAAAACATACTGAGGTAAGGACAAAATGAGTGATGGACATCATAGCCACCTTGTCCATGAGCAGAACTTTAGCCTGATTTTCAAGCTGCTCCTATACTTTTAAGAACAGATAGAACAGAAGCAGCACACTGAAATGTTGAAGAGGTATTATTGCCTTATGGTATCCTGTTCCACTAAACTGAAATTTATGATGGCTATTCTATTACAGGAGGAAAAATAAGGTGCAATCAACTACAATATCTGTGCTAGAGATATAGTGCTGCAGATGAAGCTTAAGGATATAATATCAACATGGAATTATAAAAAAGCTAACCCAGCTATTATGAAAGAATTGTTTTAGTACAAGGCTTTGGTTAAACTTCAGTTGGAGTAAACTAATAGAGGCATAACATGTTTTAATCTTGTTTAATTTTTTTTAGGACAGAAAGTCCCCCTATAACTGCTCTTCCTGACAGAGTAGTGTAAGAACTGAGGAAAACTCATTGCAGAACTTGCTAGTGTGATGTGTCTTGTGATGGAAAAGTCTAGAAAAGAGTCTGTCCATTTTGAAACGATCATTGTACTTTTGTAATGAGCAACAAGTGTTCTGTAACTCTGAAAACTGAGTTGAGGGACTAATCTGAAACTCTTGTTAGTATTATGTTTTTACAGGAATTCAATTATGTAGGACTTTTTCAGGGAACATACTGGCAGATTATTTTACTTGCAGAAGTATATTTTGTTTTCATGTTCTGTGGATTTTGAGGAAATAGAGCTGTAAGTTGCAATAAGGAAGAAAAAAGGCTATACTAGCAATATGGTCAGAAACACGATGCTTTCTGCATGCTGAAGAGGGCGTTTTCTGCAGCATTTTTAGGAGATGTGGGAAAGAAGGATTTAAAGGATGGCAGTTATGCACATTTTCAACTGTAAATGAGGGTCACTATCTCCTAGTCTCTGCTGCTTTCTCAAGTTGTGCACTTTGAACTCAGACTTTGGGCTTCATATAAATCGGCTCACCCCAACTTGGATATTCAAGGTCTGATATTGCAGGTCTGTCCCAGTGGTTATTTTGCTTGATTGTATGGCTTGTATAAGGCTCTTACCGCTGTTATTAGGAGCAAAGCTGTTTATTCCCAGGGTTTCTCAAGGCTGCACTTCCCAGCTTTCTCCACCGGGGTGTACAAACAGCCTGTGCAACTCCCGGCCAGGGGCCAGCGATGATCTTAATGCTGCATACATTTCAGTAGCAACAAACCAGCCCAAATTAATCATTATTCTCTAAAACAAGCAAGCAGATGGTAAGATGTTGATTTCTGAAGCAGAAATCACTCAAACAGAAAAATCTAGAAAACACTGCATTTCAGAGTAATTTAAAAGCATATCTTGCAGTCTCTACAGCCCCTGGAAACTTGACAAGCTGTAAATGTTACTATGCATTTCAAATATCTTTGAAAGCTGTCATCTATTATGATGAGATTAAAGGACCAAGAGCATCATTCAAGTAAATCTCATACAAATCTATTTTGAGTAGGGTACTTAAAAGGTAGGTATCTATCAATACATATAGGAGTACCAATCTTTATTCCTCTACTAGAGTTAACATGACTATTTTAATGATGAATAGGATAAGAACCATAGTTAGAATGGGTAAAAGCAAAGTCTTTACAAGTGACTACCAATTTGATGGCTTGAATTTTTATTCCCCCAACTTAAGTTACCTTTAAAGGCTTATTTCCCAGAGCATCCTCATTTTGCAGTTCGATTTCAACCACTATGTGCTTTAGCATCTACTAGTGAAATGGTAACCTGCGACATGCTATGTTCCTCCATTCTTCATTTGGGGAGGCTGTGCCTTCTAGTTGCCTCCCCATATTCTTGCACTTGCTAGCTTTACCAGGGAGCTTGTAGACTGTTGGCTATTGATTTGATGCTCCCCTTTAGTGCTGAGATCCTGGTAGGTGAGTAGTGCTGTGTCTGAAGACTGCTGTGGGCAGAGAAATTGCAATGTGGGCTATGAGATGTTAAGGAGAAGGTGGGAATATGGGGCCTGAGCTGATGGGGAAATGGTGTGCCAGAGCAGGAGGAAAGGGGATGCAAGTGCAGCTTAGATCAGTTCATTCCTTTCAGGGCTGTGGTCTGTTTGAGAAGTTGTTTTTGTGCAAAACGTCTGCATTTTCTGTGCCCTATGCCCAGACCTACTATGTGTCTCTCTTGATGTAGCAATTTATGCACCTAGACTAAGGACTTGAAAGAATCAAGGATTTCTTTCCTGTTGCATGGCCTAATTTAGTCTATTCAAATTCAAAACCAGCGTGTGGTCCAAACACTTGAAAGCTATTTAGAAGCAAGAATGTTGAAATGTAATACACCTGCTTCTTATCTGTACAGATTTGTAATTAGTCATGCAGACACTTAAGCATTAAGGCCAGTCTTCAGGAGTTGAGGAGGAACAAGAGTTCAGAGTGCAGTGTAATGGTTCTGGCTGCACATTTTTTTGGAATTCATTATCAGCTCATTTTAAGCTGATAAATGATATTTCAGCTGAAGAATGAAGCTAAGGGGATGCAAAAGGTGTGAATAAAATTGTGGGAGATGGCAGTTTGCACTGTTTTATTTCCCAGGTGAAAGAAATTGCTTGTGCTTACTTGGAGCAGTGTTGTATGCTTAAAGCAGCTTCTGTGAACAGAAATTAGTTAGTCTTGGAGAAAAGAAAGAACTGAATAGGTGTTGTCTGTTAATTTGAAATAATAGAAAGGTTTGTGTTAGAAGGGACCTCAAAATCCTGCCGTGGGCAGGGACACCCTCTTCTAGACCAGGCTGCCCAAAGCCCCATCCAACCTGGCCTTGAACACTGCCAGGGATCTGGGGCAGACACAGCTTCTCTGGGTAGCCTGTTCCAGTGCCTCACCACCTTTTGTGAAGAATTTCTTCCTAATATCTCCTCTAATCTTCCCTCTTTCAGTTTAAGGATGGAATGGAGGGAGTGCAGGTGAAAGTGGACTATTTGTTCCATTCCAGCCTCTGCCTGAGCAGTTGAGATGATGCAGGTTTTTATGTTGCTGTATTATATAGCCTAGGGTCAGAACGGGCAACGCTCCTTGAACAGGAATGTGTGTACATGATGGGTGACATGACACCTGTTAAACACAGCATGTCAGTCTTTGCACCCCTCTTTGTTGCTCAGCCCTACAAAAACTGTGTTTTCTCTACTGGAACAGTACATTTGGTGCTGTTCTAGAAATGTGTTCTTACAGATACCAAGGACAGCAATGCACATATTACTTCATGCTTATTGGATGACTATGGCTTCATTTTTCCACCTGAATGCTGGGACACAATGTCATGAATCCTTTCTGGTGCTGCCCATCATCACTGTGTTGGGGAGAGGTAGCAACAGAGGGCTGGAGCCACCCTGTGTCCCTAGGAAAGGGTATGGCTGGCTGCGGAGTCCCTATCAAAAGGAGGAGTGATAGCTGTTAAGTTGGAAAGCTTTTACATGTGTTGTAGAGAATGGGGGAGATAAGGCTCATAAAGGTAGAGATGCACAGGTTTTTTCAGCTAAATTGCACACTATCTTTTTTCCAAGGGAAAAGGAAAGATGTAATCAACTAATTGTTAATGGAGTCATAGATGCTCAGAGTATTAATATTTTCTAGTTTTGACCTTTCATCTAAAAGCTCAAATATTTCATAAAGGTAGAGAAAATATTAAAAAAATCTTGAATTCTTTATGCTAAAATATATAGCTGAATAATCTGATTTCTGACACAGGTCACAGCAAATTGATTTATGCAGATACATGGAAGATTACCTGGGTTTTGTTTGTGAGTGTATCTGTTAGCAACTGTAAGGGGAAATGAAAGACCTGTAATACCAAGATGGTTTTCTCACCCCTTTCTAATCCATTTTATGACTTCAGGTGGTTCTGTGCCTTTGCAGTGCACTATAGGAAATGAAACATGAAAGAAAGTCTTGACTAAGTTTAAGGTAAGATCAAAGCCTTTATTTTCTAAAATGTAATTTAAACTAAAAGGCTGAAGCTTCCCTTCAATTAAAATTTAAAATAAGATATATCCATAATAAAGTACTGACATGAAATCCTCTCTGCATTTTTGTCTTAAGGTAATGTTTCCAAATGCTAGTAACAAATACAAATAACTATTAAAGCTTAGTATTGAAGATTAAGGCAGCTGTCTGTAATGCATTCACAAGTAGAGTGCACAAGGGCATGTATGATGAGGTTTCAAGAAGACACTGGTGGATTGGCCACATCCTTTGTTTTTGAGATCATTCATATGCCATGTTTAATGTGTCAGAGTAATGTGTATTTGGTCCATATTCTTCATCTATGACCATCACAGTCAACTTTGGTAAGGAAATGGTTCCTCAGAAGTAATTTACCACTTGGAGTAGCTGTGCTTGTCTCAGGGATGTGATAGGATATAGCTGTGGCCTGTTGCTGCAGTGTGAAGCTGAGATAGCCCAGGTTGAAGTAAAAATTCCCTTGAGTTAGCTGAAAATGAGTCCCTGGGAATCAGACACCACTAAGTCTGAGCAAGTGATGATGTCACCCTTTTATCTGCTAGAACCCTTTTATTCATAGAAACTGCTGGTCCTGGCTATGCTGTTCTAACATTGAGTTTGTACTTTACTATTGTGTTTCTTGCAACATTGGAACATAATGTTACTTTTTGCTTATATACATTAGTTATCTGAATGGGAAAGGCAAAGGATTTGGTTTTGGATGCTGATTTTTCTATTGGCTGATGTGTACCCACAATATCACGTTCAAGAAGCTTTTCAATATCATATAATAATAGGAATTAAAAATAGTAAAGACTATTGTAGAATCTAGTCCACTTTTGAAGGGTGAATCCTCTTTGTCTTTTGTACCTTAGTCTATCTTCAATTAATGTTAATGTGAGTGATAGAACAAGTGTGCTTGGATGGTAAGAACATGGTTTTACTTAATGTCTGGTCATTGCCTCCACTGCTCTTGAGTAATGAGCTGTCTATTGTGGTCTGGTCAATTCAACCTACTGCTGATGTTGTCCCTTCTGCTCCTTCAAGGTACATTACCAATTGCAATCTATGTTGGCAGCATAGTATGGCACTATGGCAGGATGAAAGAGGAATTCCAGTTCTTAAAATTAACCTGTATTAAATTATTAGGATTGAAACTAATTCCAGGAACTGGAGAGGAACATTTCTGATGGTTTGCAGATACAGGTCATCCTTCTGTACCTGTTCTGCACCACTCTTGTCCAGTCATGCTTCATACAGAGCTTAAACTCTTGGGGAAAGACCATTTGTTTCTTTTGTATTTGGAAAGTACTTAATGTAAAAGGGTCTCTGGGTAAAGGATACCTTCTCCCTTCTCAAGGTTTCTTGTCATCCTTGTTTGCATGCCATGGTTCAGCTGCCTATATGGGAGATGTACATTAGTCATGTTGATGAGAAGAAACTGAGCTCTAGCTTTTGGAGGTAGAGTCCAGGTTGCAGTACTGCAAGAGTCTGACTCTAGGACTTGAAGAGCTTGACTTCAGGCATTCTGGCTGAACTTGCTTATGTGCTCACTTAGTCATGCCTACTAGTATAAGACCAGATTTCAAGTCTGGTCTCATACCCTCTGGGAAGTATTCTTTGGTGCTTATGCAGTAATTTTTTTCCCTCTTTGACATTTATGGGAATTGCCCAGCTGAATTTATGCAATTTATTTAAAATGTTAACTGCTACTTATTCAGCATATAAACTGGAAATGAAATAGTGGAGAATTTTTAAGAATCCACATCTATGATATAATAGGTCACCCTAGTGGGTGGATCATGAAGATGGGTCTTTGAAGTGATAGGATGGGTTAAACAAATAGGTCTTGTTACTTGTTGAGGTCTGAAAGTCACTTGGGCCACAGGATTTTTTTAACAGTAAGCACAACAATAAAGATGCTACACTGGATGAATTCAGTCAGGAGAAGAATTTTCTTCTAAGTCACTTTAACAGAGAGGGAATGAAGTATGGTCTGAAGGTTAAAATGCTGTCTGGTGATCTCAGTTCAGTCACTGAACTGGTACTGAACTCAGAGTTTTCTCTTCTCTCTAGTCTAGGAGATCATAGATGTGACTCATGTATGTGAGTAGTGAAGTGAAAAGCATTAATTTGATGACTTAATATGCTATTTTGAAAGACTCTTTCTTTGAAACTCTTCAATGAGTGATGTAAGTATTGTTTATTAGACTAATTTGCCTAAACTTAAAGCAGTAACTGCTTGTTATTAGCAGCATGGAAATATCTTTATATACTTATATATGAGTTGTATTAGAAGCAAGTGAGAATTTTGACATATTTGTACTCTAAGTTATTTCAAAGATGTAGAAAATTCAGCACTTGTGGAGTTTGCCTAGAAATTATTGTAAATGAGAATTATCCCTCTGCTTCTGGAAAGTGCCATTAACTACATACACATACTATTCACAGGTTCTCAATTCACTTGTAAATATTAGTTTACAGAGCCTTTTTCTTCATCAAGAGTCTTATCTGTTAGTGGAAAGAGCTGTCTCAAGGGCTGTATTTATTGCCCTACTTTTCCCCTTATGCCCACTCTTCTTCCCCACACAAATATTCTTGTATACAAATTACTACCTAGCAATGAGTGTGAGGTAGTAGACCACAGTAGGCTTTCTAGCATGTTTCACTTCACTGATAAGATAATGCTAACATCTTTAACATTCCAGGATGTCACAGTGATCAAGTGTCTTTCTGATTCTCAAGCACTGGTCATCATCATGCAACTATTCTTTATTTCTTACAGCCTAATGACATCTCTGTCTAGGCTGTTATGAGCAGCTAGAGGTTTATACTGTTCTGTAAGCAGGTTGTTTGGCCCCTTTACAGTGGCTGATTAGTCTCCTATTAGGATACTGCTGTGTTTTTCTTTCCTGATAATGCTTTCCAGATGTGACTTCCTAGTGTTTTTCTTTAATTGCCCTCAAGATAGACTTTTCTGATTGTGCTTCTCAGGTGTGGCTTCCTAATTGCTTTCCCTTAATTGCATAGTATACATGCAAGAGTAAGGTTGTTTGACTAGATCATGTATAAATTTTTGGTTTAACTTTTTTAGAACTTGTTTTAGGCTAGAACAATACCTGAACCTGTATCTTTACTATAACATATGCAAAGGTGTTGAGAGCCTATGAAATAGTTGTGATATATTACCAGAGGAATGTAATTATTTCCAGATCAGTTGCAGGTGTTGGCTCTGGCTAACATAGCCAGGATGTGTACATAATGTTACTAGTTTTTAAAACAATGTACATGTCAGATGAGAAAATACAGTATGGGTGGAAGAAAAATCTTATATAAGAAATGTCAGAATGTCTGTCCATATATAAGCAGCTAATAAGTAGTTATTGCAATAAACGATCATTCAGAAGATGTTTCTGGCTTTGTTAGACTAGCAAAATTTATCCTTTATAAATGTGTAACTTATCACATGTTCAAAAATACATTATCTTTTGTTGTTTGCTTTGTGAGATAGGCAATTTGAAGCCCTAAGGGTAAAATTAGGAGAATCACTTCATCTAGTAGCAAGAATTTTCTTGCCAACAGGTCAAATAAGAAAAAAAATTTGCTTATTTCTTTTTGTTAGATTTAATTTTGGAATTGAAGAGTAGCTTCAATTCACTTAAATGCCACAGCAAGGAAACTTTTCTTGAACAACAGCAGTTGTAAACTTGGGTACAGAGGCAGCACATGGGTTTTCTCTTGTGACGTGTGATATACTAGTAGGATTATACTGGGTAGACTCTATTAGGAAGTTCTCCCTTAAAGCATTTGTTCAAAAAGTCAGACTATGCAGGGTTTTATTTTTATTGGCTTGATATATTAAGCAATATTATCAAAAGCATTTAAATTACATTCATGTGATGCTAATTGGAAAGAAAAAAATTGTAACAGAACACTTCTGGATTTCTTGTCAACATAAAATAGATGAACTAAGTAGATGTTGCACTAAGAGTATTACATGAATAACAACCAGGTCTAATTTTATTAATGGAATTATTGATTTTGATGCCTGGTTAGACATGCTATTTATACATTATTTTTGTGTTATGTTAATATATAATTGAATATGAAGAATCACATTCTTTAAAACTGGAGAGAAAATAAGTAGCCTATAATAGCTCTAGTAAGTCGACAAATTACAATGGCAAATTTAGCAATGTTTCTAAATGGGCACAGAGTGTCTGAAGTCTGCTACTGCTAGTACTATGATTTAGCTGTTGTTGTTTCAAAGCCTCTAAACCTATTTGTACAACAGAAACACCCTCTCATGCTTTTTACAATTACTATCTTAAGATTTTGATGATTTGCCAGGATTGAGGCTTTTGACTGAGGCACAGAATGACATTACTGAGTGTAGAAATGAGTTCTGTGTCTCAGTACTTTCTGGCATCATCCTGATAAACTCTTTATATGTGTACCTAACTTTAAGAATAAGAGTAGTTCCCTTGAAGACTTTCATGTTTTACCAGGTTAACAGATCTGTGCTTCTCCAAATGAGTCATACTTGCAAATGTTGGATCTTTTTCTAGTGGTCACTGACAATTACCAGGATCTTCACAGTAGTGTAAGGGGCAAATTGATAGTGGTATGGGCTAAGCCTTTGTAATATGAACCTGTGTGTACTTGTGCCACAAGCCCCAATACCTGTAGCTAATATCACTGAAGATAGATTTGAGTTTGCTTTGGCTGACAGACATTTATCCTGTGCCAAAGTCCTTGTGGATGTTGCCTAATGTAGTATGTAAGCTGGCATGTATTAAGACTAATGAAAGAGTCTCACTGTATTCAGTAGTGATAAGAGGCTGCATTCAGTTCTGAGCCTCACATTTCCTGGAAAAAATAGGGGAAACAGAATTCAGATGAGGTTAACAGTTGGAAATATCAAAACCATGAAAGAAATGTAGTGTCTAAAGCTCGGATGGGGAAATGAAGCAAGACATGTCTCCACTCTGAAGACTGCAACATGGAAAGAAGTAAGCGACATATGCTGTGGATGAGACAGTGGGTAATGGGATTAGATTAAACAGTGAGGATAGTGAAGCATGAATAACTTATGTGGGAAGGCTGTAAAATCTGCCACTATGGACTGTTAGAAATCCCATGGGTATGACAGCAGTGGCTGGACAGTAGCACCTTTATTTTTTTTTTCATATATAGTGAACTGAACACTGCTATATTGTGACGGGAATGCCTATGGTTTAGAGTATGATCTCAACACATGGCACAGAGTTTGGGGCCACTGAATTTTACTACTATTTGGTGTATCCTTGGGATCTCCAAATTCTGTCTCTGCTGTTCAGTGCAAAGCTGTCCTGGCTGTATTTAGTGAGAATGTGCTAGGAAGACCAGAATCTCTCTCAGAATGTGACCCTGCTTTAATAAAAATGCTTCAATATTTACCAAGCAATTGATCAACAGCATAAAGTTATACAATGATTTGCAGAGCTATGAACTCTAACAAAAAATCTTGCACAAAAATGAATGGGCTCTTTTAAAAGTCAGAGTTGCTAACCCATTCAGATCCATATATTTTTTCCTCTACTCTGTATTACTTCTCACAATCATCTTAATGCTGTTGTTTCAGAGAATGGCTGTATCTCATGGTGGGACTCTTGACATATTTGAGCCTTCAGGTTTTTGAGTGCTCTTATCTCCTGCGCTCTTGTGCTAGTTGTCATGTGTGAAAGTTTCCATGTTTACATAAATGTATGAGTTCTTCAAATACTGTGAAGAGATTTTAATTTTTTTAAAAAGAGAAATTGCATTTGAAACTGTAGTTTGATAACTGATAGCAGCAAAATTCATGTGTTAATCTGGCTGGAAACAAGTTCTGATTAGCATTAAATGTTCCCATTGGGTGGCTCTCAATGGAAACTGGCATATGGCCTGAAGCTCTGGGGTCAGGAACATGGCACTGTTGTGCATTGACTCAGTTTGCTCTCATTGAAGACAAGGCTACTGCTTTTCAAAATCTGCCAAATTTTGGGCTTGTCTGTGCTGTGCTTTGAGTGGCATGCATAGATTTCTGAGCTAGTTACTAACCCATCTTTACAGTGGAAGTCAGTTTGGGTGAAGCTGTGTGACTGAGCTGCTAAAACCTGCTGGGAGATATGCTTAAGGTAATTAGCGTAATATTGAGAAAGTATAGTTATATTGCTTGTAAGTCATGAACTAATAACACAGTACTGTATTGAGCTGCACAGTGGTACCATAATAAATTTGAACTCCCATTGGGATCTTTGCACCTTGCTCTATTACATCTTGTAAATTCCCCTTTTATTCTTTTCTGCTTGAAGATGACCCGAAGTTTGAGCACTTTCTGTTTTCTAATACCTGGGGAGTTTGTCCATCAGAAGGAAAGCAGTATTAAAATAACACAAAATTATAGCTCCTTTACTTCTCCCTATACTAGGAAACACTAAATGTGCAACTAAAACCCAACTAGTCCTCTTTAACAATAAAATATATTTTTTGAGAAACATGTCTTTAACAATGCTTGGAATATTTAATTTAATATGAACTGTAACTGTAATTTGCAATCTCAGGTGGTGCAATTTTTCTTTGTTAATAGTTATTCATTACAACCATGTAGTGGGATGTATATTCACACAGAATCACACAGAATCGTAGGGGTTGGAAGGGACCTCGAGAGATCATCGGGTCCAACCCCCCTGCCAAAGCAGCTCCCTATCTCATATTACATATGTGTCCAGATGAGACTTGAATATCTCCAGAGAAGGAGACTCCACACCCCCCTGGGCAGCCTGTCCCAGTGCTCGGTCACCCTCACTGTGAAAAAGTTCTTCCCCATGTTGGTGCGGAACTTCCTGTGCTCCAGTTTACAGCCATTGCCCCTTGTCCTGTCCCCACAGACCACTGAAAAGGGGCTGGCCAATTCCCCCTGCATCCCATGTCTGAGATATTTATAAACACTAATTAGGTCCCCCCTAAGTCGTCTTTTCTCCAGACTGAACAGTCCCAGCTCACTCAGCCTGTCCTCATAGGGGAGATGCTCCAGGCCCCTAATCATCTTCGTAGCCCTTCTCTGGGCTCTCTCCAGGAGGTCCCTGTCTTTTTTATACCGGGGAGCCCAGAACTGGACACAGTAAAATATTATGACATAAGCTTTAGAATATGTACGCAGGCATTTCAATTTGCAGTTATTTTAGAGTCTGTGTTTGACTGACTCTCATTAGTTTCACATACTTGTAACAGCAAAACCCTCCAGCTATGTACATTTTTTTGAAAACTGTAAAACTGACCACCCCAATGAGGTCACACTACAGTTTATGAATTTGAAATAAATAGTAAAACAGTTTATAGTGAATTTGGAGATAAGCATGTTGCTCTAGGTCACTTGTAGAGGGATATTTAACCCTTGAGAGGTGGCACCTGATTTATTGAAAGGGATGAATTAAGATGTTAAGACTGTCTTGGTCTGTTTCTTGGCAGGTTATTTCCCTGGTGATACAGTAGGTTAGAGTGGCTGCAGTACAAACTGAAGTGGTAACTGGAGCCTTGGAATTGACTTGTGGGAGGGTGGGTGTGCAATGTTGTATCTTTGCTCAAGTACAAATATAACTCCTGACTTTATGATTGTGTAACCTCAATACATGCTACTTTCATAGCTGTCTACCCAAAATGAACATGTTGACTGAAATCCTTTTAAACTTTTGTTCTTTTGTCAAATACCTGCATTGCTAAAGATGGGAAAAGGAAAGAATTTGCACATTCTACTTCTTGAAGTGTTGCTTTGTTTTTTTCCCCCATGTACTTTCCTCAGCAGAGTCTCACTCCTGTCTTGCTCTGTGGTTGGAAACTCCTTGGAGGCTGCCCCATTATTGCAGAGAAGAGGTTCTTCTACCTTCTGGTTATTTCCCCCTTGTTTTCTTTTCCTTTCAGATTTTTCCCTACTACCTGTAGCATTAACAGTTGTTTGCTTTTATAGCCTGGAACTGTTTACTTCATTGCAAGGGAAGACAGAATTGTCTTTTCTCTTCCTAACATGCTGTCAATCTTTATCTTCTTCCAAGGTGTTTCACTTGATCTTGCTTTTTCTTTTAGCTGCCCAAAGTCCCTTTCCTTATTGCAGTAGTTGTAGGTTCCCTTAATGCCTATGTTTCTTTCTGCCTGAAAACCTCAGGGACTGTGTGCTTAGGAACCTCATCTGACACCCCTTCTTTCTGGTGCCAGTGGGCATCTTGGAAGCTCTCTGCAACCACTTTTTCTGGGAGATGGCTCTGTGTATGTGTATATACATACACACATATATATATAAATAACTTGATGTACTCAGGGCTGTAGCTAAGATAGACACAGGCTGACACAAAAGTAAAGGAAACCCATGAAAAAATTAAAACATTAGAGCACATTTAAAACTTTTGGATATGTAAGGGTCATGATCTGAAGCTTTTTTCATTGTGTTGTAATGAGTGTGTATGTGATGGTAACAATACACTAATCTTGATTTTAAAAAAAATGTAATATTTCAATTACTACAGAAAAGCAAAGTCTGCCAGCCAATCCCTGGTAAATGTTGTAGAACATTTTTATAGTGCTTTCTGGCTAAAGCAAAAGTCTATTTTAAAGTTATTAAAGTTCTATAATGAGCTACCTTTCTAAGCTCACCGATAAAAGTATAATATTCTGTGGCTCAATATAATAATTCAGTGAAATTAACCAAGTAAGTGGTCAATGAAGCAAATGATTAAAAAGCAGAAGATTGAAAAATGAAGATTAAGAAGGGATAAAATTGTATTTTCTATTACTGTAAATTTTGTAGGTCATAATTAAAGTCCACTGCATAAAGGGTGAAAATACCTTTATAAAAATGTGCAAAAGTGTCAAAGGGTGCTTACACTCTTGCCCACTGTATCAAACTATGTATGTGTTAAACTTTATGCAGTGTGTGTAATGGGAGTTCACAATCTTATGTTCAACTATGCTTCCATAGTTACAAAATAGATGTTTAGCTGTGTTCATCTGGGCTCCATTAGAAGAGGGGTGGGCAGCAGGGACAGGGAGATGATTGTCCCTCTCTACTCTGCCCTTGTGAGGCCCCATCTGGAGTCCTGTGTCCAGAGCTGGGGTCCCCAACACAAGAAAGATGTGGAACTGTTGGAGAGGGTTCAGAGGAGCCACAAGGATGATTAGAGGGCTGGAGCACCTGCCCTACAAAGAGAGGCTGAGGGAGCTGGGCTTGTTCAGCCTGGAGAAGAGAAGGCTGCGGGGGGACCTCATTGCAGCCTGCCAGTCCCTGAAGGGAGCTTATAAGCAGGAGGGGATTCAACTTTTTAAAAGGGCAGATAATGGCAGGACAAGGGGGAATGGACTAAAGCTAAAGGAGGGAAGGTTTAGATTAGATATTAGGGGGAAGTTTTTTACAGAGAGAGTGGTGAGGTGCTGGAACAGGCTGCCCAGAGAAGTAGTGGATGCCCCATCCCTGGAAGTGTTCAAGGCCAGGTTGGATGGGGCCCTGGGCAACCTTGTGTAGATCCAGGCCTGGAGGTTGGTGGCCCTGCCTGTGGCAGGGGGGTTGGAGCTCTGTGATCCTTGGGGTCCCTTCCAACCCCAACCATTCTATGATTCTATGATTCATTGGGTGACTTCAATAACTTGTATTTCTGATAAGCACTTTTATTTTAATTATACAAATTTTTGAACCTGAAAACACATTAGCTAGAACACCTGCTCATTTTAAGTTCATATGTAAGAGGATTACCAGGTTTAAAACATTTGTGAGAAAATCTGCAAACCAGAAAAAAGTGAATAAATTATTGAAATGGTCTTAAGCACCTGTTTTATCTTTTCTGCCTTTTGCATTGTTTTTGCTAAAAATCCATGGCTGGGTTATACAGGCACTGTGTTAATAAGAATTATCAGTATACTTAAGGACAGTGATACAATTGCTTGTATGAATATTTAGGAAGCCTGTTTTATTTGCCTACACTGTCTTTCTCCTTATTCAGCATGGAGGAATGATTGATGTAAAACTACTTAGTATTTTGGGAGAGTTGCATTGCATTTTGTGTAGTGGGTCAGCATCATCATAAAATCAGGAGGCTGCTGAGGCTATCTGATTTCTGCACCACTTCTGTCAAGGGTTATTTCAGGAACCTGTCATGGCTACCTTGTGGCTTTCTTCCCCCAGAAGTCTGGAAGTGCTCTGGGTATGTACCTTGAGACTTGAAGTGCCCTACTGTTTGAGTGGACATTGTAGGGTACATCTCAATAATGGTATCTTAAGTCTGGGTTCTTCCAAACATACTAAAGGTCCCCTTTGCGTTAGCACCTTTTGATGCACAGCATGGTTTCATGTCAGTTATATTGCCTTTTCCTGGCCTTATCACAACTGCATCTGTTCCTAGTATACTTGTGCTTTGACTGTGAAATACCATCAGTCTCTTTCTTCCCAAGTGGATAGATGTCTTCATAAAAAAGAAAATCTATTAATATGCCTGGCATTAACTTGCAGCTTTGGTTATCCCAGCAAAAATGCTTGAATGTTACAGGTAATCTACTGCAGTCAGGTTTTATTAGATAGGTTTCTATCTCTGGGAGTGCTGATTGTCTTGTGTGTTAAAGAAACATTTGCAGTTAGGTTCATAGGCCATATTAAGGTATTTTAAAGCTGTTAGAATATTTAAAGAAACAATGGTAACACACATTCCCATTCCCCAAAAATACTCCAAGCAACCTCTAAACTCTTTGACACAAGCAGTGATCAGTGTGCTTGTGTGAATGGAGCAGCTAGCAAAGGGGAGGAAAAGTTTCAGGGTTAGAGATCCCGCTGGAGGGGATGTCAGGATAGGTGTGTTTGGAAGTAAGCAGGAGTTGGAACTTGACAAGCTGGGCTATTTCTTTTAAGAGCTAGCTGATCTTAAATATTGTCACAGAAAATCCCTTTGGGCTTCATGATGCTGATGGTGATAAGGAGCAGTTTCGTGGCTCTCAGGTGTGCAGTACTGTCACTTGTTGGTTGTGCTACATGGCTGACCTAATTCAAAGACCCTGGTACAGGCTTGCTTGACATCAAGTTTGGATACTGCCTCCTTACATTGATACTTGTATCTGAATCTTTGCTTTCATCCTATGGCTTGGATTATTTTTAGCTTTGTGTACTTGGTGTGAAAAGTAATTTTTAGCTCCGTGTGTAAACTAATGGCCTGGATTTTATCAATGTCAGACTTCTTGATTTCTTACTAGTGTCAGTGGAAATCATTTAAGCTTAACACCACTGAATTTTGAGCCATTAACTTCAAATATGTAAACAACTGTCCTCAGGCAATTGGGTGCAAATGTAATGGCTTGAGTTTTGTAACACTTGTTCTATAACCAATTAAGGATTGCTACATGATAGGTTTGGCATTATTAATTTCTTTTAACTAATATTTACTAGTGTTTCAACACTATAGGTATTACACAGGAGTCTGAGTCTCACTGTGTTCGGCTTTCATAATTAAGTATGATTTTTTGTGTTTACCTTTAGTGTCCCAACTTGGGGACCTCAATTGAATCTAATTATGCTTCAATTGAAAATAAGATATTCCACTGACTGAAGCTGCAGATCAGGGCTCATTACTAAACCAGCTCATTATTTTTAATGAGCAACTTCATTATATCTGATTCTGCAGAGAACAAGACATAATTCTGTCAATGCAGAGAAGCTTGTTAAACTTTGGTAGCCAGCAGCATATGACAAACAGCCTGAATTGGGCAACAAAGATTAGTGAGGTTAAAGAAACTACCTCACAGATTCTAGCTTATCCCTGCAGGTGAGTTGACAGTCTGCAAAATATTTCTCTATTTCTTTCCTGTTGGCATGAACTTTTTTAGACTGAAACAGTTTTATATTACCCTTTAAGTGGCATGGTTTAGAAAAGGAATTGCAAGGAAAACTCAGTGAAGCATAATGTGGATGTTGTCTACCTGGGCTTCAGTAAAGTCTTTGATGCTGTTCTCCACAGCATCTTCCTGGAGAAACTAGTTGCTCATGGGTTAAATGGGTATACTCTTTGCTGGGTTAAAAACTGGCTGGGTGGCCTGGCCCAAAGAGTTGTGGTGAACAGAGTTCAATCCCTCTGGCAGAGGGTCACAAATGGTGTTCCCCAGGGCAAAGTGCTGGGGCCAGTCCTCTTTAACATCTTTATTTGTGACTTGGACAAGGGGATCAAGGGCACCGTCACTAAGTTTGCAGATGACACCAAATTGTGTGGGAGCGTTGATCTGCTGGAAGGCAGGAAGGCTCTGCAGAGGGACCTGGACAGGTTGGATCAATGAGCAGAGGCCAACTTTGAGTTTCAACAAGGCCAAGTTCTGGGTCCTGCACTTTGGTCACAATAACCCCAGGCAAGGCTACAGACTGGAGGCAGGGTGGCTGGAGAGCTCTCTAGAGGAAAAGGACCTGTGTGTGTGTTAGTGGCCAGATGGCTGAACATGAACCAGCAGTGTGCCCAGGTGGCCAACAGCATCCTGGCCTGTGTCAGGAATAGTGTGACTAGCAGGAGTATGGAAGTGACTGTTCTGTTGTACTCAGCTCTGGTGAGGCTGCACCTCAAGTACTGTGTCTGGTTTTGAGCCCCTCACTACAAGAAGGCTGTTGAGATGCTGGAGTGTGTCCAGAGAAGGTCAAGGAAACAGGTGAAGAGGTGTAGAGCACAAGTCCTATGAGGAGCAGCTGAGGGAACTGGGGCTTTTTAGCCTTAAGAAAAGGAGTCTGAGGGGAGACCCTATTGCTGTCTGCAAGGAGGTTGTAGAGAGGTGGGGATCTGTCTCTTCTCTCAGGTAACAAGTGGTACGATGCGAGGAAATGGTTTCACATTGCACCATGGAGGTCTGGGTTAGATATCAGGAAGAATTTCTTTACTGAAAGGGTTGTTAAGTATTGGGACAGGGTGCTCAGGGAAGTGGAGTCACCATCCCTGCAGGTATTAAAAAGTCGTGAAGATGTTGTGCTTGAGGACTTGGTCTAGAGGTTGACTAGGCAGGGTTAGGCTATGGTTGGACTTGATGATCTTAAAGGTCTCCTCCAACCTAAGTGATTCTATGATTTTATAACTTTCAGGGAAGTTCCAATCTAAAGAAGGGTGGTAACAACATCTTTCTACCAATCTAAGTGTGAACTGGGAGTATTAGAGTACATGTACTGTTCCCTAATGGAGTTTTTCCTCTGAATTAGCTTACAAATGTGTAGATCCTGTTAACTGACAGCTGTCTGACAAGGGTACAAACCAGCAAGGTACATACTGTTGAAACAGCACAAGGCGGGTATTGGTGTGTCTCTTGGCAGGCAGCTCTGTGCTGTTTTGCTGCAATGAATCTCTTGGGGGTCCACTGTGAAGGCATGGGAGCTTTGTCCTCTGTGCTGAAAGGAAGGGTCTGCAGATCTGCTCCTGGATATCCATGTGGTACATGGTACATGTGAACAGTGAGGGTACAGCCTGAAAATGAGCTTGCCTGTTGGTTTCTTGGACACAGAAATTTTTTTCTAATGTCTAATCTAAACCTGCCCAGGCACAGCTTCTTGCCGTTTCCCCTTGTCCTATCTGCTGTCACCTGGCTGAAGAGACCATCACCCACCTCTCCACAACCTCCCTTCAGGTAGTTGGAGGTGATGATAAGGTCTCCCCTCAGCCTCCTCTTCTCCAAGCCAAATAGCCCCAGTTCCCCCAGTAGATCCTCATATAATTTGCCCTCCAACCCCTTCACCAGCCTGGTTGCCCTACTCTGGATTTGCTCAAGGATCTTCTTATGGCGAGGAGCCCAGAACTGGACACAGTACTCAAGGTGTGGACTCACCAATGCTGAGTACAGGGGCACAATCACCTCCCCAGACCTACTGGCCCCACTGTTTTTGATACAAGCCAGGATGCCATTGGCCTTGGCCACCTGAGCACACTGCTGGCTCATATTCAGCCTGCAGTCAACCAACACCCCCAGGTCCTTCTCTGCCTGAGGGGTCTCCAGCCAGTCTCCCCCAAGCCTGTAGCGCTGCATGGGGTTTTTATGTCCCATGTGCAGCACTCTACACTTGGCCTTGTTAAACCTCATCCCATTGGTCTCAGCCCATGGGTCCAGCCTGGTCAGATCCCTCTGAAGAGTCTCCCTACCCTCAGGCAGATCAACACTTCCTCCTAGTTTAGTGTCATCTGCAAACTTACTGAGGGAGCATTCAATCCCTTCATCAAGCTCATTGATAAAGATGTTGAACAAAACTGGACCCAGGACTGAGCCCTGGGGAACACCACTCATGACCGGCCTCCAGCTGGTTTTTGTTCCATTTACCACCATCCTTTGGGCCCGGCCATCCAGCCAGTTGTTAACCCAGCAGAGGGTCCACCTGTCAAGGCCAGTGGCAGCCAGTTTCTCAATCATAATGCTGTGAGAAACTGTATCAAGTGCTTTACTGAAGTCCAGGTAGACTACATCCTCAGCCTTCCTCTCATCCATTAAGCGGGTCACCTTGTCATAGAAGGTGATCAGTTTAGTTTGACAGGATCTACCTTTTGTAAACCCATGTTGACTGGGCCTGATCCCCTGGCCATCATGCATGTGTTGCATGATAACTCCCAAGATGACCCTCTCCATGATCTTTCCCGGGACTGAGGTCAGACTGACAGGTCTGTAGTTCCCTGGATCCTCCTTCTGGTGCTTCTTATGTATGGGTGTAACATTTGCCAGCTTCCAGTTGATTGGAGCTTCCCCAGTCTGCCAAGATTGTTGATAGATGATGGAAAGGGGCTTGGCAAGCACATCTGATGATACATGAATGGTATCTGGTGAAAAATGTAAAATCTGAAGTAAATTTATTAGGAATTTCTAGTGTATTTGGGAGTCAGGGTCATAAAATTGTTGTAGTGTCTCTGGCTTTCACACTCCAGCCCTGCAGTGATGGAAAGTTGTCTGGGGTGTGAAAAGCTCAGCGTCAACTTGTTCCCTTTTATATCCAGGCAGAGTGGAGCCAGCACCAGCTCAGACCTGCTGATCCTGGGTTGCTGGGCTTGCCTTTGTGCTCTCATGCCTCTGCTTAAAGAAATATATCAAGACCTGGGTGATAAACAGAAATTCTGCAAACTGAGTTTTTGTCAATTTTTAGACTTGGTCCAGTAAGAGCACTATTTAACTGGAGGAAATTGAGATGGATGGTCTCTTCTTATGCTATGCATCTTCCCTGCCCCAGTGATAGTGAAGTATTTCTGCAGGAGTTAGGGCTGCAGATGTGTGGTAACTGCTCAGGCATGGGGACCAAGGGAGGCCAGAACAGGGATATTAAGTTTTCAAAGAAAAATAATGAACATCACTATTCATATTTCTTCATCTTGTTCTGAGAAACAGTTGATTATTTGTGAATGAGACTATAAACACCCTGAAGCAAATGTAGTGCAGATGTTTCAATGTAGTTACTTTGGTGAAGGTGTAAGTAAATGAAAGCAGAGCTTTGTAATAGGTAGTGCCTTAGCAGGTAGTCACCAGTCCTGTCTAATTTTTTAATGACTCAGATTCTAAAGAAAAGATGTCTAGGACATTACACACAGATGAACATCTGATTCAGAACTCAGTCCTGTATTAAAAGAAATATATATATATAAAAAAAGAACTGGGACTGCTGCAATAACAGATAATGTAGAAATGGTCTGCTAAAACCAAACCAGCTGTTTTTACATAGAAAAAAGATTATTTATGACCAGATCCTTTTATAATATAATTCCAAAAAGGGGAAGAAAACATAGATGTGAAGAGAAACAAAAGTTAAACTCTATTTTTAGAAAAAATAAATTTCAAGTTGACAATTCTGATGAAAGTTTTCACAGAAGGAGTGAAGCAAGCAAGAATCTTAGAATCAATAATCACTATTTTATCTTCAGATTATGTTGGTGCTCCCCAGAGCATTCTCCAGGCTGAACAATCCCAGCTCTCTCTGCCTGTCATCATAGCAGAGGTGCTCCAGCTCTCTGAGCATATTTGTCATCTTCTTCTGGACTCATTCAATGGGCTGCAGCTCAGGAACTGGCTGGGCATCATTGGTCCCTGGGTGTTGAGCAACTGTGTGTATAGCACTTGGCTTATATATTTGTATATTATTATTATCATATTCCTTTTTGTCCTGTTAAACTGTCTTTATCTCAACCCATGAATTTTACCTGTTCTCCCTCCACCCTCTTTCCCCCTGCTCCCAATCTTTCCCCCATTCCACTGAAGGGCAAGAGTGAGCAAAGGGCTGTGTGGTGATTTTAGCAGACTGCCAGGTTAAACCACAAGTCTTATTTAACCAAGTAAAAGATAGTGAGAACTTGCTAGGCAGCAGCACAGAAACTTATTTGGGTGTAAGCAGAAAACAAACTAACTGTACGTCAACAGTTTAGTAATAATTTAGGAAAGAGGCCTGATCCTTGCTTGTCAAGGTCTTGGCAGAGCTTCTGCAGTGCTTGGACAGAAGTTTTGTGTACTTTTAAGTGAAATAGACACAAAGACTTGTCTCCCAGTTGTCTTATTTCTTTCTTTCTTCATATGCCATCTTAAGTTAGTGGAATCCCTAACTGCAAACTAAAACAGAAAATAGAAGGATTTCCTTACTGCTGTGAGTGGACTGTCTCTAAAACATCTGATTTATCCCCCTACTTATATGGGTGATAAAGCAGAATATAAACCATTTAATGTCCAGTGCATTTAGTATTCTATTTTTCCATGTTAAGGATGTTTTCTGTTGCAGAGGTGGCATATATAAGCATACCAAAATCAGAGTTAAAATTGCAGTACGGATAATTACAACATTGAAACCAGTGTGTTACAACTTACAGAAGGGCAGTATAACATTTGTCTGAGGTCTTGAGTGCTCCTTAGGCATTGAGCTTAAGTCCTACCTAATCTAGCAAGATCCTACTTTGATATTGAAGTTGATGTAATTATCCTTGTAATTATTATTTCTTCTCATCTGCAACTTGATACACCAGTTAAGTCTCAAGTGCTTGATTTTTAACAGAATCAAACCCTAATTACATTGGCTGCACTGTCTGTCTCAAATCAGTTTTGTGATTTGGTTTCTGTGACTGGAATTAATATTGCTGACCACTGGTAACACTGTTTGGTTTGCATACTTGAAATTTTTATGCAGACACCTCAAAGCAAGTAAAGATGAACAGGAGAGCTACAGGAGTATGTGTATATGTAAAAAGGAATCCAATTTATTTCCTACCACACAGCTATGCTTTCACTTTCTTGAAAATTCAAGTAAATTTGTACTGTCTTTTAAGCTCATAAAACTTGCCTTCCTGTATGCCTTTTCTATATATTATTTGCTCTCCTTATGATATAACAGTATTTCTAAAACATGTAATCCTCCAAGTAATTTCTTCTGAACCTGAAGCTGAGTGAAAATGTTTTCCTTTTTGTTGGAAAGATTTATTCAAATTTTTTCTGAATCAGAATGTGTCAGAAATTGATCAGAAGTGATGCTCTCTATTCAAGTCAGAAGCAATTTTTAGTAGACTCAAAAGATAACAGTACCTGTAGAACAAAGGCAGCTGAGAACTAGCCTGACATTACCTTTAAAAGGTCTACTCCATGCACAGTTTTGGTATGCTGTAAGATGTAGTGAATACATACACTAGCTTGATAACATGTGGTAATGTTTCTCATCTCTAGAATTCTTGTTAGTTTGGTTTCACTCCTTGAAAATCAATATGTAAATTTGAAGAAACTTGCTCTTGAACAGACTAATACAGAAGTCTGTATAACACAGATAATTCTCAAAACTTATATATGTGACAAAATAGAAATCAGGCCTTAAAAGCTAATTCTTTTTAGAAGTCATATTTATTGAGTTCTCTGTGGAAATAGTTGTGTGCATCTTGGAGTGCTATAAACTATGTAACAAGAATTGGCAAATTACTTGGGTAAACAAAAGTAGAGAGCAGTTCACTGCTCCAAATCTGGAGCTTCTGCTTCCATGACCCAGCCATAGGGTCCATAAGAGGAATGTTTTAGCTTTGATACATGTCACTCAATTATTCCCACTTACCAGTATGGAATATCCTTAGATCTCAAACTGGATTACTTTCTGATAGAATGGCATCAATGTTTGCTCTGTAGGAGTGGAGCTATGCTTCCAGCTCCTTGAATGGCACTCAGCAACACTAGACCTAACTAAGTTCCTGAAATGCTTGTGTTGTGGGTGGTGGCTTCTCAGCATGTCCTCTACAAGAGTGTGTTCACTGACCATGACCTTTCACCTCAACACCTGAATGGGATTTTTGTGCAAACTGGAATGACATTTTCCTTGTGTCAGTCAAGAATATTGACTGATAACTGCACCTCATTTGCTATGTATATGTGACTTTATCTTGCCTCAATTTAAGTCTTTTGGTGCAGACCATACTTATGGTGTTTTAGAGGTGGTAATGCCCCCACCCCTCTTGTTTATGAAACTGACTTTGCTAATGCTTATATAAGCATTTCTGACTTGTTTACATTATCCTTCCCTTTTGTGATACAAAAAGATTTATCCTGTTTTCTGAGGGAGAGGATTATTTGGTTTATTCAACTTCATTCTGTTACTTTAGTACTAATCATAGAGTCATAGAATGGTCTGGGTTGGAAGGGACCCCAAGGATCATAGAACTCCAACCCCCCTGCCACAGGCAGGGCCACCAACCTCCAGGCCTGGAGCTACACAAGGTTGCCCAGGGCCCCATCCAACCTGGCCTTGAACACTTCCAGGGACAGGGCATCCACTACTTCTCTGGGCAGCCTGTTCCAGCACCTCACCACTCTTTCTGTAAAAAACTTCCCCCTAATATCTAATCTAAACCTTCCCTCCTTTAGCTTTAGTCCATTCCCCCTTGTCCTGCCATTATCTGCCCTTTTAAAAAGTTGAATCCCCTCCTGCTTATAAGCTCCCTTCAGGTACTGGCAGGCTGCAATGAGGTCCCCCCGCAGCCTTCTCTTCTCCAGGCTGAACAAGCCCAGCTCCCTCAGCCTCTTTTTGTAGGGCAGGTGCTCCAGCCCTCTAATCATCCTTGTGGCCGCCCTCTGAACCCTTTCCAACAGCTCCACATCTTTCTTGTATTGGAGGCCCCCAATGGACCAGTTTGGTAATTAACTTTATGTTTTAATATACATTAATGTGTTAATATACACTATTTGGAAGTCTTTACAGTTAAAGATTTGCATTGAAAGCAATATACTTCAGAATTCATTCTCAGATTTTAAGAAACAGTAAATAAGCCCATGTACTCTAAGGCAATATATGCTATTAATGATCCTTAGTTTCTACTGATATTTCCATGCTAGCTTTTAATCTGTGCTGTGCTAGAGAGGATCAAGTTCAGAATCCAGGGGAGTTACATATTTGAGAGGGAGTTACTACAGAAACTTAGTGGGAAGAATTAATTTGTCTCCTAGTCTTTGACTAGATGTAGGAGCTACAGATGTATATACATCTACAAAATGAGTGTCTAAAATGGGTCATGCGTGTAAGAATGTGTTTTAACTCATTTCAAGACAGGTCATTTGTCTCTAATTAACATCTGTGCTTTGATTAGAATGGCTATCAAAGACCTGAGACTTCACTTACCTGCCTTTAGAATCATTTAATGAAAAGCAAAAGTTCAGCCTCATTCTGAAACTCAGCAGCCTTTCCAGTCCTCAACAAATACTCTCACCCATCAAAACTCTGTACTGAGAATGTTGAAGTGCTATCCAGAATTGGGTATTATCTGAGGTATGCAGTTTAGTGTAATAAGCATAGTTATCAGGTCTGTTCTAAATGGGGAGAAGGAAATAAAATTACTTTTTTTAAATTATCTTTAATGACTAATTTGTCTGAGAAATTATATTGACACTTTACACTTTCTGTTTTGAATCATTTTTATAAATCAGTCCCCAGAAAAGCAGGGAATTTAGTCAAACTGGTAACAATCTGGGAAGAAAAAAAGTCATGGGTCCTGTTTTATATTTCTGTCATTCCCTTACTCTGAAGGGATTGGCCTGTTGAGAGATACATTTTAAAAAGAAAATTTCAATGAGTTTAGCTTAAGGAAATTCATCAGAAAGGAAGAATATAGTTTAAAAAGCATGAGTGTGATCTTGTACAAAAGATTTTAGAATATATTGTTAACTAATGGATTTGGAGGGTATCTTGCTTGCTTAATTGAAATGGAAGTTATTTGCTATCTAACTTCAAAAATAAAAAGCAAAACCACCCCATTCCCCCAGGCCCCACAAAAAACCCATAGGAAACCCAAAACCCCAGTGCTGCCAACTGCAAAACCCTCAAACAGAAAAGTCAAACATACTTTTTAATGTAATATCTGGTATGCAGCAAGGTGTATAGAAAAAGTAGATACTAGTAATATAGAAAACTTTAAGGACCTACTCTGTGCTTGGTTTTGTTCCTGTCTTTGACCTGGTAGCCTGGTCTTTCAGCTTTCACATTGAAGTTGCATTCACAGAACGAATCCATGTTAATCTTGCAAGTGTTTTACTAATATGTCCTAAATGAATTCTGAGAATTCAGTGGGAAAGTTCTTACAGAACAAAAGGCTTGTGTGAGTTGTGATTTATGTGAATTAAAGATATGCTTTTTTAATCAAGGTAGTATTTGTCTTTCAAAGTGCTGTGGTAGGATTTGTTCTCTTGGAGTTAGCCAAGGGTTCATGTGCATTGTGTTAAAATTGGACTATCCATGCATTTTATAATATTAATGTGGAGAGGTGGTGCTTGATATTCTGTACCCTCTACAATTATATACTGCCTACCTAAGTTAGTGGAAGAACATTAACAATGTTTGTACGTACTTGATTGCTGTTGCATTACAGATGTGTAGCACTTGGTATATTTAACTTGAAGTGTTTACTGTCACTGCATGAATATGTAAATTTTTACTATTTGTTTCCAGATATAAGTGGACACTTCATTATGATTGTAGCATGAATAGATATTAGCTTTTAAATGCAATGGAAAGAGGCTGATTCAGTACAGTCATGAAGTATGTACATACTGAAAATGTCTGAAAGACAGTTATTTATGTGGTCTGTGAATGCTATTGCTTTTGAATGGCCCTGTTTCAAATATTCCAAATGTTTATGGGTGTTAAATCAAAGGATAATAATAAAATGAAGAATGATATACTTTGAATTTTCAGAGTTAAAGTGGGGTGAGAATGTGGATTTCTGTTTAATAAAATAAATTGGTTCCTGTTGAATGATAGCAAAAGGCTCCTCTTCTAATTTGTTGCAAATAACCTATAACACTTTTAAAACATGGACTTGATTATAAAAGAAATAGATTGGGATTTGACTTTCAAATGCATAGTCCATCAAACTATCAAATGAATATTAAATAAAATTAACCTTCATATTTGGAAAATGCTTCTATATGCAAAAATCAGAATTATACAGCCATGACTTAAAATGAAATGAGCTATTTCTCTTACATGCAGGTATGTAAAATGTGGTGAACTCTCTCTAGCAGATTTCATTGACAGTGTTATACATAATGCACCTGATCTGCTTGAAAAACTTAAATTAAGTTTGAGAGCCTGGAAAAAAGTTCCTAAATCTGCTCATAAAGGTCATCTTTGAATATGTTTATACTCTGAAATGTATAAAATAGTTATAGCTATGTCAGTAATGGGAATGATATTAATTCATATTAAAGAGGGTTTTATTTCATAATTATGTTAAAAACAGATAATGCAGTCGATTTTTAAATGCCAAGTTCTGATTTTGTATGCAGCACTTCTGGATACCTCATACTTTTCAGATCAGATTTTCTTGTTTTATGCTATAGTCCCTCTTACTGCTAAGTTCCCTCAAATATCTTTAAAGAGGTCAGAAGTGGATTAAATCTACAGCAAATAATTAAAACGGGTTCAACCTTTCAGGCTGGTTTTGCCCTTTGTACCCGTGACTGTGATTCGTATTGTTTAATGATTGTGAATCCACTGCAAGAAGGGTGCGTTGACCTCTCACCATGTCCTCCAGGTTGTAACTTCTTCAGAGGGCAAAGAACCCTGAAGGATCACCTAAACTGATGATCCCTGCAAAAACAGGCAGATCTGGTCTGACAGGTGCTTAGATGTGGCTCTGATTCATTACAGTGTCAGCCCTCCCCTAACTTAGAAGTTGTCAGAAACTTGTGTTTCTCTGAAGAAATTACATTGGGAACTCTTACACCCTGTGTAAGAATGACTTACCAGAATTTTTGTTGGCAGTTCTGCAGGTTTCTCATTTTGAATGATAGGTCAGCCTTGAAACTAGCTTAACTATACAATTTATCTTGCATGTATTGACAATATTGAGATGATCCTTCAGTAGAGGATTCTAGTGTGCTGTTTGAAATGTTTCCTTCAGTTTTTTCCTTTTTTCTTTTTGTAGCAGTAACTTATTGCCACAAAATGTTGATAGAGGTTGCTGACAAAAAGGAAGACCTGAGTATTCTATATATGTATACTAAAAATTAACAATGAAATGCTGCTTCCAATGATATGAAATCAATGAGGGAATTTCTAAGCACTGTACAGAATATTCATACTCGGTAAATACTAGTCTGTGTACTCTTATTTTCTAAAGAGAACTCAGTGGGTGTTAGGTAAATGCTGTATCTGAGGTGGTAAGAGATAACACTCAAAGTAAATGTGCAAAGGTTGTATGTGTTTGAAAGATGACAGTTGCATTGTTATTAAGAATAAATCAGATTTTTTGACTGGGTTTTATTGGAAAAAGAGTATACTACTTTTTCAGGTGTACTGCTTGCTGTTTCTCAGAAAAAATTTAGTGTGAGGTGGTTTTTGCTTAAATGTACATGTCTTTATGGAAGTTTACATTAATAGCCAATTTTGTAAATAATTTCAAGAAGCCTGAGGAAAAGGAGCCTAAAGCAAGAATTGCTAAAGGTGGAAGTTTTTCCTTAAAGCTGGCTTTGTGGGTTGTGAAAAGTGCTACCATACCAAATGTATTATTTTTGGACCTCAACACTGCAGGCAGTCATGCAAAAACCTGAATTCCAAAGTTCCAAAGACAGCTTATAAATGGCAGTGGGACAAACTTTACAGAAAAAAGTAAAAATTTGTGGTGAAGTTAATAGTGACCTTGCACTGTGCTTTGCCAAGTAGGGTTGTGTACAGAAATACATGCAGTGCAGGGACTTTTGCAGACAGAAACAATTATTAAAATAGGTGCCCAAGTGGCATCTGGCCATGGAGATCCAGAGGAAAGAGAGAGCTAATAATTATCGGATTAGAGTTTCTTAATGTAGTCTGTGGATTACTGCAGAAGTAAATATTCTTTGTGAAAGAGCCCTGCTGCCAGAGTCTCAGTGATGAATAGCTGCCCTTGGAGCTCTCATCTGGGGAGTATTTAGAAAGTGTGAAGGTAGAAATAGTATAAATAGAGCACACTGCCTTTTCAATAACTTATCCTGGCTTCATGTACTGAGTTTTTTATTGTTCTGATTTTTTTCAGTAGGGAAAAATCTAGAAGAGCCCAAATAACTTTCAACCTTGCAGTATCCTATACTCAGCTTCTTTTTGACTCAAATCTCATGAGGGGTGGGGGTTGAAGAAGGATGCCACTTCAGAGTAGTAGAGTTTTGGTGTCTCCTTTAGCAGAGCTACTCTGAGAAACATCTGACACTTATTTTTTTGCTTTCCTCTCAAAACCATAAATTTTGAGAAATGCTTATATTCAGAATTAAGTAAGCACCAAACTTGAAGTTTCTTGATTTGTTTTAATGAACTGTATTGGTTAATAGCATGCATTTAGGAATTGGCTAGATTATGATGGACTCTTGGATCTCTAGGTATGTCAGGAAGATATTAGTTAGGCATCACTTGAATTCAAGTAATATTCATTTGCTCAAAGTGTAACTTTTTAGAGTTAGTGACAGCAGAAGATTTATGTTTCTCTGCAGAAATTGTGGTACATAAAAATATTTGTTTAAATAATGTATAGAGATCAATAGCAGAATGTATTTATATCAGCTGCATGTTTATATTTTTATTGGCATAACTGTATTTTTAAAACATTACTGGAAAAATAATTAATAAAGGAAATATGAAGTGGTTTTGTACTTACCACTTGTATCAAGTGATTTATGGAATTAAGTGCACAGAGGTCATTTGCTTTAAAAAGCAAAACCAAGTACAAAAACTATACTAAACTATTCCTATTTAGAGACTAGGAAACCATTGTGCCTTGCTCTTGATAAAAGCCTTACTGTAGCTTACTGCTTTTTTCCACTTTTTTAATAATTTCATTATTTTGCAGTTCTCAGTTGTGATGGGTTACCACTAACCATTGTAGTTATAGCATAGTATAACCTTTTTGCAAATGTAGACAGTGTACTCACTAATTCCTGTGGCAAGAACATGCTGCAGAGGCATACTGTCATGAATTTTGACAGCCTGAATGGGACTGCAGGCCACTGTCACCAGGTTGGCAGTTTGAGATTTCAATTCTATCTTCGCAAGGACTTACCACCTGCATAGCAGTTGCCCAAAGGACTTAAGTACCAACTGATTGCAGCTGGTCAACAAAAAGTAAGGTTTTTTTAATATGAAGCTATTTCAGGAATGTCAGTTGCTATCCACTGAAGTGTTCAGTTAAAGTGCAGAAAGGTCCCTGCAGCTAACTTCATTAGAGATCTATGTTACAAGGCAAATGAAGGTTCAAGTCTTTGTTCAGCGGAGTGGAGAATGTCTTTCTGCATAAATATAGTCTGAGATGGATAGCCTGGAAAGAGTGCTTTCTAGTGTACTTCCTCTGGTCAGCCTCTAATCTAATTTTTTTCTGGAATTATGCTAAAACTGTCTATATCTGTTTTCTAATTCATAATGAAAACATGTCAGAAGCTCAACACTTGCTGTGCAATAAAATTCTTGGGTTCCAGCCAACCCTCTGCTGATAGGTGGCAATCACTTAAATGTTGTTCTGCAGTAAGTTCTGATCCAGAGAAGCCATTAAGGTTGTGTTTAATATTAGCTGACTGGTCCCATTAATTTAAATGGGGTAATCTTACAGTATAGACATTTAATTTTTGCTTGTACTGGGCCTAGTTCAGGGAAACTAAACACATCAGCAGGTATTCATGAATCTGTGAGCAGTAACTAGTGTCTTCTCAACTGATAAGTTGTGAAGTGACAGAACCCCCCCCCCAGCTTACTCTTTTGTGAATGTCAGCATTTCTGAAACCTCCTTAGGATCAATAGCAACATGTCTTGTGTTAATATCACTCTGTTCCATGAAGCACTTTGAATTCTGGTTGCATGGTTGTGTTGCAGAGAGAACGCACATATAGCCAGAAAGTTGCATTGCATTGCTCACGTTGTGCCTCTAACTTCACTGATGTGCCACAGCCTGTCAGCTGACCTTGGAACTCTAAAGTTCGTATTTTTCTTCCCTTGTACAATTGGTTCATGATATGTATGTGACTTAAATGATTACTCTCTTTCCACAGCATCTAATGCCTCTTTTGCTACCCTGTCCATGAAGCTTGGTATCCATGGTGTTTTTACTTCTGCATCCTTTGCTAGTTTGGACTCATACTTTTATTCTCCAGCAAAAATATAAATAAGTCAGGCTGTGTTTTCCATTTTAGGTATGTTTAAAACTTTTTATCTTTAGTAAAGATTATTTGTGTGCACTGAAATTTGATAATAAAGATTGACTGTGAGAATAAAAATATTCTAAAATTAAAAAACCCAAAGCCTTTGCTACATCTGTCTTGAATTTTTAAATTAGGGATACTTCAGCATCTGAAAGTCTTAGCTGAGGCTCCTTCAGATCATGAATTTTTCAGAGGGGAATGATCAGCATGTTCTGAGAAGCAATATTTGTCTCTGAGCATCTGAAAGGAATGAAACTACTAGTAGAATAAAGTATCACCTGTAGAAACACAGAATTTGATTTTGTAATCTGCCTCTTAAATGTGTTGCTGTAGCATTTTCTGCTATTCATTGCAAGTTTGTCATAAATTTCTCAATATATATATGCCTTTTAAAAGGGAATAGTAAATAACAGTCAACATTTCTCTTTCCAAGATTGAAATGGAGATTATTTAACCAGTCCACCTGCTCTAGCCTTACTCTAAGCCATAGCTGGTTTGTGCAGGCAATGTGCCTGCTCCCTTCCACCAGCACACTGTGCAGCAGACAGATCTTGGCTGAGAATAAGGCTGTGGTTGGGAAAAGAGAGACTCCTTCCTCTTGGATCATTGAGTTAGTACTTGAGCCTAGTTGATACTGGAGGAGATGCAGAAGAGTTAGTGATATCCATGCAGTTGATTTCTGCTAAGAGATGTGAGCAGTTACGAGCTGATGCTACTCCTGAGACACTGAGCTAATCTAGCAAGTACACCATTTCCTTCTACCTCCCCAAACAGGCCATATTTTTTATCAGGTATATGGACAATCCTTCTGACTGCGTGCCCTCAGAAGAGAGAAAAGAAATGGGTATTTCTTTGAGCTGAACCAGCTGTCAATGTGAAGGTCTGTGAGCACTAGCAGGGAAGGTTCACTAAAATAGCTATATTTCATTTTTTATTTGCCCTTTGAGGGTCCTATGGCACTCTATAACCCTCTCAAATTTAGCATGACGCTCCCTGAGGTAATATCTATGCCCCCACATGTATTTAAACTGCACAGTTTAACAGATAAGTTACATCTCAGCTGGCCTTAGGATAGGTAGATCTGGCTTTAGCTTCAGGAGTTAAAACTTAGTAAAGGTTTATGCATCTTGTTTTCAACGATCTAGGGTATATATTTACCAAGGATGTCCTCTCAGCTGCTCAGTGGTGTTGGAGGTGTGTGAGGTTATTGTTCTGGGGCAGGAATGTGAGAGCTTGGCTGTTACTGACAGTTTCTTCCTCTTCCTGTAAGGAGGGGATGAATGGAGAGGACTGGAAATTTAGACTTAGTGCTCCTGCTGCCTGCTTTCAGACATATGCTGAGCTTCTCCACAGCACCCTGTGTCCCCAGGAGGAAGGAACAGCCTTCAGTGTGGTGCTCAGGCATTGAGAGAGAGGACAGCTCTGCTGTGCTCATTCTGCTGCTCTCAGCAGTCCACAGTCTTACCCATCTCCCCACATTATGTTCAAATTTTCTATGCACAATTTAAGATAGAAACAAAAAATACCTAATTAAATCACATCCCAAATTTCAAAATACCAAATTTTTTAGGAGTTCTGAGTAAATGAAAAGGTGGTATCAAGACATTCTTCAGTGGAAAATCCTTTAGTTCATACTTATATATAGGATTTTACAAACATAGGCACAAAAAAAACCCCAAACCTGCTCTCAGAAGAGTAGCAGCAATTAGCATTGTTGCACTTGTAGCCTGACAGTAACATACTGTCTGTTTTACTTGCTCTGTAATGTATAATGAGTATTCCATTTGGATTATAAAGCAACATGATGAATGAATTGGGCTGTATCGATTGAACTTGTGTACCAGTCAGCAATCACTTTGTTTCTCAAGCTTTTATGCCCTCAGAGTGGGAATTAAAAAATAGTTTAATTAGAATGTGGGGAAGTATTCCCTTTGCTCAGCATCTGCTAACAATAAAGATAAAGGGCTTAAAGCAGTAAGGACCAATAACTTGTCAAAGGAAGTGGGAAGTTATAAAAGATGTTGTTTATTTCTTAATCACTCTAAATAATAATAATGTTTTACTTATTTTATTTTTTGCTCATTTAATTATCCTATCTATTTAACCATCTTACTATTTTTCAATAATTGACCAATTTTTTTTAAAAGACTTGAAGTTAAATTGTCAGTGTCTAAATTAAAAATATTTGGAACATGTAGTAATAGAGAATTGAGCAAATCAATTCAAAACTAAAGATCTTTTCTTCCTCAGTAACCTCCATAACCAGCCTGTATCTAATTTTCCTGTTTTTCCTAAAAGTTAAAACCCAAACCAAAACAGAGCTGAGCCCTTAAGAAGTTAATGAGCTGCACATAGTGATTTGTCTGTTCTAGTACTTTCTTACATTTGGCTTTTCCATAGATCTGTTGACTAACAAAAACAAGCTTAATTCCAACAGACAGTGTTTGTTATAGAACTGAAATAACTTGGTGGCTTTAGTTTTGCAAGGTCTGGTGATTTTCTGTATCCTAGCAAATGGGAAATGCCTTCTGCTGTGTATGCTGATAGCATGCATGTGGAGGGACCCTGGGCTTGCCCTTACCCTATGTATGATCATCTGTCTCTGGAGCACCTGCAATTCAAATTCAAGGGAGATTCAGAACTTTATTTTGGAATCAGCATATCTTAAAAGTACATTAACTTAGAGCTGATGAAAATACAACAGTGACACGTAGTCTGTGAAGGAGACCTCATCTTCTGTAGCATCATGGGTCTTTTGAAGGCCTTTTGTTAAAAGGTGAAAGTCACACTAGCAGACAAGGAGCTGTGAACTATAGCAGCCAAATTTTTGGTGTAAAAACTTTACCTAGTGACAGAAGTGAGTAGTAGGTTCTTATTTTTCTGGAATAGAATTAAGAAATAGCTATTTCATGTCCCTATTTTGTTTTTGCTGAAATAACATTGGCATTCTGATCTGATAGCACTGGTGACTTTTTTTCTTTTAAACAAACCCTACACCCCTCACCAAAAAAAACCCAAAACCTAAACAAAACCGAAAATTCAGAAGCAAAACCAATGAAACAACCAAAAAATATTGCACACAGAATACTCAAATTGTATTGGAAGTGATTTCACAAAAACCTAATAAAATAAGAAGTGTATAAATGAACTCTGGCTTTCTCTAGGCTATTTCCAAGCTGAGGATGATAAGTGGGACTTAAGACTCAATGCAGAGCATGTCAGGAAACAGAGGTTCAATCAGTGGTGGCCAGGAGTTTGAGTTATGTGCTTTGGGGCCAGCTTCTGCTCCTGGGAGTGCTCAGCAGTGTTGGCACTACAGCAAGGCTAACAAGGTGCAGGGCTGCAGCTCAGGGTGTAAGGAGAGGAGAAAACCAGCAGGGTTTTAAGAAAGGCTAAATAAGATTAGGTCTGTTTTACTACAGAATGTTACTTGTTCAGCATCTTCTGGATGCTGGGGGGATGGTTGGAATTGAGAAGTAATGAAATTTAAGTAATAGTGATTTTTTGGTAGACTTTGAATGCCCTGGGACAGAGATGCAGGGATGGCAGAGTATGTTACCTAGCAACTGCTGGAAGGTGATTAACTCTTTGATATCTGTCTTTTCTGCCTTTCTAGTAAACTGAGTAAATTTCTACAGAGAAAAGATTGGGAAGGTTTCTACTGTTTGAAGTATAATTTGAAGTAAATAAAATGTTAGTAGATAGCCCTAAAATGTAGTTTATATTTAAACAACTGCATTCAAGGGCTTATTAATAGGTTGTTTAGAAGCGTGATTGATATCTTTATGGTCACTTATAACACTCCTGCATCTCTTGTGTGAATTGCTGTAACATGCAAGAAGCATGTGACTTCAGTCATTTACTGACCTGCAGTTGTGAACCTCTTTAAAAACTAGAGATTTTTTTCACAAATGAGAAGTATAGAATACATCAGCTCTGTATTATAGATCAGGCTCCTAGCAGAGTAAGGCTCTTCAGGAGAGAACAATAGTTGCTGCTCCAGTTAAAGCAGTTAAAGTACCTAAACCAGCTGAGGATGTAAGTGGTATGGCATCACTGGGTAACAACTGCTTTTGAGATAAAACTGCTTTTGAGATAAAAGCTCTTTTTAGCTGTTATGGTTTTAATAGCTGCTAAGTAAGATTTTGAGATGTGTAGAAACACAGAGGATGTTTAGAGGGCAGTAGAGGATAATGGATCAGATTCAGTTGTGAGTACTGCAAACTAAAACAAAAATAAGTTGATCTTAATTTACCACTAGATTATTTTGTTGTTTGTATAGCAATCAGTATCTTTGGGTGCTTGTGGATGTGATACTACTTTCAGGTATTTCAGAGGAAAACTAAATGGGCCTTTTGTTGCTGTTAAATAGTAACAATGGTAACACTGTTATTTAGCATTTATTAAATTTTCCCAAACCTGAGTGTCTTTCAGGTAGCTGTTATTGCTTCTTAGTCATATGATGGTAAAATCACTTGGAGAATTTTATATTACCTAAATGTCTTTGAATACTACTGTTATGATTTTCCTAAAAGCTTGTGATATGTTTTTTTAATTGCATAGAACATAGCTGCAAAGAGGGATCAGACAGGACAGTCTATTGATTCCTGTCAATAATAGGGAAGAAAACTCCATTGTGTGGTGGGGAAGCGTTCTTGTACCTTTATATGTAAGGGTGAAATAGGAGGATGGTACATGCAAATGAACATACACAAGCTTCTCCTAGTAGCATTTTCATGTTACTCTTCCAACTGCAAGTTCATAGCATAGTTGTAGGCAGCGTGTCTTAGTAGCCTACTACTAGTCAGTCAGTTGGTTTGTAAGCTTCCTTTCTACATGTCAGTTTTCATGAGAGCATTTAAAAGAAAGCAAATTGTTTTCTCTTGGGATTTCTTGCTTGGTTTTTTAAAAACTTTTTTAACTGCTTGTAGCTTTCTCACATCTAAGTAGGGATTTAATACTAGTTTTTATTATGCAACAGCAAAGATTGGCTGAAAACTGGGATAAAGTTCTGAAGAATAACAGGAATACAATGTGCTAATTGCTGCATAGATAAGTTATATCAATGGACTGAAATGTTGTTTTTGTCTGTGTAGCTGAATATTGACTTGGATTTTTGTGTGAGTGTCACACTGTCTCATATGAGAAGCATAACTAAAATTCCAACTTCTGGCATGTCAAGTATTATCCATGTTTCAGGTGACAGTTTAAGAACCTCATACAAAATATTTTTCCTGCTTTTCTCTATTATCCATGATTCCATGTGACCTGTCTGGCTCTGCACTGGAGCAGAGTAAAAGTGTTCACCTGAAGCCTCAATTAAATTCTTGTGTCTATAATGGAGTTAGTCTAGTCCTCATCGTGGCACGGGTTCTTTCAGATAGGGTGAAAAAATTCTAAGAGAATAAGAACAAAGAGAACTCTGTTCATGTTGTTTGCTCTAGCTGATAAAGAAAATTGGGGGGTGATCATTGAGCTGCTCCTGGTTTTAATTTTAATTCTGAACATAAAGTTTTGCAATACACAATTTTCTTTGCATTGTAGTGTTAAAAGGGAGAGATACAGATGAAAAAACCCAATGTGTTATTTCTCACTACTTGCTCTACATTGGCCCATGTTTAGACCATATAGGAATTGCCAGGGAAAATAACCAGTGGTTACTTTTTTGACTTGTGGGCTTTTGGGCTACCATGATGCTTTCTTATACTCTTGAAAGGCCCCTAGTAGGAATTTCACACTTGCCTTGTGCCTGGCACCTGAGTGCAACAAGAGGGCAGTACCTACTGTTGCTGTTGTCTCTGCTCCGACTTCCTGGGTGTTCACCCTTTGATTGTGCAAAAGACTGGAGCAATAGAACCTTCCTTCTGAGAACCAGGGCTGTTGTCCTCAAACAAGGTAATCACTTGCATAAATACTCCTCATATTTTGCCCAAAAAAGGCATTTCAGATTTGAGGCCTTGCTTCCCAGTTAAGTCCTGCTGGGTTCAAGCCTTTGTGCAGGGCATGTGATCCCGTATCATGCACCAGAAATGTACCAAGTGACATTTATTTCTGAGTTAATCAATAATATGGATTAACTGCCACATATATAATGAGAGAAAGGAAAATATTTTTTTGCTCTGTTGGGTGGTTAATTTGAGGTAGTCATAAATTTCCATGAAGCTTAATAGTAATTAGAATCACAGAATATCCTGAGTTGGAAGGGACCCATAAGGATCATCAAGTCCAACTCCTGGCTCCACACAGGGCCAGCCAAAATTATTAGTTCAGCTCAGACTAAATGGTTTGCTTTATATGTCATTAAACAGTTCAAGTTTAGAGACATGCTTTGGACTTGACCAGGAGAAGCATGGACATCCTTTGTACATGCTTCTGTGCTCTTCTACAGAAGGTGGTCTCTCCAGATCATTTGTCTATGGATGTGTAGAGTCGAACTGGTTTTTGTTCTTGTTTTCCCTGTGGCTTTTCAGTATCTGTTCAAGGCTCCATGTTGTTGTTAATGTGAAATGTTCAAAATAAGATATCATTTTCACAACAGTATTGTAAAGAAAAATTTCCCTTACCCACTGTGTGACATCAGACTAAAGAGTAGGTTTTCTCTCTGCCTCTTTACAGTGTTCAGTTAAATGATAATTACTGATGATTCTGCCAACATCCTACCAAGTAACTATTGCATTTCAAAGGCACATCCCAATGTAGAATGTTAAATTGCAATAGGGCAGCAGTCAATGTTTTTCTGTGACTATTTGAAATGCTAGGCTACACAGATTTCTTTCCTTTCTGATTTTTCTCATTGTCCTTTCACAGACATTAACACAACTCAGGCTTAGAATATAACATGACATGAGGCAACAGCAATATAAAAGAAGTCTTTGAAGCTGTTTCTTTTTATCGTGCTTTAGCCTTAACAGGGTTTCTCTGGTTTAATTCCTTTGCAGTTCTAAAGAGAATTACATTTCAAGTTCCATAATTGCACCAGGGAATTGAAACCTTGTTTAAAAAAAAGTTATTGAAGTATTATGTCCAAATCTGACTTTTTAATCAACTACTGTTGATGGTGATGTATCATAAGAAAATACTTTGAGTAGTCTAAAAAAATCCTGGTTATTATGAATGTCCATGAAAAGTACAACCAACATTAGTTCCCCTACTTGTGATCTCTGCTTTCTGACCTCACTGGAATGTATTAGAAAAGCTATATGCTAGCACAAACACTACAGACTTTGTAATCCTAATTTTTTTAGCTGAAGGTGAACTATGACATTCATTGACTATTATCTAAAATGTGATGTCTGAGATGGTTCTTTGCTTATGTATTTTTAAGGTATTTATGCACATGCTGATTTACACTTGCTACTAGTTATCTTTGTAAATACAGACAAATTATATATTCACCATTTTTTATGGACTTTGTGCTAAATTAAGTGTGACTCTGCAATAATACATATTTCACTACATTACCTGTGTTTTCTGAAACAACTGGGAAAACTTGATTCTATCTGTGTGCACTTTGGAAGTGTTTAGGAGAAATTGCTGCAATAGGCTTGCTTGTTTTCAATTTCCAGAAGGTGTGGAGTATGCAATTCTTTGGGATCCTTAGCTGATGCAGTCTCCTTTTCTTGTCCTTGCTAAAATGCTTGGTGGGCCTCTTCTCTATTCAGTCAACTTGCATATGTAGCTGCTTTACAGATATTGTAGGTAGCCTTTATCTCTCCTGGAAGTATGCAAAGAATGTTGTATGGGGTTTTACAGTAACTGGAAACACCCTGTGTAGGTCAATTGTTATCTTGAGAAGATGAAAAACCCTTCCTGCAGCTGAAGCATTTGATATAGGGGAACTGTATTTGAAGCTTTATACTATATTTGCAGCACTTTGTACTGCTGTAGCACCTTTTCTGAGCATAGGTTTAAGTATTGTATGCAGCTTCCCTGCTTGTACCAGGCAACTTCACTGCTCTGAGGGAGACATGATTTCCAGAACTGATTGTGCTGACAGCAACCTGGTGCAATGACAGTATTGCCCTGTTTGTCATCTAGATGTGAAGTTAGCCTACAGCCCTCTGAAAAACCATTCTGTACAGTGTATTTAAATAAAAGACTACAGTCATAAGAGAAAAATCTGAATTGCTCACAACTTTTTGTAGAACTCAGGAGTTTTTTTAATCCTCCATGCAAGTCTCTACAATTTGGCTTTTTTCTTTAGTAGTGTTGAGCTCTTGCCTGTACTAGGAGCCCAGTGCTTGCAGGCACTGAGTCTCAAAGATGGAGTGTCTTATTTTATTTGGTGGGAAAAAATCCATTGAGTAAGATTACCCTGAGAAACAGTGGATGGCACTGTTGGTTTGCAGCTATGAATCTGCAAAAAATGAAACAGGTCAGGGTAACCTTAAAAAAAACCAACCCACAACCCAAAGACAAAAGCTCCCCAAACCAAACACCTCACAAAACCCCATCCCTCCCTCATTAAAAAAACCCACCAGAACTAAAGTAAACCCTAAAGGAGTATCTTAAGACAGAGTAATTCTCAGACTGTGTCAGTGGTCAGAAATTCTCAGACAGATAAAAGTGTGTAAGATTCATAAATTCTTTAAGCACAAGTACTAAATGGGGTCACTTCTGTCTGTTAGCTTGACATTGTGTTTTTGTCATAAGAGAAAAGCTCCTGAGGTGGGAGTTAATGGTGATTTATTTGGCAAAAGCACTGAAAGAGCAATGCCTCCCTCAAGGCAGGACAGGATTGTTAGTGTTTGTGGGTTTTGAGGCTTACTGCAGGAAGATTACACCTATGCAGAGGAGCAAAGTGAGTGTGTTGAGTCACTTGGAAACTACTTACAGATGTTGTCTAGGAAAGAGTTA
>VZTU01020402.1:0-23842 GCA_013400835.1 Zapornia atra | reverse complement strand
CCCATTGGTCTCAGCCCATTAGTGCAGACCAATTTCAACAGGTACTTGTTTTTAATCCCGATTTGCATTCCCTGGGTATTGACTGGTTAGGGGGATAGGTTTTGGCAGAGCATTTTTAGGATGGTGGGGTTTGGAGCCTGTGGAAACCCTACGAAACCAGTCCGCCACGGGGCAGTGGCTGACTTCAAGCATCCTGTATTTCAGTGAGGCTGCTCGGTGCAGCAGCCTGACATGGCTGTCAGCGTAGGCAGCGAAATAGAGGACTCCATGTGTTTTGAAATTAGAAAACAGTGTGGGATGTGGTGGTGGGATTTTTTTTTTTCTCTGTCTAGACGGGCAGACCTGCTTCAGGAAATATTGCTGTTTTCTAACCATCTCTGGAAAGACCTGTACTCCAAGGGGAGTTAGAGTGGTGGCATGAGCTTGGGAAGAGTTTTATTTTTCCTTCCAGCAAATCACCGGAACAATTTGACAACGCAGATTCTGAAAACAATTTTAAGTGGCACAGAATTGCAAGTAATGGCATTTTGCAGAAAGCAGTCCTCAGCTCTCAAAGTCAATACCCACCAGGGCCTAGATGTAGTAACTTTTACAGAGCATTGCATACCAGAGGAGGATTTTTTTAATCTGCTGCTTTTGTTGTGTTGAACACAATAGCCCATTGTATTTAAGTTTTCATTATAACAGTTATTTTACAGCTGGCTCCACAAACTATCTACGAGCATCTCTTCAGAGCTTTTCTAATTCAAATAAGTCAATACTCTGTAATTTACCTGCTTTTTCAGAGCTGCTGAGCAACTGCAACTGGTACGGAATCCAGTATGCAAAAGTGCCCAAGTGATATTTGTCTGAATGTGGTTTGAAAGTTTCCTCTCAAAGAGGTAAGGCCTTTGCAAGGGGTGCTGTCCATGGGCAGCAATACTGAATCTGCACATCCAGAGCACTGGAACTGAAGAGGCCGTCATCAACGTGAGAAGGCCAAACTGTGCCAGAAAAGAGCTACAAAAGCACATCATCCCTTCTTAGAAGGCTATTTATTCACATGTCTGTGGATTGAACTCCGGTGGGCAGTGGGAAACAGGAATAAGCAACAGGAAAACAAAAAGGGAGAGAGATGTGAACGTGTACCTGGGGCATCCACCTGGAACTTGTCACTGCAAAGGCAGAAGAAAGATAGTGTAAGCCAGAGAAGATTCGGGAAGTGCACTTCAACACAAATAACTTAACAGTTCAATAATGAAATGCACTTTAATCTTTAGCAGTAACTTAAGAACTTGGACTAAATCCTTAATAAACTTGTTTTAAAATGCTCCAATCCAGTTTAGAAAATGCACATCCATCTTTTTATTGGCATAGGTTTGCGGATAGCCTGGCAAACACAGGCAAAGTGATGCAAAAGCTTAAATGACAGCAGGTGGAATCTAATCTCTCTGCCTTCCCCTGCTGCCAAATAGGGTCGCATCATTGCTGCCTTCCAACCTGAGCTGATTTGTCGCACAACACATGACCTATTACCTTGTTACCTCGCAAGCCTCATTGGAAAAGCTTCTACCCCGAAGATACCTTCCAGGGTTGCTGAGATTTGTAATTTTGCAAGTGAAACTTGGGAGAACTCTGGTGGGAATAGTCTTTTTTTGTTTTTATTTTAAATGAAGTTTATCGCTGGCTGTCAGGGAGAGAGCCTACTGTGCACACACGTGTATACACAGAGCTCTCATTGCTTTTCCAGCTCTAGTTTACCTCTTTAAAAATTGCTAAAGCCTACAAACGCTATACTGGAGCTACTGATTACATAAAACTGCTTCTGACACCCTCCCCAAGCCTCAGTGAAACAACATGTCCCACACTTAGCCAGTACAGCATCTTGCTATCTTTCCCCTTCTTCCTTCGTATTTTATAATCACACTGCATTCCTTCTGCAGCTTGCCATGCCCGGCTGGACCTCTGTGAAATCAAAACTCTTCCAACATAAGCTCTTATTCTTATGAAAGTTTAAAACATGGGCGGTAGGTGGGAGCTTCAGCCTGCTGTGGGTTTACGTGCAGAGTTCTCTGACTTTCCTGTACCTCACCTTGAGTTAGTGACAGCAGGTGGCTTCCTTTGGGATGTTTGGCCTCTGTAGCTATGGCCTGGAAATCTACAAGGCTGGTCTGAATTTCCCAGACTTCTCTGTGGCTGCTTCTACTAAAAATAGCAACGCGTCCTATCGGGCAGTACTTTCACATCATTGAGGGAAATGGCACCGTTTCCCAGAAGATGTTGAAAACATGCCAGAGACACACTAGAGTAACAGAATTTTAAAAACAGGGAGCATAGTTAAATGCAGTATTAGAAAAGTTTGTGTTGCTGCTCACACGTACGGGATATGGGGGACAAAAAATGATGTCTCTCTGTGGAGTTAGGGTGGTGGGTTTGACTTCATCTCTAGAACTTCCCTGGAAGTTCAAACTAGGCTTTCTACCTCCACAGACAGATATGGACACAGCAAAGCTCACTAGTCCTACCAGTCCTGCTAGTCCTACTAGGCATCTGGGTTATCCCTGCTCTGCCCTACATTCCAGCTTCAGGGGACTTGGACTCTTTGAGGTCCCTTCCAACCCCTAAAATTCTGTGATTCATCAGGTAGCCTAAAAATAACCTATTTTTATCCTGATACAAACATAAGAACATATTTTGGAGGCCAGCTGTCTGATTCATCAGATATCCCATGAAGAACAGGCTTAAGGGCAATCTGAGAAACCGAAGGATCCTCCCAGACAAACAGAGGGATCTTTTGGAAAAGATAACTGTCTGCTAGAATGAAAGAAATGGGATAAATCACAACTAACTTGGCTTCAGCAAAGTAACTAACATGCAAAAAACACTGGTGAAGCTGGAGGAGCTGGGGCTGCTGTAAGAAAGAACGGTCTCTGTGGAATTCAAAGACTAAAATGGTTTAAATGGGATTATGGTTTTGGAGGGAAGTTGTTACTGAAGTTTCTCAACGTACGTTCTTAGGAAGCAACATACTTAAAACTCTAATTAAAGTTTATTGAGGGGAAAAAAAAAGTGGTTTGTGGTGATAGCAGATGCTTTCGTGGCATGTTCAATACAGAGGGAGAATAAAAGATAATTTTGGAAGATTTGCATGACACTGTAGGCTGCAGTGAGAACAATGGGATGAAATACAGTAGGAGAAGTAAGATCACGATGTTAGGTACCTTTGGCACATCCCGAATTAATCCATTCAGGAAAACAATATGGGCACTTGTTGAAGTCTGTGTGCTAGGGAAGAAAAAATATTTATAAGGTATATTGATTGAAGTTTGGCAAAAATATTGCTGTGTTGCAGTCAGGGAGAGAGCGCATTGCATTAATAAGTGGCACCGATCGTGCATGGCAGAGACAGGGTCAAACCCAGGATTTGGCTTTGGACCTCTTTGCAACTCTCTGCAATCCACAGTGCGTTTTCAAAATTCAGAAACTGTCATTCCAGCAGCAATGGATAAAGGTTCTTTATACTCTTTCTCTCATCCTACTGGGTTCCCACATTAGCACAAGCTGGAATTTGGCACAGAGGGGCTGCTTTTGCAGAGATGCTTACATCTATTTTAGGAACATCTGCTGTAATAAAAAAGTGTGGCACATATTCCATGACTTGCCACATAATCCTCATGTGGCAAATAACTGAATATAAAATAAATCTGACAAAACTAATAAACCACAGCAATGCCAGGAATAATAATCAATAATGTAACTCCGCTTTTAAGGCATGAAACATGAAGGTCACATTGTGGCTAATTGCAAACATTGCAACCCAAAACATCACAGCTCATTGTGAGACTATAATTTTAACTTCATGCTCAGTCAGATCACATCAATGGTATGAGGCTCAGTGACCTTCTGCTAGTTGGCCAAGATCTCAAACAATAGGCCAATGTAGCCATCATTACAACTTCTAGCACGGTGGCTGTTAAGACCCCTTTTTTTCCAAGGAGTCACCAGGCAATAATTGCTAATTGAAAATACATCACAAGGAAGTGAACTCTGATATCTGACAACAAACGCAAATATTTGACTTAAATGCATTAAAAGCAATTTAATAATTAGGGATATATCTATGGTGACATATGTTAGAGAATTTTTCGAGACCTGCGTGTGAAGAAAATTCAGGCAACGATTTTTTTTCCAAGGAGTAATACCACAGAATAAACACGTGCGATTTTTTTTTTGGTCTCAGATCCTCTGGCCTGTCTTAAAATCTTGGGGAGGCAGTTCAGCAAGGAGGAAAGGTTTGCAGAATCTGTATGCACTCAACATAATAAATATTGGATGAACAATGCACCTATGTTTCTGTCTTTCACCCCGGCGACCTCTCTGACCCTTTAGAAAAAATAAAGTCAAGTCATATTTTCCTCCGTTTTTTACAGAATGTGCTCTGTACAGTATGGGCATAAGGGTTAGCATATATCTAATAGATAGCTGAATGTGTCAGATAGATGAATCAGCCTTCTGTGACCTGATGCTATAGTGAATTATTAGATTATACGATATAAAATGTTCAGACATCCAAGGAGTTTTTGACTATTCCATAGTAGCAGCAAGGAATGAGAGAAGTCTTTTGTCATTACTACCCTCTGGAAAAAAAAAAACCACCAACCAAAAGATGGACTCATATGGTGTGCATATTTTGTTGCGTTCTGCCTAGAGAATAGGAAGAATTAGCTATACACTACATGTCTTCTAAAGTTTCCTGTAAGCCAGCCCTGCACATCATCAGAGATGCCAGGAACATAATGATCGATTTTTACTTTTTCAGGTTTTTTTCTTCTGCTATCCCTTCAGAAGTCACGAAGACAGCTTAGTCAGTTGTCAACTAATAAAAGGCCAGCCAATTAACGCTGCGCGTTGCTCGTATACCATTGCACATCCTAGGGTCATGTTTGTAGTAACCTTTTTATCAGGAACACACAGCTCCAGACCGATGGTGGGTTCTCTCGACCTAAGCACCACGTTGGGTATTTCCTTTACACCGCCAGCTTTATATCTCACAGCAAAACTTCAGGGTAGAGTGGGCGTCTGCCAACCTGCTTGCAGAGCAGATAAACGCCTCACGTTATGGCTCAGTTGTAAGAAAGCATTTTTCAGAGGGAATGGGTTGATACCTCGACAACTGAAACTCAGGGAAGACCAAAGGCAAAAAAAAATGAGCCAGGCAAGTATCCTCTTTGTGAGTGCGTGCCTTGCAGTCCCCTCCGCACTGCTGGTGCTGGTTCCTGCTCACTGCTGAGCAGTTTGCTCTTATCCCAGCTAAATCTTGACATCAGCCCAGCCTTAAGAAAGGACAAAAGCCGGTAAAGTCAATGGGGCGGTATTTACCCGTTAAAATGTAGACTGTAAGACTTCAAGCTGGTTGTAAAGTAAAGAATAATTTAAATTGGGCAGCTGGATGCATGCCTTAACCTTCCCAAAAGAAAAAATAAGGAATATCTTTGTTGTGGAATGCTTGACAAAATGCCCTCACTCCCCGACCCCCTCCCCCAGGGAATACAGCAAGTCCAGGGAGTTCTTACATGCCATTGTGGGGGATTTACCTTTCAACTCTCAAAGAGTCGAGTGATGGGGGGTATGAGAAGTACGTTTCACTTAGTGCAATATCTGTTCCCGCACCTCACACAAGCTCAGAATGGGGATCTTATTTGCTGTGATGCAAAAATCATCCAAAGGCTCGGAAACAACAACAAAAAAATGATAATACAATGCTGGGAGGTAGATACCTTTAGTGCTCTGCAAAAAGTCTCCAAACTGGTACAAAAAAGGGAATGTAAAGCTCGTTTCAGGCTGTACACAAGAAATGTAGCTGGTAGGTGGGGATGAATTAAATGGCAATATTTAACATTCATTCCTGAGAGAAGCTCTCTGTGAAGTGCAGGAAATCCTCAGACTCATTTTTTCAAAAACTTACGGAGAGAATGGGCACGCTTCTTTTTAATCTCACCCAGACTTTTCAAAATCTGTTTTCTTTTTTTTCTTCTTTTTTCCTTTCCTTTTCCTTTTTTTTTTCTTTTTTGTCTCTTTCTTTTCCTAATAATTCTAGAATTGATTAGTCTTATTGCTCTTTCCTGCCAGTCTTGCTCTTCATTTCTATTGTGGAAGAGATCTTTGTGTGACACAGGTAGTGCCCCGAGTGTTTGATCTTTGACCTCCACTCAGAGACTGTTTTATGTAGAAAAGCCCCGTGATTATTGCCATTACTTTCTTTAACCTACTTTTTCACCTTGAAGTGTAAAGGGTCACAGCTAGGGCCTGGCTCTTATTACAGTCTTTAGATGAGGCATACACTATGAAAAGAACTCTGTTTTTATTTCTTAGGAATTATGGCTTTCAAGCCTTTGAATTCCACGAAGATAATTACTGTTTTGGCCACCTTTTTGTCTGATATTTGATGCTGCTGAGTGGAATAAATTACCTATCTAACAAGGAGGGTTAATTGGTAGTTGCAAGCCAATGTGCATGCTCTCTGCTAACTCCCTTATTTTTCTTAAACCTTCACGTGAACTATCGCCCCGCAGACCGCCTTGTTGTTTTAACCCTTCCCCTTGAAACAGCAGCTGCAGATGACTATTTAATTTCGACTATCCTTAAACTGGACCAGGGTTTAAAACATTTATGTGCCCACAACTACGGTGTTTGTAATAATCTGAGCCTATCGTGATGCAAGCAAAGGGAAGAGACTTTGGAGAATTAAATATTTTCCTGGGGGGGGGGAGGAGGTTCTCTGTCACTACCTGTATGGTGACAAGCAACAAGTATGCTACTTTATTATTATTACTATTATTATTATTATTATGGCTATAACTTATAAATCAGTAGAACTAAAAGCACTTTGCAGAGGTAAAGCACCAGGGCCAGCTTTTGCAGGCCATGGTTTGGTGCAAATGAAAGCTCCCTTAGGAGCTTCACTCCAGACAAAACGACCCAAAAGTAGCTCAGCAAACACCAAGAAAAGCAGGACATGCATATCAGAAAATGCACACGGGGCGCAGGCTGCTGCCTGCGTCGTTGACGTCATTATCTAACGCCTCCGTATTTTAGCAAGCACCCATCATCACAAGGGTGGACAGTCAGCAGCGGTTCCATGCTGCACAACATGAAAAATGCCCCACGCCTGGGTGTTCTAATAACCATGATATTATTATAACAATTACAGCATTTAATATATGGGATTAGTCCTTCTGATAGCGCCATTAGCCATCACTATACCCTGTAATAGGTGGCTTCATCTTTGTTATGACATGATCTTTCCTACTGTTTATTGACTTTTCAATGCAAGGGGGAGGGAACATTCCCAGCCCCCCAAACCTTTAAGAAGCTACTGTAAAGCTGTGGTTTTATTCTCAGCTGGAATGTTTAGAAACCCTCAGAGCTAAATACCTCGGTGTACTGCTTAAACACCAACAACAGCCTTATGGGGCCTTGCCCGACTTTAAACACATCTTTTTTTGTTGAGAATATTGCATTCTGCCACAATTCTGTAGGCTAACCCTGGGCTCACATTAAATATACCAGCTTCATTGAAGCTTACTGAATTGGACTGAGTTGCTTTTTGTTTTATTCTCTCTTTACTTCACCCCCGACTGAGACTGGACAGCCTTTCTTCTAGTGGAGCGTGCTTTAAAGCATCCCAAAAGAAGGGAAGGGGGTGGAGAGGCTGGGGGAGGGGGGCAGGCTGGTTCGTAAGGAAACCAAAAGGTGCAGCTTAGGCCCATAATTAGTCTTGATCCTTAGAGTCTAAAATATTTTAACGCCAGGTTTCTGATTGCAGCCCTGCAAAGTGGATTTGGGAATGCAGAAAAGTAATTAGGTCTGTGCATTGAAGTGTGGAGAGCATTTAAAAGTGAATGGGTGGTTACTACATTCTTGGCAGGCTGTTTTTTATCTTTTCATGCTCCGCTGTTGTTAGAGATGATGGGTTTATTGCAGTTTTAGCACTTTGGAGGTGGCTGTGTTTTTCTTAACCGAGCCTTTCACTTTCTGTCTCTTAGAGGAATACTGGCGGCAGAAGGAAGAGTGAAGAAAATGTGAAATCATAAAAATAACGTCAGCCTGCAATCCCCCAAAATATTGTTCGCGGGAGCAGAATAAGCAAGAATAAACCACAGGCCTGCAACAGGCCACTTGCAAAGAATCCGGGTTTAATTAATGACTCATTCTGTATAGAACCAGCTGGAGACAATGGTCACCCCAAGGAGAAGAAAAACAAAACATTTGATTCTCTGGCGGGGTACGTTCACATCGTCATCTGTACAAACCACCAGGCAGAAAGGGCTGGAACCATCAACCTGCTTGTAAGTCCTGACTGGCTTCCCAACAAGGACAGAAACAGCACACGAATGGTGGGACGGTGCCTGGGAATTATCAGACACACAGCCATGTGCCCACTTGTGCAATTTGTAATAACACATATCATTATTATTATTATTATATATTATGCATAGCCAAAAAGCATATATATGTACAAATTACGTAAATGCTCTTACCCTAAGAAAATATCTGTTTTCTTGTTAAATATATCCTTTTTACGGGTCTGGCTGCTGAATTTACCACCTAGAGGTCAGGGTTGCTGACCTGAAATCATACAAACTTTGCATCTACCAAATAAATAAATAAATAAGAACAAAAGATCTAAAGGTGAGAGACGAGCTTATGTGTTTCCAAAGGGGGAAATAGCTTCACTGTAAAAAACTATGGCAGAAATATGAGGAAATACTGGGCCATCGCAAAATGCAGGAAGGGCACTTACTTAGCTGAGAGAAATTGCCTAAAATATCGGGAAGGATCTGCTGAGGTATAAGGAGAACGCATGGAAAGGATACAATAAAAATCTGATAAGCAGACAACCTTGGGGGACCATAATTGTATTTTTTATCAGATTATTCCTTTTAACTAATTCAGTTCTCTTTGTCAGGGACTCAGCTGGTTTTTGAAAGATGTTTTAGGGTTATTTTCTTCTTTTTTTTTTTTCCCCCAATCAATTTTTAACTGATCTATTCTTTTTCTTTTATTTGGGTCACCTAAAATATCTCATTTCATCTTTGGGTTCACTAGATATTTATTCGCATAAAATATTTGTTTCATTTCCAGATAAGCTTTTAAAGGGGATCTAGTATATTTTCCTTCTCTTTCCTCCAATGCCTGGGAAGTGTTTTATTATAGTTGGCCCTTTCTGGTCAGCAGTCTTGGTTTCAGAGATCTTTCATATATGTGCATATATGGTAGAAAGGGTTCAGCGGTTGGAGGATGTACGTGCTATCTCTTATTCTTGTGGTGGGAGGAAAAACAATGCTCTTCTGAACATGCCCTAGAAGGTGATCTGCAATTGAGGAAGAGGTCTGTGTAATTTGGGTTTGCACATGTCTGTTGGGCAGATTTTAGCTTTATAGCACTGACCACTGTTTCTGAAAACTGAGATCTGTCTCCTTCCTCTGGGAGGCAAACTGTCAATACCAAAGGCCTTCCTATCTTCTGGAGAATGGGATGAAAGGGGGTGATTTTGGTCCATTCAGAATTAATGTCACTATTCAGGAGATCTATTAGCGTGGCTTTAAGACCCCAGGAAGACACTGGGCGTCCATTTGCTGGATGGCATTGGAAAACAATTTTACTGGTGTCTTTGAAATGCATGTGTCTGAGGTTCTTCTGCACTTCTCACTATTGATTACATGCTGAATCCTTTATATAACTTCTGCGTTTGCACATATTACTTCCAGAAACACCAAGCCTTATGAAACAGGTTCTGGGAACAGTGTTTAAGCGTGGTGAAACAATCATGACACAACACTTCCAGCTCCAAAACACCAGGTTCTGAAACACCCCGTCTGGAGAGATGAAAGAGAAGTGCAGAAACGACAGTATAATGTCAGGACACCTAACAGTATTCTACCAATACCTGGGAATAAATAAAGCCCACGAAGTTTCTGTGTGGTGCTCATGGAGGTGAGGGGTGTGTGCTCAAAGCTGGGGTATCCATACTCTACAAACAGGCTCTGACTGTCCTAAAAACTCCTGAATTGCTTTTTGAAGCTCAGTGCTGCATTCATTGTCTATGTCTTAATGTCACCTGAACAGAAAAGGGGCACATAGAATCATAGAATCGTAGAATGGCATGGGTTGGGAGGGACCCCAAGGATCATAGAGCTCCAACCCCCCTGCCACAGGCAGGGCCACCAACCTTCAGGCCTGGATCTACACAAGGTTGCCAGGGGCCCCATCCAACCTGGTCTTGAAAACGAGTCTACTTGGTCACCCTCAATCTGAGTTTACCAGCCTCCAGCGTGGTATCACCTTGCTGTTTCCTGTTTGCTTTTGTAGGTGAACTCATGTTTTGAGAATCACCACAGCAAAATGGGTTTTGTTGGACTCTGAACTTTGTCTTCATGCAAATGGCATTGTTGTGGTATGGAAAGCCAGAGAAATTTAGAGGCATCTGAGGTCCTGGGTCTCCAAACTGTAAAAGCAGCAACAGGAGGAGCAGCAGCAGTAGTAACCACAGCAGCAGCAGTAACAATTAGCAGCAATGGAATGCCAAAACTGGTCACTTTTTTTTTCCAATTCCTTGGAGCACTGGGAGTGACACGAGTTTGTTTGATCTGTTAAAGCATCAGTGATGCGGTGCTCTCACCTGGGTGTGATCTGGTGGGGAAGAGGTCAGTACAAATTACAGCCCTGATATCATCAGGGCCATAAGAGAACTTTCTGACACTGGCATGCTGGAGAGAGGGAGGAATGTGGTGATGGAACAGGACAATGGGTATAACGGGATCTGCATTGGTTATATGGCAGTGACCTGTGCACCGGCATGGGTGACCTCCTTCATGACAAAGCCAACGTGCTCCTTGCAATGAGGTTACACATGGAAAGAAACACAGGCAACTGTGCAAGGAGGCTGAGAGTGTGTTTTCATCAAAAGGAAAGACCCAAAAACAAAACAAATAAAAAAAAGGAAAAAACATCAGTCATGGAGCAAGGAATAACCATTTATTTCTTGGAGCAAGGAATAACCATTTATTTCTTGCACCAATGAGCCTGATGTAGCACGTGTGAAATCTTGCTTGATAGTCTCCAAGCAGACCATCAGTAAAACCTAAGATCATGTCAGCCTTTCCGTCCCATGGCAGCTCACACCTCTGGAGGCCTCAAAAGCCCAGCAGAAATGGGTGAGAAGGAGGTTAGGCACTTCAGTTGAGCTGAAAGACAGTTCCCTTGGCTGACTGATAATCTATTGTTGCTGATGTTTGAGCTTGGTACCAGGAGAAGGGAAAAAGGAATTAAGAGGGACAGTTTGCTAAAATTGCAACAAAACAAAAAAAAGGAAAAAAAAATACAGCAAAGTGTTGATTTAGAAGACATTTGAAGAAAGCACGCCTTACATCACTGAAGGTCTCCATCAGTGCTTTGTTCCAATGCTATTGGGATGAAGGTGCACGTGGCAATGTCCCAGGGGGAGTTCCCACTTGGGTCTCACACACTTTGGTAAGCAAAAAAAAAATTTTAAAAAGAGAGTTAATGTATCAAAGCATATCAAAGAATGCTTCTTCAGAGCTTCATGCCTGTTCGGACAAGCTGGGTTCCCCAAAAGTGGTGTACCAGCGTGGACTTCCATCACCTTGGGTACACAGAATGGATTAAAGTCCCCCTCAGTGATACTGGCCACGGGTGCAGACATCCCAAACACAACATTGCTCATTCTTTGAAAGGCTCAGAACCCAAACCCAGAGTCTGATTTCACATCTTGCCTTTAGCTCTACATCAGCTGGAGCCAAATCCCAACTCCCAGCACTGCTAACCTTGGAAGAACCAAGCTGTATGTCAGTATTGTGCAGGGGCAGCCTGTTTGATGTTTTTTAAGGAGACGTATGTTTTGTATTACTTACAGCAAGTTATAGAATAGCTGAAATAATTTATCATTTTCTTTTAACTTCAAAATTAAAAACTGTCTCATAAACGAAACTTAGAGTGTTAATTTAACTTTTATATGACACAAAATGTGGCTGTAGGATAATATTTTTAAATTAAACGCACATTTGTACGTAAATATTTTTTTGCAACCAGGTGGTTTGCAATAATGTTCAGCTTTAAATTGCTCTGTGTACTTATTTATAGAACTTTTCTGAATTGTGACATCTGTTAAAAATGAGTGATGTTAAAATAGTTTTAGGAATGATAAAATTTCTCAAGTGATGGCTAATTAAGGAAAAATTAAATTTATTGTACTTGTGATAACAATCTCTAGGCTTAAAAAATCCAGAACCCCTCAGCATACGTAAACTCTGAAATGTTTTGAAATAATACAGTAACAATTTTCCCGTGCTTATTGTTTGAGTTACTTTCTACTGTAGAAGCCCAGCTACGAGCTGGGCTCTGAAATCATACTCAGAAATGTTAGGAAGGGGAAAATATTTTCTCATGCTATTTTATGTCAGTGTAGAAGTTGCATCTGTAATCCGGTCAAAACAGAGCTAGAACTTCCAAGAAGCCATGAGTTTCCCATAATTAAAGAACTTTCCTCACCACCTAGGCAGGAATACTAAAAATTATTATTATTTCTTTGCGCGACCTCATAGATTTGTCTGAAACTACCATAATCATGACAGATCGGTTGCCCTTGCAAATTCTGTTATAGCATCAATTTAATATCTTCTGCAAAATGATCATCGTCAGGTAATAGTAACCCAAAAATCTGAAAATAAAAAAGAATATATCTTTCCACTCTTGCTTTCAGCTATTTCTTCAACCTGACAGTTGAAAGAAAATCAAGTTTCATTGATGACTGTCATTAGCCTAGGATGGCTAGATCGCAGTTTTGTGACAAGTTTCAGAGAAGTCCCCCAGAGAACTTCTATTTTCGCTAAGATGCAGAACCTGAAAAAATATCTTCTCACTCTTTTTATTTTCTATCCCTGCTCGGCAACTCTCCGAGTCCCATGAGAATTTCTCTGGTTTCTTCTGTCAAAATCTCAGGAATCTGCTCTTCTTCGCCTTTTTTGACTTCCTCACATGCAGGGTGCTATGTAAGTGTAAAGTATGATTATTTCTTTAAGAGACATGAACAGAAGTTCCAGAAGACTGACTCTCTTAGAGCCTTTCACAAGGGTTTGGTGAGGATGAATTAAGTGCTTTTTTTTTTTTTCCCCATATCTAAAAGAAACCACATAAATAAGGAAGAGATGCCCACATCATCCTGCCTCCACAAACACTCCTAATTGTGAAAATAATTAAAGAATATATCCTGTGAATCAACCAAATCTGGTTCTAGCAAAAATAAGGAATTACCGGTAGTGTCGAAGGTAAATTCTGTAACTTGATTTTCATGCCAATGGTCAGACAGGAGGGGACAGAGCTTGCTGTTTGAAGTCCAGAAGTCAGGACTGAGATTTGTCCAGAGGATATACCAATGCCCAGATCCTCAATCTGCAGTGCTGTTTGGGATGTGCCTATTCCCCACAGCATCCCTGATGTTGAAGCTTCCAGGACCATGTTTGCAACCCACACTGAAATCATTGCCTTTTGAACGTGCTTAAAATCATGGAAAAAAGGTATAATTAGGTGGATGGTTTTGGGGTTTTTTGGGATTTTTTTGTTTTTGTGGTGTTTTTTATTAGAATGTAATAATGAAATCAGATAATTAACTGATTTCATTGCTGAGAAGAGACATAGGATTGCACCAGCAAAGGGAAAGATGGATTTCATCCACGCGCACCAATGATGATCAAATTGACAGTCTATAGATTGCAGGGCACAGAGAGGGCAGGCTGCATGTTACGTGACAAAGAACAGAAGTCACCAGAAAGGTGTGCCAACCAACTGCCCCCTGAAACTTCACGTATGTGCTTCTTTCCCTTCTTCATCCATTTCACATAAAAATTTTATATTTCTATTGGATTTTTAAAAAACCCAAAAAAACAGCACAACACAGGGACATACCACAAGATGTTGTATTTTTTATTTCCAACAGTCCCAGTGCCGGACCCTGCCTTAATTGCTAGTGGTGCAAGTCATGGCTAAGAATTAATTGCACTTAGCATTTGTGCTGAATAGGAACAGAGTGCTCAGGATCAAATTCATCAGCATGACGACTTTTAGCAGCCACCTTTTTTTAATCACGTCTTTGACAGTTCGGTGGCAAAATCATTAAGAGATGTGTGGAAGGACTGGGATTGATAAGGTACATCTAAAGCCAACCAGTTTATTTGCTTTAATTTAATTGTTATTGCCCTTGTCACAAGTTAGCTGTGAAATATTAAAATAGTATAAAAGTTTAAGTAAATGCCAGCATCAAAGGAATCCCAGTCTGTGATTGACACGAGATACTTTCCTTGCGTGACTTTCACTTTGCAAACAGCAGAAAGAAGAAAACCTCCTGAGAATGCCAGCAACTCCTATAACTCAGAGCAGCCGTCAGGATTCTCCAATTTAAACTGGAACAAGATCAGCACTAAATTAAGAGAGGAGCAAAGGTGGTTTACAGTTATCTCACTCCCGGCTCTGAGACTCGCTGAATTCCAGCCGGTTGCAGCCTATCGCTGGTTTTGATCTCATTCCTTGTGGCTCTGCTTTTTAAACTAATTTGGGGCCCGCTGGCAGGGACTGCCAGAAGATACAAAGCCCCCTTCCTGACTTTTTTTCTCCTCAATCCTTTAATTCTTCATGCGACGTTACCAGGCATGGGGAATATTCCCAAAGCTGGCGCTGCCGGGAGTCTGGCAGCTTCCATAGCCCAGCAAAGGGTGCAAGGGGCAAAACAAGCTGGGCTGAAACCAGCAGCACGCTGAATTACTGATATCACAGAATTATAGAATCATAGAATTGCATGGGTTGGAAGGGACCCCAAGGATCATAGAGCTCCAACCCCCCTGCCACAGGCAGGGCCACCAACCTCCAGGCCTGGATCTACACAAGGTTTCCCAGGACCCCAACCAACCTGGCCTTGAACATCTCCAGGGATGGGGCATCCACCACGTCTCTGGGCAGCCTGTTCCAGCTCTCTCTGTAAAAATCTTCCCCCTAAATATCTAATCTAAACTTTCCCTCCTTCAGCTTCACTCCATCCCCCTTGTCCTGCTAGTCTCTGCCTTTCAACAAGCCGATTACTCTCCTGTTTGTATGCTCCCTTCAGGGACGGGAAGGCTGCAACGAGGTTCTCCTGCAGCACACATATTGGACCCTCAGAGCTCGTTTTACCAGCTTGAGCAGTACTGTATTGCATAATGCTGAGCCCATGCGGCAGTTTCTGTAACTAGAAACCAAGTTAAAGGTAGGATGGTGATATCGGGTCTTGACTTCACCTATTTATTTGTCACTCCTGTACTATCAACCTTGAAGTTTCTCTGATACAGGGTGGCTCAACAGCATTGGGTGCAGTGTTGGCAGAACAATAACCATCCCTTCTATTGTTGACTTCAGGGTCTGATCGTAGTGGAGATGTAGACTGGGTAAAAGGCCTGTTTATGCTTGAAGTGCAGATGAAGAATGACCTAGAGTGGGCACTTACCTTTTAAATAGGAATAACTTATTCCTTCAATGATAAAAGGAGATTTACTTGGGTATTTTTCATCAGTTGAAAAATAACGTTCTGTTATTCATCCCCCCAATAGTCACCGATCAGGGAGAGACCTGTGCATTAGCAAGTTACTGGTTGCCAGAAATATTTGCTACTGAATGCAAAGAACAAGCCATATTAAATCATACATGTCCACTCCAAATTAATCGCACTTTGACAGTGTTCTCTTAGGATGAATGAGCGTTAGGTCTAAGTTGGAAAATTATGTTGGCTGTCTGTGTGGAAAACCACCCATCCTAAGCCCTGTTTCTCTGTTTAATATCTTACCTGTCACAGTTTGCATCAGTTATTCTTGCTGTTCAGTCCCACTTATTGGGGCTGAGACATTATTTGCCAGGGGAACCCCTAGGACTCTTTACTAGGACATATGCTTGTGCAAATGGAAGCTCTTTGGCTCATCCCGACGGCAGGAGAGAAGATCTGTGAACAAGCCCACAGCAAAGCTGGTATAAAGTTTGAGATAAACAATCATATTTAACCACCCCCTGTTTACTCCTAAAGCAAAAAAAAAAAAAAAAAAAAAGCCATTTTCTAGGTTCTGTGCTTTTTCCTGTAATCTTTACAAGTGATCTTTCTGTTCTCACTAAGTGAAAAGATTAAAAAAACACAAGGTTATGTGGGGAGGTGAGGTAAATCATATAGAGTCTTTCATGTATGTTATGCCCCAGGTGTGTAATACAAAATGCTTTGTGGAGCAAGCAGTTCACATTTGGATTTCAGTGTGAAGCCTGCACATGCATACTTTACTGAGGGTTTTAAGCTCCCCGTTTCAAAGGAAAATTATTTAAAGCTTGGGAATACAGCAACATGTTAGCCTAAGGTTTAAAGAACTGCCACTCCACATCAGTAGATGGAGATTTGGCCTTTGGTCAAAGACTGACTTGTAAATAACTTATTCTTCTATTATTATTTTTTAAACTGTTTCTGTGACTTTTATGTAGATTTCCAGAGGGGATGATCAGTTAGGGTTCCCGTTTTTTTTTTTAAGAAGCCTACATCAGGACATTTGCTGACAGTGAACACCGGGGTATTTCAGATTTGAGAAGCTGTCCTGAGGCACTGGGTGACCTGATCCCTTAATCCATTTCGGAGGACTGTACTCAGCTAACACGCCATTTATTTTATGTATTCTTTCTGCTAGATTTACTTTTATGTGGGTTTCTTTTGTTCAGATCCCCTGCCTTACTCTGGCAGAAGCCAGTGAAGTTTTGATCAGTGCGAAATCAGGACATATTGAATCCTTTTCCATTTGAAAAAAAGCGGTGCCTCTGCATAATTCGAATGTGTGATTCCTTCATGGCTGAGTTTTATTGGACCTTGGGTGAGCAGCACCTCTATCCCACACTGTCAGAGGAATGCACTGATCCCAGTAAAATAATGGGGCTTTTGCAGCCCTTCCCACTACCCACCTGGAAAAAGATTTAGGACCATGCAGCGGCAACATCACTTGTATTTGATGTAATAATAAGTAAGCAAATGTTAAATCTCAAGAAAATATTTTAGTAATTATTGAGCAGTAATTTCATGTAACAGTTTTGCCTGATGGCAGACTTAAGTTCAGGTAGCTAAAGCTATAGCATGCGAGATCCGATTGATTGAATGCTAATTAAATGCAGATATAGGAACCTTTCTGTTACTTACGATGTGCTATAGAGGGCAACAGAAACACAGGTATCAACACAAAGCAAGTTTATTTTTAAATATGGTGTTAAAGTAGCTAACTCAGTTTATTGCAGTGTTGCCATTCCGCTATCCCCCTGCAAATCCCGTGCCATATTTGCCAACCTAAGTGGTATTATTTGGGATTTATACTGGCATTACTGAGGTGGAATTTGGCCAGAGGTGTGTATAAATCAGGCAATTTGCTATAAACTAGTGCAAGGTAAAGTCCGTGGGTTTGTTCAGCAGCTTGAGTGAGTTCCAGAGGCTGCACTGAGAACGGTCTTATCAGCATTCAGCGTCGGTAGGAAGAAAAATACCAACCTGCGAGAAAGCAATGAGTACTCTGAAAGGGGAAAGAAAGGGATTTCTTCAGCAAGCTGAGGATTTTCTGGGGTTTCTGTCACTCTTCCTTTTCCATTTGTGAACTGGATCCCCCTCCCAACACGCCGGAAGGTTGCCTATCGCTATATGCTATGCAAGCAGCTCCCGTTAATTTTGGCAGAGGCTGTACGCGTGGAGGCAATGAAGGTTAGAGCTACACAAGAGGTAATTGGCATGAAGGGCTCGTTACCTGGATCAGGGGCTGCTGTCAGCCATGCCTCCCTTGGCCATGGCTGTTTCAGCCGGTATTTACTGCTCTGTAAGCAGCTAACCTGCGCGGACGTGCAGTTCACTCACGTGTCACCCAGTAAAAATACAGACGGATGGAAAACAGTGTGCTACTGACAATGAACAAAATTTGCCCAGTTGCTGTGGGAGCCCCCTAATGCAACCGTGGTAGTTATATACTCATATGAAAGAGGTAGATAGATGGGAATTGCAGGCTTCGTCATAAAGCTTTGTTCTGTGGTGGATGCACAGTGAAGGCTGTTAAAGTTAAGTATTTCCAGGTGGGATATTTATATATCTGGTACAAATCTCTCCTGTTGTCTTCTAGCCTCCTCTTGGTCTTTACCAAGCTGCAGAGACCCACATAAAATTTGAAATTAGACCATCATTTCCTATGCCTGTGTTACATTCTTAAAAAAGGCCAATGGATTAAGGCATCAAGGGGTTCTAATCTGTCCTAACTGGTTCTCCTGTGTATGGATATGTCTGATCCAGCATCTGGAGCACTGAGGGCCTTCCTTGGGAACCAGCTTCTCCGGTAGTCCCCAGTCACAAACGAGGTGTTCCATCACATCCACACCCAAGGTACTGCCTGAACACCTGTGCCAAATCTGCCCAGGTTTTGGGAAAAAAAAAAAAAACAGAACAGTTAATGTTCATAAAAGGTATCATCCTCAGTTTCTCTGATGTCTGAGGTCACCCATGTAGGCATGGAAGAGCTCTTGGGTAACGTCAGTGTTACCTCAACTTTGTACTAACGCTGTTCTGGCCTTCTCTTGAATTACATTTAAATGTTAGCTTGGTTGTCTCTTGTCTTCTTCTGCTACCATTATCTGTGAAAACAGGGCTAAAGAAAATCTTTTCTTCTGGTGTGTTTATGTATTGAATTATTCAGACCTTGCTGACCAAATGGCCAAATGGCTGCTGCAAATATGTTTCCAGCAGCTGGTTTGCTCCCAGTTACCAGGGTAATCAAGTCATAGATGGCCATCTATACAGCTATGCTGATACAGTCATTTATACATTACTGTTGTGAACTAGGAAGATTATTACTACTCTTACCTTCTAAATGGACAAATGGAACTCAGAAGAGCTATAAGATTTGCCCCAGGTTAATCACAGAGCTTGTAGCATTTCCAGGAACTGAATCCAAGGAATACTTTAATATCATAGCCATCAGGCTGTCTTAACCCCACCAGGTTAAAGCTGGAAGCTAGATCTGAACACAGTGTAAACTGACAAAAATTCAATATATCACATTAATTCACTACTGCAGCTTCTGATTTATTATCTCCAAAAATAGTTCTCATTGAAGGTCCTTACATTTTATGATATCCTTTGTATATTAAGACACCTGTATTAAAACCACCATCTATCTCATAGAATCATAGAATCACTGAATGCTTTGAGTTGGAGGGGACCTTAAAGATCATCAAGTTCCAATCCACCTGCCACGGGCAGGGACACCCTCACTAGACCAGGCTTCTAAAGGCCCCATTCAACCTGGCCTTGAACACCTCCAGGCAGGGGGCTTCCACTACCCATCTGGGCAACATGTTGCAGAACCTCACCACCCTCAGAGTGAAGAATTTCTTCCTAACATCTAACCTAAATCTATCCCCTTCCAATTTAAAACCAACCCCGCTTGTCTTATCACTACATGCCCTTCTAAAAATCTCAATACATATTTACTGCATAATTCTTAAACAGCATTTTCTTCATCAGGTCTGTAGTGTGTCTTCAGTGATGGAGTGAAATTATATAATTGTGCAATACAGTACTGGTTATGAAAGTGACAATGAGATCAGGTAACAGCACAGTTAGCCTGTTAGCGTTGTGCAGTAGACGTGAGCTCCAGGTGACATCCTTTTGCTGGAGTATGTCAAAGTTAAATTGAATGGGGAGTAGGTCACACTTTGATGACAACAGGTAGCGTGTGGTTGGTCAGGACATCCCAATGTAGTCGCAAAAATGATGAGTGAAGAGAAGATCCCAAGTTTTGCAATTGCTTTTGAAAATACAATGTAGAACTCCTTTCTAGGGGCCATCAAGAGCTGGGCTTGGCAAAGAGTATGGTGAAACACTCGTCCCAGCTTTTGAACATCAGTCCACTCCAGAGCCTACTTCTGCACCACCAGTTCTGTAAGTTTTGCCCAATGTCTTCAGCCAACAAGTACAGAAAACATATTACCAAAAGTTTCTTCTTTCCACCATAGAAGATTATCACACCTCTAACTACATTGCTGGAGAAAGCATGGCTTCTTGTGTCCCTTGTCCCAGCTAAAAATCACTCCCCACCACCTACAAACAAACAAAACTGCATCCATCCTCTCTGTGCTCTGACAATAGTCAGCAGGAAAAGTTATCAAAAGTCATGTTACCAAACCTAGAAATCAAGCTTTAGATTGCTTATTTTCATGTCACTGTGAATATATTTCCCCTTTCTTGTCAAGCAAGTGGCTGTAACAGTTAGAGAGAAAAAGCTCTTCTTGAATATACAATAGCCCCAGGAAAGCCCTCTGAGAATAAATTATAGAAGCAACTAAATATTAATTTGATTTTGAGAAATTTAAACCAACTTTTGAAGATGTAGCATTTACTGTAGCAGCTGTCTTACTATTGCCTCAACATACAAAAGCAGCATTAATAAAGCTGCTAAAGCCCAGAGATGAAAATAAACAAATAATAATAAAAAATTAAATTTTAAAAATAAATATAATATGACAGGGGTTCCAGACCTTTGCATGCCTCATGTTTTCTTAAAGTGTGGGGTTGCTCTGTTTTTGCACTCGCCTAGTACTGATGTTGAAACCAAATGTCATGGGAAAAGATGCTGATGGGAAGGGGAATGGTAGCACTCTGGACCATCACTGCTACTGCAGCAGTTCAGGATCTTAATACCACTCTCAGATGGCCAAAACTGCCAGAATATTTTTTTTCCTTTTTTTTTTCCATTTTGTTTGGTGAAACCAGACAGCTCAGCTGAATCTCCCTCTTTCAGCTCTGTGCTACTCTAACTGGGCTGCAGCTGGGTGAAGCTATTTCATGCCCAACCACATCAGAGTACTGGCAGAGCCAGCCCACACCTGAAAGAGTCTGTGTAGAAACACCTTCATAAGAGAGACTGGTGTAAGGCTTGAGTCCAAGGCTTAATAGCCTTTCCAAAATGTTTGGTATCTTTAATTATACCCCTGACTCTTACAGATATGCATATAAATGTCTAATCCTTTTCAAATCCTATTACTTTCTTGTCCTCCAAGAGCCTCTGTGATAAGGAGTTCCACAGTTTTTATATATCTTGTGTGAAAGATTTATACTTTATTTTTTCATTTATCATTCTTTAATTTTCCACCTTTTGCTTGTATTAAATAGCCCCCTCACATTCTCCTGATGAACTAGAAAGGGTAGATCTACGCTCTCCAGAGCATTTATTGTGTGGGACGTTCACAGGCTGTCCCTTCACATGCTCTTCCTGTCTAAGGTAAACAGTCCACATCATCTTCATCCTTCAAAACAAGATATTTTCTTTCCCCAGGTTTCCACGCAATTCCTCACATCATCTTTAGGAAACACTGGACATGACCAAACCTCCTTCCCATATCAGAAAGGTGAAGGAATTTAATAACAAATTATCTCCCACAGAGCACATGAAACAGGTATAGGTGGATACAATTAATTCACCCCTGGAAAATGCATTTATTTGCTGTAGCTCAGGCACTCAAAACGCCCCGATATTCTCCTATGCTGGGACTGCTGAGTTAGACAGACAGAACCTCTCCACCAGGACCGAAACTGGTGATTCTGGCACATCAGCTGGAGCTTCCCCAAAAGAGCCCCTATGCAATCTGGATTTTACTTTTATCCCGTACTAGCTTCCACTAGGAGTAAATCAAATTATTCTGATTTTTTAAATTATATTACAATAGACCTGGTAAGACAGGGCAATTAGATCTCGCTGGAGAAATCACAGGGCGTAACAGGCTGGAAATATCGCCCTGCTCTCTTCCTTCATGATTGAAATTGCTATTACTGCAGAGTTAAGTTGTTGCCTTGTTATTTCCAGTCAATCATCTCTGTCTTTTTATTCATAATATGCTGCAGGCAAACCTTTCAAGACTGTCCAGGCATTTTGTTTTTATAGCATCAGGTTCTACGTTATCAGAGTTGGTAAGTTAAACCACATGTAATAATAATAATATTGCCTTCTACAAGGAGGTGGGGACGATGGTGTTGTTTGAGAATAATAATTTTCCACCATATGTGTAACTAATCAGAAGTTAATGTGACAAAATGTTGTATCGCTGAAGAGAAACACAGATAGCTATAAGAAGGTCATAGTTCTCTCTTTCCTCAAAGAGTCACTCTGAAATCCTGACCTCTTTCATTCATGCCAGTCTGTTCTATCTAATTTAATATTTCCTTCGATAAGGCTGTAATCTAATGTATGAAACTGAACATCATCATAGATTGGGCAAAGATTCCTTGATCAAATAGATTTTTCTATTATTTCTGAACTGCTTTAGAACTTTACTCTTATGCTTTGATCTGCTCCTGAAATTCAGTATAATTTATGAAGTCGTCATGAATTTCAAACTCTAGTTATCATGTTCTGTCAATAAACAATTGTATTTTGAAGTATAAGTCAAGTTCCAGGTATGAGAAGAAAAAATATATTAGTGCCTGATGATCACTATTTTTTATGTGGAGGTAGCAGGTTTGCATAAAAAGCACTCAAATTAAAAATACAATCGAGTACACTGGTGTTTGTATCACTTTAAACTTTTGGATTCGTGTGTGTGACTGAATTGGACATTCCTCCCTTTTATGTTGTATTGAATTGTACTTTAAATTACAGAATTAAATGCTCAAAGCAGAAACCTTGTCAGTTGCAATGTCACTGAATCAAATGCTGTAAAGATGAAGTAGCCCTGCTGTTATTTCTGTCAAAGCCTTCTGGCTATACTTCACATTTGGTGCCTTTATTTGTTCCTCTATTTCTATTTTGCTAAATAAAATGTTGAAGCAACAGCATACACTGTGAAACACAGACCGTAAATATAAGCAGTGAACTCAGGCAGAGGTTGAACATATGAAACAAATGCCACACGATTTGGAATTCTCCCCAATTTAGAAAATAAAAGTAGCAATAATTTCCAAAGAAATACATGAACATGTATATCAAAACTAAACTAGTACAGTTTTGGCATGTGGGCTATAAAACAGTTATAAAGCAAGGTAATGGAGTCTCAAACTAATATCCCATACCCGAAAGCCTCACAGGAGTTGCAGGATGATTTTTTGGAGTACTTTCTGGTCTTTCATAGGTCCCTGAGTCTTTTTACCTCCTAGAAACACAATCGTGAGTCGTTTGTATTTCTACTTAATGTTATTCTGAATATACACAGAGGCAGTACTACTCAGGATGAGAGAATATCTTAAGATATTATGTTGCTACTGCATTATATTTTTCTTAGGTTACAAAGTGCTCTTTTAGAAAATGTTCTAAATAATTACGCTTCATTTTGCAAAATAAAAATAGCATCTTGCACTCAGTTGCTATGATTTCTTCCAAGAGAAGAAGCTGTTAGGCAGTAGTCAGTGAAAAAACAGCTTTGCAGAGGAGCTGATTAGACTCTTACTTCATTTTTTAGATGCACTTCTACCAGCCCTGGACTCAAGTTTTAACGCTGTTGGTATGCTTATGCCCAAATTTCGCTGGCAAATGACCAGAAATCGTGCACCAAAGTAATCACACACACCATAGGATGCCTCTTCTTGGAGCTTTGTGTTTTGTGGGTCTTGGCACTGAAACGGTCCTTTCCTGGGGTATTTGCCATGGTCAAATAGGGTAGATTTGGGGGGGGGACACAGCTGCCACTAAACTGAGGATTCTGAAAAACTGTGTTGCACAATTTTCCCATGGCATAGCACCATGCATAGTATGTACCCTGTAAATCACAGAATCACAGATTG
>VZTU01020398.1:0-46011 GCA_013400835.1 Zapornia atra | reverse complement strand
GATAGTCTGTGTCCAGAGACTGATCTGATGCGACTGGTTTATATGAGACTCTAATGTTCCCAACTTTCCCTTTTACAGGAATGTTGGTTGTTTCTTTCATGTCCTCTTTTTGGCTAGGCAACTGACAGAACTGCATTTAAGAGGACAAAGCATTCCACAAAGACACAAACACAGGAAAGAAGAGAGCAAGGATGGAGCTTGTTATACCAGTATTCTCTTGTTCTTCCCATCCCTGTGATGTTGAGAAGCTTATCTCCAATAGTTGCTATGGACCTTGCAGGTAACGCTTTCTAAAATGACTACCAACTTTGTCGCAATATTTTCAAAGATTTGAAGGTGTCATATAGAAAAATCTTATTTTTTAGAAGTGCTTCAGTGAGAAGTTGGTATTTGTGTTTGCATTTTGGGGTGTGGAACAGAGATAATTAAGAAAAAGTAGAACTATTTAAAAGTGTAGTTAATGATTCAACAAGGGCAGGTTCCCTTCCAGGATAAGTCTGGTTATATATTATAATTGCACAAATGAAGCGTTCAATCCAGATCTATTCCCTCTAATCCTGCACTGTCTGAACTGGCTTCCTTGCACAAAGATGTGGCTTTTTCTTGGGATCACCTTTTCTTTGGGGATGCTAATTCCTGGGAAACACAGCTTGAAATTGCAATATGATGGATGAGTATGAACCGGGTATTATGAAGAATTGTGCATGTAGTGAGATTCCCAGGAACCATGTAAGAATAATAATAATTACAAACTGAAAACCTGGAGATAGGGTTACTAAGATTTGTAAAATTTTAAAAGAAAACATAAAAATGGGAAATGAAGAAAGAGTGAAAAAATCCAAGTCAACAAAGATCTGGGTGCAGCCACAGGAGACACAGAATGCCCCTCAAATGGACCTCAGGATGCTCTGTTTCCATTAGCTGAAATTCATTTGGCTTCACCTCTTTCATAATGAACTTTGAAATCAGATGCTTAGGGATAAAATTCCTTTTCTGAGTATGAAGGGTGGGATGGGGTGACTGAGCAAAATTATATCCATTAATAAAAGACAGCTGCTAAGGTTATGTGGAAAAGATCACATCTCAAAAGCAGTTCAGATACTGAACCGCTGTTGGAAATCTCTAGCAATAACAAAAAAAAGCTAACGGAGTTGCTTCAGACAATCATCACCCTGAGGTGCTCAGAGAATGAGACTATCACATTTTTAATTACTGATCAATGTTTCTGAAAAGTATAGAAAGTATAGTATTGCTGTATTTTCTATTCTTGGTTCTGCTTTGAAAGAAATTGAGTGATATAAAATTATTCTGTTTGTTTATCTAAACTAATTTGTTTCGTTCACCTTCAATTACCAGGAACGATTGGTCACTCTGCCTCTACAGTAGCTGGGATTTGCAGGAGGGGCACAAATAGAGTGTGGAGGCCAGCTATCCACATATCATTTTATACATGGAATTTTCTAAAGTAAACAGAGAAAGTAGCTCAGTTCCAAATGACTCTAGACTAATTATATCCCCTGAATATAGTTTTCAAAGGGAGAGAAAACCAAGGATTACCTACTGCAAGTTCCTGTTCAACAATTCTCCTGGCAAAGCTTCTGGCAGAGCATACAGAGTCATCACTTCTCTCTTTAAAATGTGCTGTTTGCCCTGGATAATATTTAGTCTTTGGATTTGTATCAGGTATGCAGTCAGAGCCTGTCAATGTCACTGGACAGAATTCAACAGACCCTTGGTAATGTTGTGTTGGTTCTTGTGGCTAATTGCTGTCCAGGGCGGAACCTGTTGAGTACGTGCATGGGATTTGAAACCACACTTAACAGAATGGTCAATTTGACTTTGCCAGGGTAACACCTGCACAAAGATGAAATGACTAATAAAGCCTGTTTCTGTTGTCATTTGCTCAGTTCAACAACTTAAATGAAATATCTGACCTATGAGCTTCCAAGGAAACATGCTGAGAAAGTCCTTTAATTTGGTAGGAAAGCTTATCTGTAGCATTTTGAAAACTTTCTCATGTGGTCATGTGGGCTGACTTTGCACTTCTCTGAGAATCCCAGTCCGTAATCAGAAATGAGTGTGTGCTTTCTGATCTTAGTTTACTATTAAAAATTATTTGTCTCCACACTGGCTATTGTAAAAGGTTTATCAGTAAATAAGAGCTGGCCATCTGGCAGCAATCTGACTGTCTGGCATTTCTTTCATTTGGTGTAATTAAGACATAATGTCAGTGAGGATAGAAAGATATTACAGGATATTGTTTCCCTTCCTGATAGACAAAGAGCAAAGCAAGCCCAGGCATTTAGAGAGAATAAACTCTGAACTGCAGCTGAGATGTTTATTCTCCTCATAAAGATGTTTATCCTGCATGTACAAGGTTCTATTACAAAGATACCATGGCTGTTGCACCAAATTGTTAGCAATGCAAATGAAATCATTTTGCCCCACAGATAAGGGTTGCTATATGCTAACAGCATCTCCTGAACCAGTAGCAAACAGCCCATTTTAACTATCAAGTTCTACATTTCTCTATCAGCAAAGGTGATATTTTCAAGAGATGTAAAAAAAAAAAAAATCACAATCCCCTATTTTTCAGTGGATAATATTAATGAATAGCAAATTCTATTTGCATGTACATTAAGCTGATAATTGTACATTTGTGTATGGAAGCACAAATGATAGCAGTTGCAGTTCAGATGATGAGAGTGTATTGTATTGATGACCATAACGATTCACCATGTAAGGCTTTTCCAACAAGAATTTCTGTTACAAAAGCTTTAAAATGTAAAATGTTCTTTTTTTTTTTTGGTACCTGGCCTGTAAAGACTCCAAGGCCTCACTGAAGGAGTCTGAAGCATTGGTTACTAATATGAGCATAATTTTGAGTTCTCCTTTCTATCATATCAGTAGTGAATAACTGCTGTCTCACCTTTGAGTAATGTAATGTAGTTGTCAAAATCCACTCCTTTCATTAGAGGTGTAACACTTGTTATCAGTCCTGGAAAGCTGATCTGAATGAACACTGAAAAAAATTAGAGAAATAATTACAGAGGGTTTTTTAATAGAACATATGGATTTGCTTTTTCTGCATTTCCAAACATTTTAATTGTTCTTTGTAAATTGTCAGTATTTTTTTCAGATTAAGCATGCAGTGAACAAGTTTTGTGGGACATCATGAAAATGCACACTCAGACACTGGATCTATGTGTCTTTTCTAGAAATAGAAAATGACAGAGCCTTACTAGAAATGTTTGTTTCCTGCAAATTGATTAAGAATGTGCAATTCTTAATTGAGTGTAATGAAGACTACACTCTTCACTATATGTGGAACAAATTGGCTTTTCTCCTGGCAAGTACTTTGTGAATATCTCAAGCTCTTGGAAATGTGCATTTATCATGGCTATCTGGAGTTTTTGCATGCTGAAGTATATCATCAAAGCACCACGTCTCTCTGTAATAACTGAATAATTCCCAAACAGGAGAAAAGAAATAGTGACATCTTATCAAATAAATAGTTTATTACATACTATAAATTATCTTGGTTTGGCCCTGGTCCTGCAAAGGTAGAAACACACACCAGGGCTCATAGGAGCAGTTTGCTTCAGTGAAGTTGGTATGGTGAATAAAGAATTAGCATTGGCAAGGAAGCAGAGATAACCTCTAGCAACAGAAAGCCCACATCACTTAGTTCTAATTGTAGCTAAAACATTGCAGAAATTCATCACTCAGACCTGATTTTGTTGGAACAGCATTCAGTTACAAGCTCCATCTTCCTTCTACATAACAGAATAGCTCCTTTTCACTTATGAAATCACAGATACTTTAACAGACATTAAAACTGGCTTTGTTTCTCTACTGAATTTCCAGGGATCCGGTTTTCCACGTTGTGCCAGAAACATTTCAGCAAGTCCAGCATCTTCAGCATCTTTGCAGCACTTTACTGGTGAGTAAGAATGATCACATGTGCCCAAAAGCCAAGTAGGGTCTTGGGCAGATTTTCACGTAACTTTGGACAAGAATAAAGACTAAAGTTGAAAAAACTTCTTTTTTTTCTTACTGTCGACTGGAATTGCCATTCCACTACTTAAGGAATGTATGGGAAGAAGATAGTTTCCTTGCATGGCTCTCTCAAGGTGCTCTTCCTTATCAGTGGTGCCTGAGTCAGCGGGAACACTAAAACCGTGCTGCATGCTCTAGGAACAGATGGCTGGAGAACAGTTAAGGGGACAATTTGAAGAAAAGCTATTCTATCTTAAATATATTTTCTCATTCTGAAAACAGAGCTTGATTTGTGCATTTCTCTTTCTTCTCCTCTGCACAGCTGGATTTGTGGAAGCCCCAGCTGCCTGAAGACATCTGGGCTGGAGAAGACCTACACATAAGGGTTCCAGCCCCTCTGGTGCAGGAGGTGAAAGACAGCTTAGATCAGCATATGATCTCTTACAAGTATGACCTCTAATTTCCTGACAGGAAAGGATGACTCTAACAATCTTCCTTGCTATCACAAAAGGACCTAGCCTATTCCAACAACCAGACAGCAAGTACTGATGATAGGACCCAACCTTTGTTCCAAGTTCCTCCAACTTACCTTGACCTGTCCAATGCACAGGTGCTATATACATCTTTATGTTTTAAGAGCACATTCCCCTATGCCCTGTTTATTCATCGTCCAACTAGCCTGGACTGTGAATTTGGAGCTTGGATCTGGGACAGCCTAATCTGCTAGTTTCCTGCTGTTGCCTACTCAATGTTAGAGGATGGTGCTCAGATGTATGACTCAGCTTTTGAATCAAATCAGGAAGACCAGCATGGTACAACCACTACTTACATGAGCATGCTTTACTCTTTGAAAGCATGGATACTTGGACACAGGGACCTCCCTATTTTGGAAAGCCCAAAGGTTTAATGAGTGTCACTGCAGAGCAGTCTCTGCAACTCTCGTCTTTCTTTCCCTGTCTTTTGTTGCCCCTCTGGTTTGAAGAGCCTTTTCAAAGTGAATATGCAGCCAGTTTCTTCAAAGCTGTAGTTTCCTACGCCTTATCCCTCCCCCACCAGGCAGGTAAGAATCCAGCCAAGCAGAGACATTCCATCCTAGGACAAAGGTACCTGTGGCAGGTCCCCATGGAATGCACAATTTGGGGCCATGACGCTTTACACACCTACCCAGACACCGATCTTCACTAACTGCCATGGGTCTACTCCCAACCAGAAGATCTAATCCAGATACAAAGAAGATCTATTCCTCACAATGTCCCACTCCCATGTGGACCTGACATTTTCAGGTAACCAGTAGCTAGCTATATTTCATATAGGCAATCCTGTAGTAATTCAGGACTGGTGACAAATGGCCTATGGACATATACTGACATTTACCAATCAAAGATAAGTTAAAAGGAAGATTGGTGCCACTTCAAAGCTGCTCAGAGTTAAAGCTGATCTTGACATCCCGCGTCTTGCCTGACAAATTCTTTTTAGTAAGTGTGATGCCCTGACAAGCAGAGATGGAGAGAGATGAGGTGGGAGCCAGTATGAATGATCTAGCATCAGGTATTCAGGTCTTAGAAAACATTCCAGAAGATACTTAACCTCTTATTTATATAAAGGCTCTTCATTTTCTAATGGTTTCAACTGATTCTAGTGGAACTTAAAACTAAACCTAAGTTAGCAGGTTTTGCTTTATTTTTGCCCTTGGATTGATGCCAGAACTGTATCCACTTTGAGTAGGGTCCTAAAAAAAGAGGTGGTAATTTAATGGTCAAGCTGAAATTCTGGCTTGTATTGCAAAGGGGTTAAGATCAGTACAGTGATGTTAAAGTTCCTATAACAGATTCAAAGCAGGAACCACCTTTTAGAAGACAGTTGACATGCAAGGAAGGTAACATGACAGTTAGATATGTAATGATAGAGACATAAATGACAAATTATAATCAGGACATCAATATTCTGACTGTGTCAGACTCTGGGATTTCAATTCTCCAGAGCTCTGATAAGGCATTTTCCGTGTGAGGTTTCAGTTCATGGGAATTTGCACTGCCTAAATTTTAGTTTGAAGTTCAGATGTGAATAAACATCAAAGCTGAGAGTGAAAGTCAGCTGCAACTACTCTTAAAAGTTCCTTATGTGCAGCTTCCAGAAGTGCTGGAGTGCTACTCTCAGCAGAATAGCCTGTTAGGACTTAGTGTATGAAATCAACAATATTTAAGCTACCTTGGCAATTGTCTTATCGCAAGCATTGACAATGAACGCAAATTTATCAGTGTTAAAAGGGGCTGATTGCAGTGAAAGCACAGTCTGTGATCCAAGGTCCTCTGAAGCCAAGGAAAAGGTTTTATTTACTCCCTTGATCATCAAATCATACCTGTGCTAAACTGAACTAATCTGTAGCTAAAAAACAAGATCTTTTTGAAGGAAAGAGAGGGTTTGTTCTGATTTTTTGCAAATTGCAATGAGTATTTTTGTGAAGTCTTTGCAAATTGAAAAGGTCTCCATAAGTACAACAAAACACTAATCTGAATTTTTTAACTTCTTCCTCCTTTTCCCAAAAGGTGGTATTTTAGAGTTTTGCCCAGCAGTAGAAGTGGTATAGAAAACAAAGATATTGAGGTATTGGGGGTGGTTTTTGGTAGATTACCAATCTTTAAAAAAAAAAAAAAAATCAAATTAGTACTTCATTGTTAAAACCCAGTGAAAATCTCAGTACTTTGAACCTTCTCTTACATTAAAATAATCACTGTACTGATGGCAATGAATTTGGCAGGCAGTCCACAATAGAAGGGACTATGTCCTTTCATTTGTTAATATAAGCAAAATATCCCCCATGACAGTTCTGCAGTAACTCTACTCCTCCCCTCAGAGTCCTAATACCGGATGTACAAGAACTTGTGGATCAGAGGGTGCCAAAGGAGAGGAGCAGCCACAGGCAGGTCCCTGAAGGTTATGTCTACACCCAATACCACCCAATGGAAGAGGTAAAGAGGAACCCACGTTTGCTTAATTTCTTTGTTGCTGCTATTTTGTTAATGCCACAGCAAGGAACTCTGGGCTTGCAGAAATCTCAGCAGAAGTCAGCAGAGCTCTTTCTGGCTTTCTTCTTACTCTTGCTCTAGGAATCTTGGCCTGGTTGAACGTTACTTTGCCCCTGATTTAATCCTCAATTCCTCCCTGACCTGGCCTGAGATTCCACAGAGATGGGGTTATTAGGAAGGAGAGTTTGTCATAATGACGTCTGTAATACTACTAATAATAATCTCAGATGGCTCATATCAGGACACAGTTTTCTTTCTGTATTTCATTAGAATATTTTACTGTAATGTACAAGTTTTCCTAATGCTCATTTTTACACTCTCTCAGATCAGTCAACCATCAGCTAAAACAAAAAAGATCATTTGGATGGACTGTGGGATTCATGCCAGAGAATGGATCTCTCCAGCCTTCTGCCAGTGGTTTGTGAAAGAAGTGAGTCCTCACTTTGCCACCTAGATAATAAAAAACCCTTATCACTTTGGGTACTTCAATTCTCCTCTCTATCATGGTACCACACATTATGATTTTTCTGATAAAATATGGGACAATACTTGCTTCCTCCACCTGAATGGATTCCAAAGCCACTGAACTTGATAGCAATCTCACCATTTCCCACAGTGGCATTTGGATCAAGCCTCTCTGCCAAAGCCACAGTCCCCCTGGAACAAAGCAACCCTAGAATATGGTATAGAAATGTTCCACCTGGCACACTGGTTCACTGTCAGACAGCTTTCATACCTGAAAGACTGTATCCTCATGAACTACATTATAATAGGATACACTGTCACCTTGTTAATGGCAAAAGGCAGTTATCTCAACATATCTGAGGATCAAGTAGGTCTTGGATAACCTGGTAGTATCCAGGAGTGAGTAATTCTCTGATGATAGTTCCAAAGTAGCTCTTTGGAGTAGATTACCGCTAGATTCTCTGCTCAGTTCTCCGTATTTTTCCTTTTCAGATTCTTCAAAATTACAAATCTGACCCAAAGATAAGCAGATTTCTGCAGAATTTGGACCTCTATGTCTTGCCAGTCCTCAATATTGACGGCTACATCTATTCCTGGGAAAAAGTATGTAGTGAATATCCAGGAACTGGATTGAAAATTAGATGTGCGCAGCATGTTTTGTTAATTTTAGATACAGTCATAGCAATTATATTTAAACAAGGAATAGTGACAGAATCATTACTCACATAAATCTGCTCATAGCAGAGAGATTTTGTTTCTTCTGGTAAATCAGCAGTCACTTGAGATTATAGGGCTAAAAATTCCTAGCAAATGTCATGAGCCGGGAAGAGAGAAGGACAAAACCACACAATCACTTGCCTTTGGGTTTCTGGGGATGGACTTACTTCCCAGCTAACAGCTCAAGGCTTGGTTAATGGAATTAAGGATGTCTGGAGGAGTCAGTCATTCTTTGCAAGAGATCTCAACTAGCAGATGAGTAAGCACCTTTGCAGCGCAAGACAGGAACTGGACAAGTATTAGGCTATTTGGTTTTGAAAGAGGTTTGCCCTCCCAAGTCATCTTCCTTTTCTGATGTGGAGGATAATGCAAAACGTTGGTCTTCAGCAACTCTCACCATGCTTCTAGGCTCCTGAGCCCAGTAGAAACACCTTTAAATGCAGGACCTCAGCACGGCCCCAACAGGTTCAGTCTACTGCTATGTGGATCCTGCTGTGTCCCAGCTTGCTCCCCAGCAGGTTTGGGGCATACTACCCATTGTCGTTTGATACACAGTTAATTCAGCCAGGAAAGTCATACGGACAGTGCAGTGAGGTCTGCAGATAATCAAGTATAGCAGTGAGTATAGCAGGGAGCCAAGGAGCAACAGCAAGATTATCTGAAAAAAAAGCATTCATCTTCTTGAATTTGAAACAAATACAACTGCAGCTATCATCTCTTGGACACAGACTTATCCCTCACAATGCCAAAGCTTTCTTAGGAGTGCAACACTGCATGGAAGCAGTTGAGTACTACAGAAATGGCATACTTGAAAAAAAAAACAACAAACAAACAACCCAGCAAGACAATTTCAAGATGCATCCAGGCTTCTGGAAGATAACAGCCTGGCTGCACTGGATAAAATGTTCTATCACTAAGCTTTACCACCCTTGCAGAGTTGCCCTCTCACAATGCAAGAGTTGCTCAGGATGCAGAGGTCTAAAATAAAGGAGTCTTTACACTGTATTATCACTAGGCCCTCCAGATCATTGAGTTGTTATTATGTAACTGAAGTTACTTTTGTTTAGGATTGTTTGTGGAGGAAAAACCGTTCTCCACATATGAATGGCACCTGCTACGGGACAGATCTGAACCGAAACTTCAATTCCTCCTGGGGCAGTAAGTTCCTAGTACTTCAGTTCAGCAACACAAATGTGGTACAAGAATAATAACTAGTCTCTGGAATAAGATAAAGTCCTATAAGAAAGGAATACTCATATTGTTGTCATCGAGACATATATAAAAATAAAACCCAGGTTTGTAAAAATACTGTCATTGACTTTCAACTGGTGTTTAGTTTTGTGAGCAGAAAATTGCTGCTTATATAACTCTACCTCTCATTCACTGCAGGAGCACGCACCAGCTCTAGGCAGCAATGTTAGGAGTTAGTCACTTAACAGCCAGTATTTGCGTCTGCCATGAATTTCAAGGAGCCTCCATAGCTCCCCTGCCAGGTGGTACACTGCGGTGGTGTCAGAGTGTTTTCGTTGCAGCCAGCCTGTAAATGTGTGTTAAATATTTCAGTCTTATAGCAAATTTTAGTTGCTACCAACAGAGTAAAATGTTAAAGTCCCACTGGGCTGTCTGGTCTCCCTGCCTACATAAACACATGCCTTAACACTACAAGGTGAATTTCCCTCTTCCCTCTGAACTGGTGTTTATATGTCTCTCCTTTGGTTCACTTTTTGTATCCCTCTCTAGGTATCGGTGTTTCTTATAACTGCATCAGTGAAATCTTCTGTGGATCTGGACCAGAATCAGAGCCTGAGACAAGAGCTGTGGCTCAGCTTATTGAAAAGAAGAAGAGTGACATTTTGTGCTATTTAACAATTCACTCCTATGGACAGTACATCCTCACTCCGTATGGTTCCACAACTGAACCTCCAAGTAACAGTGAAGAACTGGTAGGGCAAAACATTAATCTTCTACACTTGTAGAGAGCAAGTACAGGCAGTAGTATGTGGCACAACTCTATTTGTCTATTTGCCCTCTTGCCTGTCCTTTATAGAAACTGGGCTTGGCTCCCAGGGTTGGTGCTGCTCCTTACATTGCCTACACAGTGAGGACAAGTTATGGACTGACATCGGCTCCCTCCCCTACTCAGCCAAGGGAACTGGAACCATCCTGTGCAGAGTTCAATACCTGCATTAGCTATTTAAAATATCTTCTCTGGGTTTACAATTATTCTCATGTTTATGTAATACTATCTCCAAGACATTGCTTTCCTGTCCTCTAAACAGAACCTTTTGTGGCAGTGATTTAGTGTTTCTATGGAGGAAAGTTGAATTATAACAAAGAAAATAAGTTGCCAGTAACTTTTTGTTAAAGAAAGCTTCCTTTCAGGAAGGATTCTAGGGCTTTAGCTGCTCATTTCCCTAATGTAAGGCTGTGGTGTCTTTCTTGGTTGCCTGTTGTACATACAGTATCAGCAAGGTTTATTTGCCTCAGAACTAATCGTAATCCTTCATTTTAAATCAAGAAAACTGAATAAGGTTACTGCAATGCAAGGTGAAGTGGGGAAGAGCACCAAGACCACCATTCTTGCTGCATACAAGAATGCATTTGCACCTTGAGGTGTCAGTGCATTATACACACATGGTTGTCACGACTGTGTCCAGAAAGGGTATTCCAAATGTGTTCCCTAGGAATTCCACATTCCAAATGTGTTCCCTACTTCTTGGTTATTTCTCCCCTCCGTTTCTGAGCATTCTAATTTGAGCTTATTAACATGTATATTTATGAACATTCCAGTAGCTGGAGAGCTAGTGAAGAGCATGAGGGACTTGGGTTCAGGCTTCATTTGCATCTTTGGAGATGTCACTTAGTCTGTCTATGGCTCAGTTTCTAAAGATGGTGGAATGTAGAGTCTATGGCAACATAACAAGTGTAAGAGATCAGTCACTACTGCAGTCAGTACCAGTGTGCTATACAGCACAGACTCAAATTCTCCAAACTGCAGCCTTCTAGCTTTACAGCAAAGCAAATACCTTCTCTACCTATAGGCAGAGTAGTTGTAAAAATTTTAACAGACTTTTTATTTAAAAATCAAGAACAATTTGCCCAAATGTTTTTAATGGGTTTCTTGAAAGTCCTGGAGTAATCATATCAAAGCTCAAAGCTGATCATACATACAAATGCAAAGCTGAAAGAGACAAAAGGTTTGGTCCACTCAAAATAATTGCCAAACATATTGGTCTGGATGAAAACGTTGTTCCTATTTTAAACTTACAGATGGATGTTGCAAAGAAAGCAGCTGCTGCACTACAGGGAAAGTATGGGACCAGTTATAAAGTAGGATCGACCTCCTTAATTTTATGTAAGTTTCTTCATGTTTCCCTTTGATTGCTCTGTTTTTCAAAGAGTGCCATTCTTGTGTCACAGACATCAGTAAGTGCTGTTTTGCTGAGATTCCTCTTTGAGCACTATTTAACGGGCTGGTTCAGTGTAACATCTATGCAGCAGTCATTTGAATACAAGATAACACGGCACATTATACAGCTGGCTGTGGGAATGAAGGAAGCATTTTTCAGAAGCTAGCTCCTACATGAATTCCTCACAGATCCATCACAGGGAACAGAAGGAGACTGGTGATAGATCATCCTGACCCCGCTGAAGTCAGCAGCAAAACTCCTATTTGTCTTCACCAGAATCAAGCAAAAATTAAAATCCCAATCAGGTCTATAGTTACTCCATCAGACATCATCACATGGCAGCTGCTTGCAGCTCTGTGTGAAATATGTTGCTTTCAGCCTCATTCCTAATAGACTGGATAGCCACATCACCAACACTGCCAGGTAAACCCAAACTTCTCCCAGTAAGCAGAAAAACACTAGTCATCCAGAACAGTAAGTAGTTAGCTCCAGTATCCACAGTTTTGCATTATTCACAGCATCTGATCTCCCTGAATCACACATGTCACCTGCTGCATGAGCAGTGAAGTGTAGCTATAAGGTAACTTGTCCATGCCTAAGACTTAATTCTGCCAGGGTTTGTACATATACTGAATAGGTAAGAAAAAAGATCCATAAGGCAGATGAAAAGTGATACAGCGGCCAGCCTGAATTTTCTCAGACTTCCCCAAAATTATGCTTTAAACCAAATATACAAAGAAATTCCAGGAAGTGTCAACATAGGAAATGAAATACCAGGACAGACAAACAGTCAATCCATCTTCTACCCCACACTAATCGCAGTAAAATGCTCAAAACGGAATCCATGGAACTCATCTCCTGTTACGGTATAATACCGTCTTATGGAGGATGGTTTCACTTAGGAAACTCCATGGAAGACTCTGAATTGCAGCGCCTAGAAACTCTGCTCTCCGTGTCACAGTGATCTATGGTTACTGCTTAGTTCAGGGATTCTCATAGAGCCTTGCACTAACTATAGCAAGAAGAATATTTCAAAGGACTGTGCTTAATACACGTATCTCCCTCTATCTTTAAATTCACAGACAGTAACTCAGGCTCCTCACGGGACTGGGCTCACACGATTGGCATTCCTTTCTCCTACACATTTGAACTGCGAGACCAGGGTACTCATGGATTTATTCTACCCCCTGAGCAGATCCAACCTACATGTGAGGAGACTATGTTGGCTGTGACAACTATCATAGACTACGTTGACCAGAAGTATTTCCCCGATGGGGCTTTGATGCTGACCTCCAGCAGCCTGGGCCTGAGCCTTTGCCTTAGTGTTGTACTTATATTGACTCTTTCTTAAAAAAACCCAAGATTCCAATGCAAAGTATAACATCACTTTGAAAAGACAAAATGACATGAGCAGAAGAACTGCACGTCAAGTATTTCAATAAAGGCTCATCCAACAAAATACAAGCACCCACTTGTGGTTTTGGTATCTGTGTTTCAGGGAAGGAGGGAAGGATGAAGAACTGTGGTGATTTCCCAAGCTTCACTTGCTGGCTCTGCAAGAAGCCAGCTTGAGTACACATAGGGACAGAGAACTAGTACTCCCTGGTTCTTGAGTATGTTTTCAGGAGCCTGCCTGGGCCTCTGTACCCACGCTGTCAACCACAGTCCTGTCCCACCACAATTCTCCTGACCCCTGGGTCTTGCTGGCATTAGTAGGATGCCTGTGACCATTCCCTAGTTCCCACTACACATCCACCTTCCTTCCTTAAACTGGCACATTAGGATTTACCAGAAAATACAGAACCTTAAAAGGTTCTGGTGGAAGGTCAAGATGAATAGTCGAGCTGGTACAAGTGTGTGGGGACAGACAAGAGATGTGGCCTCACCACTTAGATGCAGTTGGATTAGTGAAGATAGAAACTACCCAAATCCTTAAAAAAATGCAAATGGAAAGGGAAAAGATGGAAGGTCAGTGAAGTGCCAAAGGAAAGGAAACATTTCAGCCCATTGAACAAGCACCCTCTGCCTGAGCCACTCAAAAGGAAACAACAAAGAAAGAGCTTTGGTATTGTTACAGCCAACACCAGAGGGTGCAGGGCAATCACTGAAATACAGAGGACCTATTTTAACCAGTACTCCATGCTTTTGAATCCAGAAGCCCTGCATCCCAGAAATACATCCACCAGTCTTGACTATTACAGATAATAACATTTTCTTTTTTCCGATAGAAAATTAAGGAAAGAGAGAAAAAAAAGATTTTATATTAAATGTTTGATTTTCTTAGCAAACTTCAAGATTCCACTTGAAAATTGAGTGTTCTAACCAGAGATTTCCAATGAAATATTGTCAACTTCAGGGAAGAGAATGTGTTTTTCCCCCTCCCCCGACTGCCTGAAGACTAGTGATGGCAAATGCAGAGCAAGAGCTTCTGCCAGAAAACTCACTAAAAAACCAAGCCCACAAAGAACCCACCATGCAGTCGTTTTTCCAAAGCACATAAACACATCTTATTGTCCTTTTTGTCTGTACTGTCCGTTGACAAATCATAGCTCCTGTGTTCATTGTCCACGGAATATTACCAATGGGCATAGCTAAATCTGTCTAACTCCTGCAGGTTCCCCAGAGCATAGTCCTTCTAGACCAACCACTCATTTACAGTAAGACCCGTCTGTTGCTGGGTTCTGTAGCAGAAGGTGTCACTAATTAGCACTTCTCCCCACAGGAGCATCACTCCCCAAACTTATGTTTAGTTCGGGATGTGACTTGTAAGTCTTTATATTTGTACCTGTATATTGTGTCTTTGGAACTGTAAGAAGCAAAACGAGTCCATCTGGCCCATGACTCTGAGTTTCTTTAAGCAAGTGGGGTTTCACCACGAGTGTTTCACAGCCATTTGCTGGCAAACAGCAGTGAAGCTCCCTAGTGCCACCAGCAGCAGATGGCAGTACCCTCTGGGGACCGATGCCCACTCACACACCTAGCCAAAACCAAACCAAGCTTGGGCAAGCGCCATCCAAAACTAACCTATGACTACAATGGTACAAAAATGCTTCCAGCCAGGGCTTCTTTACTGGACTGAGACATCACACAGCCTGGATGCCTAGAGCCAAAGAAGGGAGCTAGCTTTGCTGATCTTGGGTATCCGCTGATAAAATTGTTTACCAGTACAAGATGCAACCAGAAGTGTCCCAAAGTTAATTAGCAGGTGTCTCCTTTGCTCCTCTTGTTGTAATAACCACCATCAAGCAGAGGACAACGACCCTGCACATGGCTTCTAGGCAGGGGGGTACGGGGATATTTTTTCTCTAGCATTACCAGCATTCAAGGATCATAGAAGCAGAGAGGAATACTTCGCCACAAAAAAAGTTAGATGGTTGGCAATAAACATTATCTAGAAGAATGTCTGCTGCTGTCAGCACACTGATTGTGCCTGAGCTTACAGCCCCTTGGATCTGTCAGCAATGACTCACCCACTTTGCATAGTGAAACCACAAATGAAGGTTGTATGGAAGCAGCACCTTGCCCCCACTGCCACTGCAGAACAGATGTCCTGCAATGAGTGCTTACAGTCCCTCTTAGGAACTATCATCGAACAAGCAAACCACAACCACTAAAAGGCCAAGGCTGCAGTGAATTGATCTTTACAAACATTACACGGGCTCCATATTTCACACACCCTGCCAGTTTGCTGACTTTTCTGTGTACCTTTTGTGCTTGCAGGCAAGTGATGTGTATGGATGACAAAAATCACTGCACAAAGGCTGTATTTTATCAACTGTGTTTTGCAAAGGAAAATTTTAAAGAAAAGCACAGTATTGATGTCTCTATTGAAACTACCTCATGAATCCATGCCCAAGCTTATCTCTCCTGTACTCATTTGTTGTTTTCTCTGACCCTTGCCTGGTTTTGCTTTATGATGAGGTATGGAAAGAGCCACATTCTGATTTCTTGCATGTGAGCAGAAGCACAGCATTCTCTTACTGAGACAACACTATGACTTCCGATTATTCATGTGCAAACACATGTGAAACTACAAGTTATCATGCAAAACTACCAGACTCTTTTACTCCTTGTTGTTTCTCCCCAGTAATTTTACCAAGATCCATGCCCCTTCCCTTTCTTTCTCACATAAACACCTAAATCATAATTGCTTTATTATATAATTAGTATTGTGAGGGATTTATTACTTTGGGTCATTCACATTATTGAATAAAAACAAGGGTATCCCAGTTCTGCGTAACAGTGTTCTATTGTATCCTGGTTAACTTTCTGTCTGTAATACAAAAATAAAGATTGAAGAAAGAGCCCTCAGTGATCTCATTCAATTTCAGGCAAGGAGCTCCTCTCTCTGCTAATTTCTCCTGCATGCTATGTTAATTTGATACAGTCCTCAGGCTCCTAACAAGTTAGCAACACTGCCCTCATTAAGAAAAGTGAAGATATCACAAGGGAGCTATAATATTAAATGAACGTGTGTAGCCTCATTTCTTGGAGCATCACATGATGGAAGAGCAAAAACCTACATTTTGAGGGGAGTGTGGAAAATACCTGTCAGTTGACCTTTCTGGGAAACACTTGCAATGCAACTTGTTACTTCCTGATAAACTGCTTATGTTCCAGAAATCCATTCAAACATTCTTTTGTGCAGGTTTGTTTCCAAGCAAAAAACTCTGAGACTTGAACATCTTACACTATGTATGAAAATATGATGCAGTCTCAACTTGCTCAGAAACACAAGACAGATGTTCTCCACATGTTCCAGCCATTATTGTAGATGGAAATGTATTGGTTTATGACAGCTGAAGACATAGCCATTTGTGTCCCAAATCCCTCTAAGCAAAACTCCCCTTTTCTCAAAGCAGCTTGGGGCCTACTTCAGACAGAAGGGTCAGGGTCTAAATGGAAATCAAAGTATCCTGAGCTGGTCTTGGGTTCTTTCAGCCTACAACCTATAAGTATTCATGATCCTGTTAAGATTTGTCTTGATCCCCATCTTCTTTTGGCTTCATCCAGAGCTGAGTTTTCTTGACTAGATGGGAAGTCCAGTTCCACAATACACAAAAAACACAGTAGAGCCCATTGCTTTGATGAGACATGCTGTGTTCACAATTTCCTTCCACATAAATGGCTGGCCAAGGCTGCCTTGTTTTCATTACCACTAAGCTGAGAGGCGAACAAATAATAAGAAAAAATAAACAGATGTTATGATTGGACATTAGAATAAGCAAATTTGGGTACTCAATGAAAATCTAGTCTAACATGCATTATATATTTCCTGAGTTCTTCCAACAAATCTGGATGATCTTTGTTGGTATAAAATATAAAGGAATAATTTGGCAACAACCTGTCATCACTTGCTCTGGTTTGCCAAATCTCACGGTGTCTGTTCATGTGCATGGTAAGCATTCAGAAAACCACTTCTCTCCTGCAGGTTTGCAGACAATGAGTGTGCTATTCACAAGGCAGCCAATGGGAAGCAGAAAGAACAAATGCAGTGTCACACTCACACGTTTTAATCCAACTCGGTATACTGACCCAAGGTACATCCCATCACAGCTGCGCTCTGTTATGTGAGGATGCCTCAAATGACAGCAATGTAGTTTAGGAGGAGGTAGTTAGGCCTGCACAGTACTAACTGCAGTGGAAAATCCCTAGAGGAGGGAGAGCATTTGCAAAAAATATGGAAAAGTATTGTGCTGACAAAGATGTAAGTAAGACTGGTTTTAGCAGTGGGAAAGAGGAAATGGGTAGGTTACAGATGGACTAATAATGCCATTTTTCCTAGCTTTAGCTTCTTCTGCAGGCATGTCTAAGAGAGAAAGCTCTTGTTTTGAAAATACAAACTCTTCCTGTTCCCAAACACCCATACAGCTTTACCTGGGAGAGGACTGAGGAAGAAAATGATTACTAATAAATGTTACTTAGCTCTGATTAGCGAGGCATGGGACGGAAGAAAGACTAAAACTAATGAGGGAGATACCAAACACAAGCATAACCAGGCAGCAAGGAATACGCAAGTAGGCAGCACACTCTCTGATAATTAGGTGTAAAATTTTGTTTGCCAGAGTCACATAACAAAAGTTTCCACCCTGAGACTGGGTGAGTACTGGCTTTTACGTCATTTACTGCTAGTGCCCGGGGCAGGTCACTGAACTGATGGTAGCAAGGATCCCCTACCCACTGCCATCAGCTAGTGCAAAAAAGGAAGTCTGTGTTTAATGTCTGTTCCTGCTTTCTAAACACAAAACAGAAACACAGTGAATCTATGAGAAAAGCCACTTTAGTCCAAATTCTCTCTTCTCACTTCAGTCATTGTTTCTTCATATTTTTTAGGTTTGCATGTTGCACATTTTTTCCCCTAANAGGGGGTTATGCTTTAGCTTCTATTTGAAAAATGAATCTTCTTTGGGATAAGCAGTGTCCCTTGTGGTGGAACATTTCTGGTGTAACTGTCTCTGCATTTGCTGTTGTTTGCTTCAGTTACTTGCGACACTGATCTGAAAACACTTAAAGGGATCATTATTTGGAGGTAGGAATCTGGGAAAGCCAGCTCTGTGTCAAACATTTGACTAGGAAATACTATAAAAGGTTCATGCTCAGGGGTGACAAACCATCCCACACCAGGAGAATGTCATTCTATTGGGGAAATCATTGCACAAGAGTTTCACAGCTGAAATACATTACCTGGCATTGCTTCGATCTCCAAGAAAGGTATCAAGCTACCTGTGCAAGGAGAAATCTATCCAACTGTCTTTTGTCTGCTACCTACAGAATTCCATTAATTTCATAAACTTCTTAGTGCTTTAAATCCCCAAAACATTATCCAAGGATATTCTTAGCTACCAAGCAACTGGGAATCAATAATAGTCTTGGGAAGGGGCAAGAAGGGGAATAAGGGTTAATAACAATTATTCATGGAAAGCAATCTAAACCATTTTTTAATTTAATTTGGAGTGCCAAATTTAAAGGATTCTTGAATGCTAAGGCCATTTTCATCATGCTGATCCTGTGTCTTATTGAGTGGGACCAGAGTATTACTCATTTTTTGTGACCCTGAGTTATCAAGGACATGCTGGGCAAACAGCCAAGGTAATACAAGCTCAATAATAATAATCTATACTTAAAGTTAACATGATGGCTATTACATGACGGCTGTGCGGATTGGAGGAAAGTTAGCTCTTCCAGCTCTGGTAACTGCTTGACTTAGCACTTTTTTTAGTGCATGAGAAACGTTATAAAATAAAGTGCATATCTTACAAGTGGGAGAAAAGTCATGCAGTGTAAGCAGCAAAGAAATAGGAAGAGGTAGCAGAATGATGGGGGTGGAGAAGTAGCGAATCCAAAAGCAGCTTGGACATGGTTTTTAGAAAAAAAGGCAGTAAAACTCCCCTGGCTCCATATGCACATAGGACTGTCATTGTGTGTGCCAGAAGAACAGATCAAGAGATTGATAGGAGCCTTGTTCTATTTAAAGGGCATGGAAACGTGCAGAAATAAAGGAGTTAGAAATGACAAAAAAGGCCAATGAAAGGCTATCTATCTCCTTGGATTGCTCTCAGGGGTACATTTCTGGGGGTGCTTATCTAGTTGAGTCATTAAAGTCTCAAGCTCTCCTCTTTCGTGTCTCCCTTCACACTGTAGGGTTGTACTTTTGCAGACTTTGCCAACATGCATGACTATTCAGCACAGGAAATATTTCTTATATATTACACATATATATTCAAAGATATGCATTCAAAATATATGTATTTTTATATATTTATATATATTTGTTTTGTTTAGCAAGTCCTATTTGTTACTTCTGTGGATGCGATGGAACATCTTGTGACCCATAATGTCCCAGGGACTGAAAAAGAGTAAGTTCCAGAAATTATCATTTCCTTTTCACTCTATGGATAAGATAATCAGGAAGCTTTTTTTTTTTTTTTTGAGCTGTTAACATGTGGGTTTTGTCCAGATTAACAGGAATCTGATGTTGTATTTACTATATTCTTTTTGTAAGGTTGGGGTCTTTGGCTATCTTTGAAGGGAAATGAAGAACCCCAGCTGAGTTCTCCAGCCTAAGATAGCCATTGAGACAAAGCCTGTTCTAGACCTATAGCTGCTCCGTGCTCAGGATCATCACCCAAATCAGGCTGATGGACAGTCCCACTGATGTATGTTATTCTTCAGTTCTCTGCCCAGTGAAGCCCCTCTCAGAGGGGCTATGTTGACCAGGAAAGAATAAGCTACTTATTTTCTGAAAAGGCTAAAATGGCACATTCCCATGCTGTAAACTTTCAGGGAAAGACATTAATTTCACCCCCTTGTACAATCAAATACAATGACACCTAACTATTTTGGACTTCTACATTTTTGACCCAGATCTTTGGAGTCTCAGTCAGTGACCCACTCAAAACTCTGTAGCACTAAAACTGAGCCATAAGGCTTCAAAATGAAAAACAGCTTCAAAGAAAATAAACTGTTTCTAAGCACAGCTCCACTTCAAAAACACACAGCTTCCTAGAGCTAATCGGTATTTTTCACTTATCACATTTCTCTTACGTGGCATTTTTAATAATTTAGTGCAAAGTTCTCCTTTTGCTTTTCTACAGAAAAGCTACAATAAACATTTCATAGTATGTTTAGCAGGTATTCAAGTGAAATACAATCTGCTTAAAGGTCACTTTTTTGAGAGAGCGACACCTTAGATTTCTACATGAGATGCAGCAGGTTTACTTAGAGGACTAAAACCAAATGTTGACATGGTGCTATAGTACTCTGTGAAATTACTGACTCCACCTCTTCCTCAGCTTCAAAACACACAGACACTTTGGAGAAACCCACCAGGAACATTAATAGGATAATGTGTCAGGAGCAGACTGTAGTGAGTGGGTGAGTTCTGACCTCACAGAAAGCCAGAGTGTCTCAGAGGGCTCTTCACTAAAGAGCAGCAGTGTTTTCCAAACACAACAGTGGAAACAGAAGCTGCTTAAAGGGAAATCATCCTCTTTTGTTGAGCAGTCACTTTTTTTCTAGATGAAAAGAATTTGCAAAACCACAAGATGTAAATATATATATATACACACATTAATTAACACATTTTAGGATAAAATATAGTTAACTATAATTGAAATGCCAATGTTAAACTTGCTGTACAGATTATTCCAAATTTAAGCTTGAAATTAGTCCAGCACACCAGCAATGCCTCAGAAATTTCTAAGGTTTCTGTCACCATGGTAGCTAAATGGCAACGGGCTTAATCCTGCACTCGCTGAGTCCATAGTCAAACTTCTCCTGGCCTTAGCAATGCTGGATCTGACCCTGTAAATCCTAACATGCTTCAGACCAGAGCTTGATTTCTAAAACCTTTTTACCCAGTTTCCCACGGCAACTTGCGTTGGGAATTCTGTGGAGACCATTCACTTGAAAAATGTCCGGGGATTTCTTTTATTCAGCAACAAATCCCTGACTGATTTGAAGAACTATGCTGACAGCCCAACAGGAAGCCATGCCATCCACTCCTTGGGCAACAGGCACTTTTGGCAACATGTGCCAATTCAGAAGGCAGGGAACAGTAAATGAGGTGAAACATCAGACAATGTCCCTGGAAGCTTCCAAGCTGTTTAAAAGAGAAGGGAATTGTTGCCTTGGTTAAATGCAGTTCCCAGTTTCTCATAGGCACCTAGGCAAATCAACCATTTCACTAAAAAATTTCTATTGTCCTCAGTGAATGATGGTAAAATGTAATGATTAGATAATATGCGAGAGTGTACACAGTAACTCCTCCACATAATCACCAGCTCTGCAGGATAAAGGCACCTCTAAAAACCCAAGTCCATAAACATAAAGACACGGGCTCTAATCACCTTGTGGGTTTTATCCTCTTTTCCTGAAGAAATAAGGCCTGAGAGATCACAATGTCTGTATCTCAGACTGTCCTTAATAACTCATGAACCAGCTGGCTGCCTTCCCCCAAACTGGCAATGCAAAAGAGGTCACAAAAGTAAGAAGTTCCTACAAGCTCTGTAAAGAGGTGGCTGCGTGGAATACAGGGGAATACAGACCCTTTAGTGTCAGGGCTTTTAAGAGGGAAAGGGGGGGTGGGATGCTAGGTCTTGTTTGAAAAGAGCTGGGAGAGCTCTCCAAGAGAGCAGAGGAAATTGAGGGTGTTTCTTGGCACACTTATGATGGAAATTGAGAAGTGGGTTACAGACTGTGTGTGGGTGGGAACATAATTTCAGAGGAAACCAGACTTCATTAATTCTGCTGCTTGGTTGTATTATTGTTTTCTGTGAAAAGTATGAGAATTATTAGATGTAGCTGACTCAATTGCATTACCAACATTAAAAGGCCTGAACCAAACCACAAGAGGATGATGACAACAGAAGCTTGAATGCTGAGAAGCCATGTAATTTATAATCAGAGACAATAAGAGCCAATAGCAACATATGACTTAGACTGCACATACTTAATGTACATGCTGAAAGCCCTTGAAAATAGGAAAGAGCCTGCAGGGCATTTAGAACAAAGGTGGCACCTACATAAATTGGTGTGTATTTTTAGACATACCTGAGTTTGGCCAAAGGCTGTTCTGAGAGTTCTTTAATCCTTTGAGAAGCTGGACAAACCAAAACACCTAATTATTAAACTGCAGCTTCCTGTGGAAGTGTTAACTCAGAACTGACCACTGCACTGGAACCACACACCTGAACAACTTTCTGCTTTGCAGGAAAATGCTTAGAGCATCAGCATAAATGCTTAGAGATAAAGCAGGTGTCAGCCCTTAAAAACCCACATCTTTCAGATAGAAGAGATCTCAGATGAGGCCTGCATAGAGAACTAAGGAAGCTACAAGCTATATAGGAGCCGCCTTTATGGAAGTGACTGAAGAGACAGATTCTGCTCCCATTTGTGGCTTGAAAAGCAAGAGCAAGCCTGTAGAAATGTCAAGTTATGTTCCCCTTTAAAGCAAATCTGGGAACAAAATCTGTTTTCTGTGTGAATTTAGCTCCTGCTGAAAAGAGGACCATCTCATTCTTCAATTGTTAAAATCCTGCTTTTTAACAGCAAGCGGAAGGCAAGGCAAGGCGGGAGTTTTGCTCCACAATTAGGAAGACCCGTTAAGCACATACCTCACATCTTCATCAGGTGACAGGATGATAATTTCGAACAACACTTTCTGTTGAGTAAGTGTCACAAGGCTCAGGGGGACTGCTAATTCCCTCTCCTACAATGACTCAGGCTGGGATTTCCCCTAGTTTTGTTATTAGCCTAGTTGCTATTTTTCCTCCTACCCACTTTGTTGCTTAGGAGACTGCTAGTCATGAAAAAAACCACACACAAACAAAACAAAACAAAAAAACCCCGAGGTTCAGCCCTGTCACTGTGATTCCAAGTTACGGAATGCTAAATGATCTTGCCTCGATCTTGCCTCCTGGGATCTGCCTGTGCAGAAGGAACATGCTTTGTTAGTATAAAGAGTGGCACAGCTGCTGTTTGATCTCCACAAGCCAGGTAGTGTGACTTTGGGTTTTATGTTTTCGGAGCAGTAAAAGAATTTTCTCCAGCAGAACAATGTAACTGGGCAGTGATTTATAGGGCAGAAGGTTGGTTACATGGCAGCATCATAGAACAGAGCAGGAATTTCCCTGTCATTACATCAAGACTGTGCAGTCCTACAATAATTATACTTACATCCCTGTGTAAATATAGGAACAAATTCAGGGACTCCTTTTCCTAGGGAGGCTCTGCCAAGCCCATTTGTACACACCGCAGTCCAGTATGAATATGGTGTTCCATATAACTGCTGGCTCTTCTGTCCTGCTTTCATCAGGAGATGTCAATCTGCTTCATAAATCTGGTCATCATAATTTCCTCTTTTCCCCTTTACAATTTTATCCTCCCTCCCCACTTTTCATTGTATGGAGGGTGAAACTGCAGCCAAGAGAACAGGTCAAGAAAAGAGGTGCTGAAAATTCCTGGTCTGGTCTAATAGATGAGACGTGACTCTAAAGAGAAACCAGTGTACAATGCTGTAAAACACTTCACACAGGCTAGAAAATGAGTCCTGCATTACAGACCTTGTCTCTTGTTATTTTCTGGCTTTTCAAAAGGACCATATACATCATTTCTTGATATGAGGTTGAAGTTCTTTAGATTTAATCCTTCTTGAAAATTCTGGTGCTTATTTTAGGATCTCAGCCACAGGTTTAAGAGCTTAATGTCAGGCTCCTGTGCTTGACATGCTGAATGTGTGGGCTTCTGGCACAAGTATTTAAAAAGAGATGTGATATAAATTGGGCTTCCTAAGGCCTGTGAAAATGACATTAAAAGATATGCAGTATTAGAAAGCAGGACACCATCAAAAACTGCTGCTGTACAAGATGACTCATAAGATGATACCACCAATTTTGCTAGTAACACCAGAGGAAAATTATGTCCTAGATCAAAAACATTCAGATGTTTCAGATTTGTTCTTGAGGTAGGCATACAACATGTTTTACCAGGCTTGTTTCCTCAACTGAATACAGGGACTGAGAAAGTAGATAATACCAGTCTATTCAATGCAAGCGGTAGACAAGGAGGGGCTAAATTCTCATGTCTTGATCTTCCTGTTATTTGTAGATACTGACACATCTCCTTTGGACTTCAAGGAAAGTAGGACTGACACCAATACATCTGTCCTTAATTTCTGCTTTCTTCTCTGATCTGTTGTTCCTATCCCTTGATCCCTGTGTCTGGTCTTTGTAGATTCTCTCTCCAGAAAGCTTTTTTAAGTATTCTTATCTGTTGCCTAAGGCAGCGGAGCAGTCTATATCACTCTTCACCTTTACATAACATTTGCTTACTGTCCAGCAGTATCGTTGGAAGAGTTGGCACTTTCACTGATCTATCTGAAGCATGTACAACATGCTAGACCATTAATGCCTTTCAAAATTACTGCCCTGACACTGGCAGAGGCAAGGACATAAGATGGCTTGTATGTGGACCAAAATATATGATCAAGAAGGAACAAAGAGAAAGAGGCACTTTACCACAAGGAGAAAGCTGGTCAGGTTACATTCAAAAGATGCCAATGTGTGTTTCATCATGGGATGACAACCTAGGGTTGAAGATTCCTAGCAAGGGTTGGAATATGCATCACGGTTCATGACCAGACCACCTTTCTTTTATTGTTAAGGTGGGAGGATTTATGTATTAATTTCTATTTCTGTAGCTCTTAAGACCAATACCAAGAGGTCAGGGCCATGCTGGATAAGGTATGATAGTGACATTTAAAACAAAGACAGCACCTCTTTAACAGTGCACCTACCTTGCTACCTAGGCAGTACACAGCACAAGAAGAGTGTGACACATAACGGGGAGACAAATGGGGGGCAAAGTAGGAGCCAAGCCAGAGGCACTAGAGCAGATTTGTTGCTCAGTCACAGGGAGAGGCGAACACCCTGATTGATGTCTGCTGCAGGCTAACTGGGTCACGTTTGCTGAGGGTGCGAAGAGGAGCTAATTTGCAGTGCCATCCTGCTTCCACTGCAGACAGCAGTAATAGCGCAGTTCAGCCTATCTGAGTTTGGGAGCTTGCAGATACACTCTGCAGACCCCAGTCCAATCCCCACCCTCCATCAGTTACGGGCACTTTAATCCCCCATCATTTCAACATGAGTGAGATTTGAAAGTCCGGTCTTCTGGGTCCAGCTCCTGGACTTTGAGGTCTTGCCTGTCACGTCTCTCAGTTTGGAACTGCTCAGCTCAGTTGTGAACACCTCACATTCATTTTCTTCACTCATTTCCTTTGTAAACCTGTTGCACTTCATCTAAGCGTGACATGACACCAGAACCCTGCTTGGAGTGTCCATACCTTACTAAAACCCAAATGGAGCCATAGGAAGGGCAGAGCAAAGAGAAACAACTCCAAGAGGTTATGGGAAGAATAAAAAAGGAACATAAAAATTTACCAGTGTCCCATTAACTTCTGCCATGAGGAAAGGGGCAAATGCATCTGTGGCAGCAGCTACCAAGAATGTCTTTAGTGAGGGAGGGGAGATGGTAATTATGGTTGTTGGTAACCTACCAGGACCAATAAATCTCACAGCAACATTCCATTTCTATTCACTTTTGCCAGCTTCTAGCTTTTCCCCTTGTACTTTAATCAAATAGAAGTAATCGGAGTGGGAGCCACTTCTGAGTGCCTGATGCTTCCTTTTGGAAAGCAAGAGAAATACAATGTCACCTCCATCTTGTCTGAAAGGGATAGAAGGTATCACAGACCTTACAGCAGCTCCTACATGCTCGTGGATTGTTACTTCAGGGATAAGCCCTGTGTTTAAAAAATGGATGAAAACTTGTATTAAAAGTGCCTGGGGGCTTTTGAACCTGTTTACAAAAATAGCTGCCTGAAGAGGAGAAAGAAGAGAAGAAGAAATCTGAAAAACAAATTCAACACCAAATAGTTTCTAGTGCGCCCATCTATTTCAACTACTGTGATATTAATAGAAAACACAACAGCAGGGAGTGGGAAAATAAACGTATTTGCACTCACATAAAGGGACTGCCTAAGTGACTCACAAATGCAAAAATAAATAAATGGATCCCACTGATAATCTGAAACTGTATTAGATCCACAAAAACAATTCAGCTTCTTAACCGTAACTTAATGTGTTAAATTCACTCAGTTTTATTTGAGGCCACGGACAGATTGAGTGATCAATCTCTATTACCCTGAGCTTTTTTTTTATCCCATCCTTACAGTGCCATTTTTCTTCTCACTAGACATTTCAGTTCATTTCCCTGAGCCTTCTTCAACTTAATAGCTGAATTTCAGACTCATAGGAAGAAAAAAAAAAAAAAGGAGGAAAAAAAGGCTCTCAAACTTCCAGAGTGAAATGAGTGTGTGCTGTGCATGGGAGGGGGAATATAACAAAAGGGGGGGGGGGGAAGGCAATTGTTAGCATTGCATGTGCTACACTTGGTTAAAAGTTATGTATTCTAGTTTCATAATGGAGATGGTCAGGGTCAAACAGGTGCTGGCTTCAGAAGCTGTAAAATCAAGAGGTGGTTTGTTTTGATTTTTTTGTCTTGTAGAACTGGCAAACAGGTCTTCCCCTAGAGAAATGGAATGAGGACATAGCAATTAACTCTCCAGTTCCTGCAATCTGAGTGCTAATCACATCCTTAGCAACTGCATGGTCACTATGGTACCGACACCATCTTTTGCTCAAATCCTTTCTGATTCATTCTCCTGGTAACTTTGGTGATGGTCAGAGCAGAGGTTATGTACACTTGCTGACACTGTGCTGAATGGTTCCATCAATCTCCATTCTGCAATACTGGACTCTGTTGCAAATGAAAATCAGCTGGGAGGCTAGAAAGGAAGCCAGTGTCTGGAGAATCTATGCTGTTTGCTTTTCAGAAACACTGTGCAAATGACAAACACAATGCTTCACTGCAGCCTCTCTGCTGTAATAGTCTTAAATGTGAGGCTAATGAACTTTAGCTTTCAACTCCATTGAACCTCATTATACTGTAAATACCCTTTGTGTAACATCTTCTTGTGACTCAGCTGCCACAAACAATAATGAAGCTATCAGAAAAGAAGGAAAAGGAAAAGCTACGGTCTAAACCCAAGCAAATCAGATTCATCTCTCCACAGCAAGTATTTGTCCTGGGAGATGCAGTGACAAATTATACAGACTGTAATGGAAAAATACTAGATGTTGAGACATTTGTGATTGCTAACAGAATCAGAACATTGCATACAGGAAACAGACTAACGATCTGTCCCCAATGGAGTATTTCTTACTTCCTGTAAGAAGTCCTGTCCCATGTGTTACAGATAGAAATGGAACCAGCTTTCTTTCATTGCTTTTGGGTGCATCACTAATCTCCCCTAGCTGTTCTGAGTGCTCAGATGGCACAGAAGAGCTGGAGCTCCAGTCCTTGCTGCGTGAAGAGGGACAACTAACTGCCTTGCCTCAGCGGTGGTATGAAGTGGTGAAAGGGACCTTTCTCAAGATCCCAGGTCTTTATCTTCAGATCTGAATGTTTTGGAATAAAGGAAGGCAAACCTTAGCAGCAGTCAAGCTGAGAGGAGGAAACAAGTGTTTACAGGAAGACAAGGGATGTCATGTAATCAAAGCATATAAGTCTATGTTATGACACTGTGCAGTTGATAGGATACATTCCCTGGGAGTGTATTTTTCAATATCCCCTCAGCAGCAGGATTATGTCCTCTGATAAAGCTGGTACTGGTCATTTTTGGAGGCAGAACAGGTGGATACTGTGTGGATCTAGGGGTGACAAACATCTATTTTCACACATTGGAGGTAACATTAAAACAAAAGGTATGGATACTGAGAGGTAGTCAACTGGAGTGGGAGTTTCAAGTGGTAACAACCCAGAAGGAAATAAATGCATAGCTTCAGAAAGATGCACAGAGTGGACATTTTAAAAAATATCAGCATTTATTATATACTTTTAATTGGAAGCCCTCAGTTCTCCATTTTCCTAATTGATTCCTGTAACAAAGATGCCCTGAGTGCTCTACTGCTCACTGATTGCTGGGCAAACATTATTGGAGTGTCAATATTTGCTTTTTCCTAGAGCTATCACTGTCTGAGAGGCTATAAGTCATTTGGGATAGTGCTCTACTAGTGCTGTATTAAACACACATGAAAATAATCTGGTAACCCCACTCTGGGTTTGGGGATTTTTTTCCACTTTTTTGTTTTACGTTGCAGTGAAAACAACTGCTGGTTGGCTGATAAAGCCAGAAAAAAACAAGGTATTTCAAAGAAACACAATTTTACCTATCCTACTGATATCCCATTACTAGGGCCTTAGGTTCAAGATGTTTGAGAATTCAAAATCTTTACCCATTTACATTCTCAAAGCTGGTCTCTACAACCATGCTTTCCCTTAACTCCCCACCCTCCTTCTGCTCTTGGCATCTTAAAATAGAAGCCAACATCCACCACAGACAGCTTCCTTCAGAAATTCGTGCAGCACGTAGCATAATCAACACCCTGCCCCTTATTAGTTCTTGGTGCTATCATGAGACAAACCTATGTCTGCATGTTAGAGGTGAAGGTTCTATTACTTGAATGGGTAAAATAAAGTCTGACTGCATATCTGACAGAATGAGGAGAAACGTAGATGGTGGTTTCATGCTAAACAAGCAGGAGGAATTCTGTTTCTCCTCTAACCAATATATAATGAGGACTTCAAGTCTTTTCAGGGGCTCATCTCTTCGACTAACACATAGATTTTTTTTCTGTATCCCAAGAACTTGAGCAATAATCAGCGTAGTGGAGGTGGAGATGACCACATAATTGCAAATTTGGCCAGCTTACCCAAAGCCTTCCCCACAGACTTCATGAAAAATACTGCTGACTATTTACATGAAAGTTGCAGGACACAGAGTAGGCTTCTTCTGACAGGCTGACTGAGCCATATAGCTGTGGTGTGATCCTATTGAGTCTTCGGTCATTCAATATATAGGTAACTGCATTTCATACAACACTGTCCCAAGGTAGAGGGAAGATCATTAAGATTTCTGGTAATGAAACACTTGGAGAGTTTCCTGCTACATTTGGAAAGCAGAGAGAACTGGCCTGCAAAATCAAAATGCTATAGTCTTGACTGCCTGACATGGGTTAAGAAGAGGTTGGTTGGAGGTTGACCACGTATTTCAGATCTAGGAATCCACACCACAGCATCAGAAGTTTTGAAAGGACAGCTTTGTTACTCATGGTTGTTCTGCCAACTTCAATGTTTTTCCTTCATCCTACTCTATAATCAGGACAGGCTTTGACCTTGTATATAAAAATATGTGCCTTTCAGTGGGTGTTTAAGCTAGAAGATTATTCCTGTGCAAGTCAATTGGGAAGGTGTTTAAATCCACTACGTGTATCTTTCTACATGTGCAGAAATTTGGTTTCATGAATAGGACTCCAGGCATCTGGAGTAGATAAAAACCTATGGTAAGGATCTGAGAAGAAACTTCTGCCTGTTCTGCACTAGAATCTACATTTATATGAAACATTGCCAAGACCCTGCTGAATAGGAAATTATCATTAATCTGACCGTTTGGTAACTGCTGGTCAGTGTAAATCATGTTTTTCCTTTCTGCATAACCTGAAGAAAGAAAGAGCCTTTCACAGCTCCAGCTGCAGGGGAGAAGTTCAAATACAAGAACCTGTGTTTTCAGCTCTCTGTACATTCTCGGGACATTCCCCAGTGGATCAACTATTGCCACAAAGCTCCTTGCTTCCTCTCTTTTCACTTCTGATGAACTTTCCTCTATCACAGAGCAGAGCTAATAGTCCAGCTTTAATCAACAAAAGCATTTACATTTCAAAATAATAAGACCCACTCAGCTTGTTAATTAGTTCTCAAGCATTCTCCCTTTATCCTCTTGTGCTGCAGCTCTAAATAGACCTGGCTGCAGCACACAGTCCTTCCAATGAGAGAGGTAACTTGAGCAAAATGTTATCTCCGAGTCTTACCTTGCTCCAGGCTCAATTTAAACCAATCTGCTGATTTCAGGAGAACTACTCCTGATTTACCTAGGGGTAAATGCCTTAATGTATCCCACAGCCATACTTTTCCTAACGAGTTTTTGCCTTCCCTTTTTGCATGATGAATGTCTGCAAAGCAATTACATGCCTGAACTTAAGCCTCTCTGCCCCTTTATTTTTTAACAATGCTCTTCTTTCACTCTGGATCTCTTAATACTTGAGGTCAGATTCACATTCATAGAAAAGCTATTTATACCACTTTGTAATTGGGTCCAATTTATTTTTTTTATTCTAACATGAAGGCCCTTCTACCCAGCTATACAAAGGTACTAGAATATAAATAAGAATGTATCTTTTTTTTTTTTCTTCTCCTAGCACCCAGCTACTTGCAAGTGAGGGTGAACATGAAGAATGAAGATCTGTTCCCAATTTCTCTCCCTGTACTAGCAAAATCAGAAATGCCTACGCTGGGTTTCAGTCTTCCCCAGCAGATTCCTTAACAACTGGAGAACTCCACCAGTGCAGGATGTGCTCCAGCTCACCTGCTGGCAATCGGTCGTTCCAGAACCTACATTGATTTTTGACCCATGATTATCAATTCATCGGTCAGACAGAACAGACAAGATCTTAAGACGACATTTAGGGAAATAAAATCAGGATGTTCCACTCAGCACACAATTTCCTCCTATATGCCACTTTTGCAAGGCATGTAATGGCACCCTTCAAGCACACGATTAATAACCTCTTTGGGAACAGGAAGTCTTTCCTCAACTGGAGGCAACTCTGTAGAGGAACACCTTTTTTTCTGATTTTCTTTCTTCTCTCCTCCCCCCCCTCTCTCCCCTCCCCCTTTTTCCTTTTTTTTTTTTTTTTTAAACCTCCCCCCCATCATATATGATGCAACTGTGCAGAGTTCTCTATCCCAAATATGGTGGGTGAGGAAAGGACTGTTGGAGGCAATTATTTAAATAATAAAGTGGGGAGATAGGTTATAAAAATAGCAGTACATTCCCAACATTTTAACAAGAGTTTGTACTTAATAATTTCAATTTCTCTGGAAGCCTTAGGACTACGTATACGTAAGACTGAACCTGTTTATCTTCTATAAATTAACTACATAACTATGTTTTTGAAAACCATAAAATAGGACCATGGGGCCTTGCAAATAGCAAGTAAAGCAAAAGAAGAGAGGAAGAAATAAATCTGCCATGCAAAACTTTATCCTTCCTAAATCTCCAGGACATCTTTTGAATACCCATCTAATTTTATGTGCCTGTGACCATGGCAAAAAGGTTCCCAACTGTTGCAAATGTGGGAAAATGTCGCCAATACTTTTAAAATATCTTAATAATGAGATCTCATGTTTTAATCAAACACTTAAGAGCCTGCATTTGTAGCCTGTAAAGCCAATACAGCGATTCCGATTTTCACAGAAATAAGACCAAGCCCTAGGTTTGGCTGCAGTCATGATTTTGGATCTGAGCTCCAGGGAACTAAATTCTAGAGGTATGATTCATGAAATGGAGCATGTCAGTTTGGGTCTATTTCACTTGAAATACTTGAAAGGAGTCTAATGACTTCCTTAAAGATCATCTCATATGTTTATAAGGGTTATTCATGAAGGTTCATTTTATCACAAGGTTTCCAGCTTGATAATGCATAGGAGGCATAAATCCTGAAGAGTATCACTTCATAGCCAAATTTGTGAAAGGCAGTGTACTAATTCCTCGTATCTGCAAAAACAACTCATCTTATTAAAACTCCCTGATCAAATAAAGGGTTCCCTAGAACAAAGAGAAGAAGAAGGGGCGGGGGGAGGGGTTAATGAATTATTTTTTCATGCTACTATTATTTCTTTTCTTCCTGACTCCTTTTTCTGTACTTTAAAAAAACCCAAACCATTCAGCCTTCTAGGCTCAGTAGTAAAGTATTCACAACAGATTAGCTCAGAGAGGGCTCTGATCCACTTTCTCCACTAAGACAAAACTTCCATTGATACTAATGAATTTGACCCTGGAACATGCATTTGTAGTGACTTCGTCAGAGGTCAGCTTTGCTGCCCACTTGGTGTGAGCACACCATGCACCTATTTACTGAGGACCCCGAATGAGAAGTGTTACACAAAAACTGTTCTGAACTTACTTTCATTTGGGTATTTGTGGGATCAGCAGAGCACCAGCAAGACTAACCGAGTTACAGAATATTAGTCATTGCAACTCCAGCTCTGGACAAATTATTTTTCAAATACACATAATCTTTGTTCTAACTATGAATATACAAGTTTGGTTTGGTTCTGTTTGGGTTTTTTTCCCCACGTTTCTGTGACATTCACAGGCTCTGTCTGTACAAAGATTTATGCATATGTGTGACCTAAACCTCTGTGGAATAGCCAGCTCCCTCCCTCCCATGCCCTGATTTTAATTAGATTCCTTGATTTCAGCATGTGCAAGGTATAAGCAGCTCAGGGATACTTTGAATCATTCTGGTCTATCATCTGTATGATATATATATGTCTTCTGCATATATCCAGAGCAGCAAGAAAACAGCTGCACTATTGCTATAACAGTTTTGTGGGAGGGAGATATAAAGGGGAGCAGCAGAAGGAAGAGCATCTTGGAAAATATTTCAGTGTAATGTGAGGATGTGATGTGGGAAGGTAGAGAAGCAGGCATTAGATGATCTAGTCTTTAAAATCTACAGTATGTGCTTTGTAATCACAGTGAGTTACTCCAAAAAAGCTACTTGCTTGGCCTGTGGCTCTGAATATCCTTACTTGCAGCTCTATGGCTTGTTCAATAGCTTCTCTGTTTGATTCTGTATTTTTAAGAAGAAAATTCATCCTTTCCAAATGTTAACATTGGCAAGCTACTCTTTGATGTGCTTCTTATCCAGAGGAGGTTGCTCAGTTATGCTGTGGTCTCTTTTATTTACTTCCAAAATGTAGTTGCTTGTCAACCATTAATAGATACATATTTTACTATTTTTCTTCACCTACTAAACTCTTATGCATATAGATACAATAGTGTTTTGCAACTGCAGAGTCCCCTTCCCCCCCCCCCGCTGTGACCTAACCTGTCCTTGCTCTAGAGATTATAGTAAGTATTACAATATCCCATTGATTTTCGACACTCCCTCATTCTTCAGAAATACCCATTACGTCAAGTTCTCCTTCCACTGTCATACATTCTGCTTTCACCTGTTATTATTTTTAAGCTTGTGGTATGTAGACATTGATAGCATTTATTTTTGGCCATCTCCCTATTTTTAAACAACTCCTCTGCCTAGCTCCCTACTTCAGAATACACCAAGAGGAGTTCAGGTTAGTTATCCTCAATGTCATCCTTCATCCCTGTTCCCATCTTTGGGAAGTGGATACACAGTCAACCTGCTGTTAGGGGAACAATAAGGTATACAGGAATGCAGGCACTCTTTCACTCCAAGACTCGACTACCCACATCCTACCAAGCGCAGACAATGCACTGCTTGATCCTGCATGGTGTGATGAGGTCAGAGCTGTGTGGCTGCAAACCCCTTTCCATAATTAGATCAGGGATGCATTTTCCCTTGGAAATGCTTCCTCTTTATCATCAAGCGATTTCAGAGCTCACTTCCATTTTTTTCTTTTCTTTTTTTTTTTTTTTAAGCAGTGGGACAGCTGATTTTTCCTAGCAATTTTTTCCCTGTCACGAATAGGATAATGAAATACAATTTCTGCTTTGATTTTTTTTTCCAGCTGTTTCATTACTGATCTTTCCATTGGCTCGCTGGAAATTGTGAGAGAGGGTTTGATTCTTTTCTGTGAAAAGAACATGGGAAAACCTTGTTAGGCTTTTTGTAGGAAAAGAACAATTTTTCTTTTATCCTGCATTTTGCTTGCAATTTTGTCTAACATTTCTTTGAAAATATATGTCCCAGTTTCCTTTTAAATTTCTTTATTCTGTTCTGCTACTGAAAAGGCTGCAGATGGAAGGGGGGAACTAGGAACTCCCCATGTCAATCAGCTCTATTCATTCAATGGCTGTATTTATTGGTTTCATTAAAAACATATTGAGCAGAGCCAGTTCCTCGGCTCTGCACGCCTACACAATCCCGACTGCCTTGCCGTCCCCCTGTCAGTTAGTGCTCTATCCTGAGGCCTCTCTCAGCTTGAGATTCCACATGAAACATGAATCCAAGAGGATATCACGTGGGTTTAGGTCTTGCTGGAAAGATTTCTCACAGCTTGATGGGTGGGTAGGGGGCTGGGGGTGGTTAGATGAGAAAAAAAGAAGCGCTCGAGGTGGACTGATAATTAACTTTTCTCTTTTTTTTTTTGTTAAAGAGAAATGGAAAGGAAATGCCTGTGTAAAGCTTGGAAATGATCTCCATTGTTACCACCATTTGATAATCTGTGACAGGAATGTATGTGTAACATCTGACCAGTGTATTTGTCAAAGTAGGGTGCTGCAGGGAACACGGAACGCTAGGCTGTCACCTTACAAAGGAGCAGCTCCTTAGAGGAGGCTGCTAACGTGCTGCATTATGAATGCTGGGGCACGGGCCGGTCCCCTGCAGAAAGTGTTATGCTCTCTGTATGCCTCCTCCTGTCATTATTAAAATCAGGACTATGTGGAAGAGCAGAACCATGGTAGGGGTCTACTGCTTTTGGAGCCAAAAGAAGTATTATAATTACATTGGCTGTTTTTTTAGAGCTTCTGCTGGTGTGGGGGTTTTTTTAAATCTAGTTATTAAATAAAAAAATAATTGGCATGAATTTAAAAAAATCTCAATACACAGGACTCAGAGTGAAAGTTAAATTCTGTTTAAGTTAAAAAACTGCCTAGTAGCTTTAATTGCCTTTAGATCAGACATCAGGCTAGGGTTAGCTTTTCTGAAAAAGGAATTTTTTTCCGTATTCAGCCCTGAAGAGTGATCTGTGAAAAGCTACCAGCTCAGACACATTGGAACTTAATGCCTTTCTCTCTTTGGAGATGATTTCTCTTGCAAAACCATTATTTTGAATAATTGCTACCTAAATACACGAATTTCCTTTTTCCTCTCCTATGTATCTATTGACGTGAACTTTACCACCTGCACCCTACAATTCTCCAAGAAAGGAAGAAACTGGAGTATGCATGATGTTCTCAAGCACTCCCAAGGATATACAGTACACAACCTCTTCTCTTTCATTGATAGCTATTTTTTTCCCCCCTAAGCAGGTCACAATGTATTAGCACTGGTCTCAGAGTTTCTTACAGAACCCTGGTACATTTTTGTATTTCATGGCAGGAGAGATTCAGGGATACAGCAAAACAAAAAAACCCAACCAACCAAACAGCACACAACCAACCTGCTTACTACCAAACAAATAATTTCCTTAGCAGTTACTTCCTCTCCCAGAAAAAAACTATTTGATCCTCACAGTCATCTTTGACAAGGAATTCTTAGTATTGCTTCCGGTTTCCAGATGAGAGCGTAAAGGTGTACTGGTATCAGAAAATACCTATCAGTATCACACAGCATACATCAGTATGGCCTCAGCCAAGACCCAGTACATATGCTCCCTTAAATTTACATGTCTTTGTGTGAGAAGAAATACATCCTACTGAGATGGAGAACTCAGCCAGCACATGCTTGGCCCTTCCCAGATTACACACAGCCACTGTGTGCTACACTGCACAAATCCAATGAAGAAGACAATAGAAAGCACAAGGCAGGGAAGCAGGAGAACCATGGGAACACAGGACTTTCATCTACTGTATTTGAGTTATCATGGTATTGCCACTGAAGCTATCACTTCATGGCTTGGCAGTCAGCTAAGGAGAAGTTGGTGCTTAACAGGTTACAACTTGATTGAAAGCAATACTAACCAGGAACAAAGTGGAGTTATAAACAAATTAGCAGACAGGAGGTCAGTCCAGAGCCTCTGTTTCTTTGGGATTTTATAATGCCATGAATGCAGGTACTCCTGTCTAGCAGAGGAATGCTATCATTCAATAAAGATACCTAGGCATGGGCCTGCCTGTTAATCTGGACCAAAGCAGCAGGTTTGCAGTGTCAGAGGAGCATCTGGTTTGGCACCCAAGGCCTTTTAACACCATACTAATGTTACACTTAGAAAAGCTTTGTCCCTCTGCTCCTCTCACATGCCCAAAGTATAGGGCTAGGAGAATGTTTCTAAGGACTATGAACAGACAGGTCAGAAGGGAACACAAGACCTTGAATATCATGTGTGCATACACATGTATAAGTACACACACGTGTGCAGGACAACACATAAAGTAGTAATCATACTGATGGTGGTTTCCTGCTCACTCTGACACTTGACAGCACACAAGATAGATATTAGACTGGTTCTTAAGAGATGTGGATCCACCTTCACAGCTGGCTGTGCTTGGCACAGCTGAAGGCAGTTAGAACCAATAAGCCTTGAATTTAAGCAGTGGACAGTGTTTTAGTCCTCTATTTCAAATAGTTCTTCTGGGTCAGGTGTGAGGTACATGGCATGTGAAGTAAGAATCAAGATCTTCCTTATCTAATATTTTCACCAGCCATTATTTTCCCCCAAACAAAGCAAAACTAAACTATCATGAGCAGAAAGTGATTTTGGCACTGATGTTTTCAGTCCCTTTACACTGTAAGATAATTGGCACCATAATCAGACAAATAAAAATTATGGAGCTGTCTGAGGGTCATATACTTCTACTGGAATAGTGGTTTTCTGAATTTCTCAAACTATTTACAATTATTTTTTCCAGAAACATCAACACAGAATAATAAAGGGAAAACTGGTTGCTGTATTTATAACAAAGGGTACTGTAACCAATGGCTCCAGTTACATGGAATCTGGATTTAGCAGACAATTCAGTATTAACAAATGATAGTTCAAACCATCCTCCATGGGCTTGGCTACTGTCAGTGCAAAACCCTCACCCCACTGCTCATTACTTGTGTTTGAACTTCTACTGTGTGGACCATCTCTACTCTTAGGGAAAGAGGAAACCAGCATTAGCCTTTCACAGTAGAATCACCCAGGAAAAAATGTCTTACACAGATATTAACAACTGTCTCTGTATCTGCTTGAGCCATGGAGCAAGTGAATTCCACAGGCATGCTATACTTGTGCTACACAGGAACAAACAGAGGAAAAAGGGGTACACATCACTGAAACTGAGTCAATACAAGGTAATTATATTTAGTTAAATTTACCTAAAATGTCTGCTGTGGCACAATCTGGCATTTCCAAATCCTGGTACAGCTCCTCACCATACAGCTCCACTAACATCTCAGTCCATTGAAAACAAACCTCTGAGTTGAGATTTTCTTTGCATGTTTTGCCTTCAGTGTCCTCTTCATCCTTTTCTGTAAAAAAATAAACCAGGAAGACATTTAAATATGAGTGTATATTTATTAAATTGACAGAAACATACTGGCAATTTTGCTCAGACTTGTTAACTGTTCAGTTCAAGCTACTTCTAAACAAGTCCTTCCCTGTGTGGAAATCAGGGCCCTTCTGAGGAGCAAGGGATGAGTGGCCAAAACCCTTTTGACATAGTGACTTGCTACCAGTTACTTCCGATTAATTAAAAGCCCATTCACCTCTTGGTACATGCACAGTGTAATTCCCACTAACATCAAAGGGAAAATTGCCCTATTTAAGTTTGTCAGGGAGAAACTACCCAGAGGCTGGTCTTTTGTTCAAGGGCTGAACAAGATTGCTCAAGCCTGTGGGTGTTTTCTTCTGCCCACTGTGGTGGGCCAGCTTCCTTCTGGAGCATGTCCTTACCTTCCATTGCCCCGAAACAATAGGAACATGCCATGTCAGGAGGAGGCTGGCCCAGCTCAGCACCCATCCCAGCTACTGCTGGCACAGCCAACATCTTAAAGCTTCTGCACCATGGCAGACATCTGAGGCACCAAAGCAGAACAGCCTGGCTGCCTGAGGCTGTGTTCTGAGAACGGCACAGCTACTTTCTCACCCCACAGACCAAGCAGTCGTTCTGTGTTGGGAGCTGTGTTGCTAAGCATGGTAACCCTCACACACAGCTGTGGTTATCAAAAGAGCCCAGCAGCAGCTGCTGGAGGGAATAGCACTGCATGGGAGTGTTGGCAGCATTCATACGGACAAGTGAATGCACCTGGGGCCTTCTCTGGCCCTGAGGCTACCTGGCTCATGTTTTACACCACCAAAATCTCTCACCTTTCCCTACATCATCTCCCAAAATAGTGTCCATGTCTGGGCTGCCCTTGGGCACGTTCTAGCCCTCAGCCACACCCAAGCAGTGTTTTGAAGGCCTCTAACATGGCCATACCGGAAATGTAACTGTACAGACAACTGGGCTATGGCCTTGTTGGGTTTATTAGTGAAACTAAGACCCAGGGATGCCTGGGTGGCTGGTTTTTATCTGTTCCATGGCCTCAGAGGGCAAGCACCCAGCATTAGAAATGCTGAGAGAAAAGCAGACAAGGGGTTAATAGCAATCCCCACCATGACCAACATTTAAAATGGCTCAGCAGAAAGCCTGGCCAGATTTTCAAGTGAAAGAGACCCCAAAACTGTGTGACAGAATTGCTGTACGAGGAGAGGGCAGCATGGCTTCCACCTGCAAGAAAGGACCTACCTGATGGGAGACGAACATTTCCTTCTGTAGTTTCCCTTCAGCCTTAAAGCTTCTGCTGCCGCCATTTCCAGTTGCTCAGGGACATAGCTAGCTTCCCTTGCTTTTTAACTTCTGATTACCTCCTCCATGGCTGGACAGCGTGCACTGAGCAAGCAGCGTCAAAAGCTGCCTGAAGGGACAGGCTGGCTACTGCCGGGAGACCTGAGGGGAGAGAAGCGCCATTTTGAGGCGCCCACCCCTCTCCTCAGAGGCTAGACTGCGTGGCAGCCCGAGAGGCCTGCGCACCTCAGTCCCTGCCGCTCTGAAGGGCAGCAGACTGGCCTCTAGCAGGTGGGGAACAGTCTGTTGTACCCTCTCTCCTGACTCCTCAGGCAGGGTTGGGCGGGGCTGTGCTGTGCTGAGCTGAGGAGGCCGGGCGCAGCTCCTAGGCGGCTTTTTAGGAACGATGTCTCTGAGCAAGGGGATATTATACTTCGCAAGTACATAACACTCTTCTGGTGTCATACCATCGACTCTTGACTACTTAGCTATATTCTCTGAGGTGCACAGTGACCCAGAGTCACTGTATTTATTTTGCAGCTTTCTGTTGAAAGGGTAAAAAAGTTCCTATTTCTCAGAAATCCATCCTGTATATCTCAAAATACTTTTATAATACCAATCAAGCACACTTCTTTTTACTTATAGGATTAGTATTGGTCCTAGTTTTGGTAATGTCAGGTAGATTGGATCCTGAGGGGGGACTGCCTTCTGATTACCTCAGAAAGGGGTAAGGACTCCTCAGCCCCTCTGTCTTTCAGCCGAGATGCATTTGAAGGAGAAGAGCCATGCCTGAAAAGTCCTGCAAAGTTTGTGCACATACACAGTCATACACAGTTTAACCATGGAAGTGAATAAATTCTTTTCTTTCCTTTGAGAACTCTGCATCCCTACAGTGGGAGTTGCCCAACCAATGTGTGTGACTCGGCTACCTAAACAATTTACCTGAAAAATTTCAGAGGGAAGGAGTTCTTTCCCAATATCTCATACTTGCTTCTAAGAGGAAGTACATGATAGTAAAGCACTGTGTTTTCTTAAAGTTTCTGGAAAACAAATCAGTTATATGTTTACCTGTAAGTGATAATCATCCCTCATGACAGATGAATACAGGATGAAGAACCGACTGTGCTGCCCCAAAGTTTCCTTCAAAAATGTTGCTCCAGAGCTTTCTGGAAGTCCCTCTCACAGTTGGAGAGCAGAGGACTAATTAACACCAGAAGTATCTTTGTCTAGACATACAGACATCAGAAACCTCAAGATAGGTGAGATACTAAAAGCTTCCAGAGGTTTTCAAGGAAGAAAGTGAAGGAACTTGGACCTTGTCTTTACAAGAAAAAAAAAATTGCAGTCAAAATTCTATTTGCAGAAAGAATTCAGTGTTGTATGTAACTCCATTCATACCTACATCACACAAATACTTGTCTACAACAAAGAGTCTCAGTGTTGTATTTTCATGGTAGGATACCAAAAACTGTGATAAGTGACTGACTGACCCACGCTCTGTAAGAGTGACACCAAGGTGTCATCATGACACTGAAGCTGCCAGAGCACTGTACAGTTTTGAACATTCAGAGCACAAGTCCAAAACTTTGACCCATTCTGAGCCCTCTTCCAGTGATTTCGTTAACATACACCTACACACTATGAATTATATCCATCATCAAACATCTGCTATGATTTGAGTGACCAGAGCAGCCATGGACATCACTGGAAGTTTTGTCTTCCAACTTACTGTTCCCCAGAAATATTTGGTATCACCTCAGCATCTTTTGCATTCAACTAATCCCTTGGAGAGAGTCACCTCTGGATAGGTCTCTCTTCATTAATTACAGAGGGATTATAAATGAGCAGGTTAACATGGTCAGCTGGCTTCTAGATGCAGATGTCAAGAGGGAAACCCTACCCTCTGACATACAGAGTCCTAGCAGGTTTCCCCGCAGGGGAAGCGAGGCATGTTGTCCCAGAAGTAAGAGCTACAAAGTCTGCATCAGATGAGCCCTACAGGATGTTCACATGCAGTGCCCACTGAGGCTGCTGCAGCCTCTCAGCACAAGACAGCAAAACCTGAGGGATGGTGGCCTGACTTGAGAAAGTAATTTCATTTTATGCCATGATGCTGCAAAGTGATTGCGCTCAGAATGACTGTTTTTACCACCTAAATACATTTTTAGTACTTGAACATCCAAGTGGATTCAATTGTGCTTCCAATTTTGCAGACATTAAAGAGGGAGACTAAATGGCTGAGGCAGGGGAAAGAGAACGATGCTGCACTCCAGCGAGACAGCCTGATGCACAGGCAAGAGCATAGCACTAGTGCTCCAGAGCCTCAAAGTCTAGTCCTGTTTTGACCACTGACTGACACAAGTTTTAAAGTTAGGCATGGGAAATGCAGTGCAAGTGTTCTCTAGGCCTTTAACAAAAATAATACTGGACAGTATAAAATGTTGAGTAACAGAAGCCACTGACTACAACAGAAGCAGTATTACAAACCAGATGGAAATGTGGTTAGCTTATAAGAACTCCCTTCTTGAGCAGCTTTTCCAAAAGCAACATGTGATTCGGCATGAACATAAGCAATACCTGAACTGTACATTTAAAAGAACCCCAACAGATTTCAATCCAAAAAGGTGATTCTGATAAGCTAAAGCATACTTGGAAGTTACATATTTTATGTCAATAACTGCTTACAGAACCATAGCCTCAACTGGTATTCAAAAGCCATTTCACTGTTTACAGTTTTCATAAAGAAATAATATACAAGGCACACTAAACACTGTCGGGCCAAACACATTCTACTGTTTATTACACATATTACATTCTTAAATAAAAATGCGTCACATAACATTTTTGCATAGATATCTTACAATATACCAATTTAAAAAAGAATTATGAAACAGACCAGTAACAAAAATAAATTTTTTCTTCATTAATAATTTTGTAACATTAACATACCACCATCATATAATACAAATAATATTTTTAAATCTTAAGACTTTTTGTACAGCAAAAAAACTGACAAAGTAATATATTTATATATATATATATATAAAAAGCTTAAAAAAAATAAAATGTCAAAAAAAGGCAGAACTGAGGGCTACAAGATTGGGTACTTCTGTGATATATTAGAAATACCAGAGTAGGCCTGAGAGAACGTGACCGAGGGCATCTCTGAAATGCACTTGTCAGACACATCTGGTAAAAGAAAAATTATAGTGCAAAATGAAAGTCCTTCAAGCAATGTTGTTTGTTGGTTTTGTTTTTTCTTTTTTGTGTTTTTTTGTTTTTTTTTTTTTAAATAGGGTGCATTCATACTTCTTTTTGTTGTTGCTTAAAAAAAAAAATCCCCCAAATAAAATTTGAATGTGTAGCAGAGAGCAAGAAAGGTTTCAAAGGGCAAGAAAGAAAACAGGCCACTTTGCAAAGCAAGAAAAAAAAAAATCTCAGCCTGCATTATTATTTTATCAACTAGATGAGTAGACATGCTAAAACAAGGCCTTGTTTCTAAGAGAAAAGCTGTCGTGGTTTATATAGGGTGATTTCAAACCCAGGTACTTAAATTGGTGCAAGAACTTCCCTTGCAGAGGTATCGTGATTCGTTGAAGCATTCTGTACTCTGCAGCTCAACTGCAAAGGACACCAATGCAAACACAATCCAGGCAATCAAGTAACTGGTGCAGCTACAGAGTGATTTTAACTAGCCTGGTGTTTTATCGCAGGGCAGCTTCCCTGGTAGACACACAGCCTTGGTAACAAAGTAGTGTTTAAACCAGTGTTCTGATCTACTTCCAGAATCGGACAGGCCTGGGGTTTAAAATATAGAGCGACAGGCAAAACGTTATGTTGCACAACATAAAGTAAAGATCAGCCCTTCGGCCATCAGGCCTTCTAGGGACTGGGTGTTAGCTTTTCATTTCCCCGAGAGCCCAACAATAAAGGCTAAAATTGTCACCTTTCTGTCCATTCTAGTTCGCTTTTAGTGTGTACATGCTAAGCCCTTGTCCCACTCCCTTCCCACCTCCCCTCCCAACCCCCAGATTTGCAGCCTACTCATTCACAGTACACAGCAACACATATTTCCCAGCATTGTTGAAAACGTTCCTACAGAAGCTGACATGATTCCTAAAATGCAGTGGCAACAGCAAGTGCCCTCCCTAAATCAAAGCAATAGGCACGGTTGGCTACTACAAACTGTAAGTCAGTAGCTCAGTTTCCTCTTCTCTGTAGGTGTATAGGGTATACTGTTGTACATCCACACCCACACAGAGACAGGGTAGAGAACCTGTTTTCTGGCAGTAAAGTTAGGACCAAAGCACTTGAAAAAAATCATCAAAGCTTTCACTTTGAAAATCGCTAAAAGTTCCAATTTTAATTATTACACCAAAAAAATGCCATTAAGAAGCATTCAGGAAAACTATAAAACCCTGTTTGAAAAACAACACCTGCATTTGAAAGTTTTCAGGTAGGGAAACCCATTCTTGAGGTGATAAAGGCAGCCTAACCCCCCATCTCTACATTTTTATGTATATAATTTATATATACAACTATATCATTATATATATAACTTATATAGCACATGCATGTCTCGGACTTCTTCCTCTACAGGAGGAGGAAAGTCTCAGCTTGGTACCTGGTGGGCCAGATCCTACAGTTCTTATAATGCTAAATCTTGCCACTGAAGCCAGCATAGAGCTGTGAAGGAGAAAGACTGCAGTAGTCATCCCTAAACTATTAATAAAAAAGACACAAATGTCACAAAAGGAAGAAGAATATCCAAGCTTGATCTGGAAATGATCATTCAGGAAGAAGTAGATTTAATGCTAATGAAAGAATGGCAAGACTTGTCAATGAGTAGCTGTAAAATCCTGGGAGGAGATAATTTTAATTTTCCAAGACAGTTACGAGTTATTGTCAAGCACTGTTTTTCTTCTTGGTAAGTGGGGACCTTTGCAATTCTATCTGAAATCTGCAAAAAGCACTTTAAAAGGGTGTTGGGTTAGAGGCATCACCCAGGATATGAAAGCTTAAAAACAGACTTACTGGATGGAATGACAGGATGTGCCAAGTCCTGAATGAAATCAAGAATAAAACCCCTTGATCCACTGGGTGCTGGCCTAGTAACATCGAATATTTTTACAAAATTTTCCTCTTTAATTTTTAAATGTAAAGATTTCATCACACATTAAGGGAACAGGCAGAGAAAAGGAAACACTTAAGCAAGTTGGATTTTCATCAGTTTTGTCAAAATCACCAATTATGACTTCTTTTGTACACAGATAAATAAACTACGTTAAATAGGAGGAACAACCCTTGTGTTCGAGACAGCTACAAAGCCCAAATTGTCTAGGGCCAAGTGAAGATGAGGGAGAACGCCTGATTCTGTAGATATCGGAAAGGTCACAGGTAAGATACACTCAATCACTTCAACTATCATATTGATCAACTCCATTTTAGCCACACACCCTAGTGATTAGTTGTCTTTTTACTCCTGAAGTTCAAGCAGTTCCAAAAGCAAGGACCTGAGGGCTCCTCCTGTATTCAGGTTCTTCTGCCACATCTGTGTTTGGTCAGTGTTTTCCACATATTAAGAGAAATTGTGCTAGCTTAAAAAAACAGTAGACCCGATACCAAAAGGTCAGGAAAATAAGAATGAATTAAAAGAAAACAAAAATCTCAGTGTTCACCTTTTTAGAAATACATGTTGGCTTAGATTTCAGGTCCTGGAAACCATTTTTGAGATATCACATGTATCTTCCAGGTTGCTCCCTGCAGCTGTGACACATCTTAGGGTATGATATTGCTTCAAACTGGTTTGTTAAGGGCTTCAAGTTTTTTCAGATTTCTACCTCTCTCAGTCTCCCTCATGAAGAAGCTTTATGAAGTTTAGTAACGATAAAAACTATCAGAGTTTGAGAGAAAACTTAAAGTCCTGTCCTACAGTCTGTTCTACCAGCACAAACCTGGGAAGAACTAAAACCAGTACACATTTAAAAGGTGAGAGTTCTGGAATGAATCATAGAAACACAGAAAAATTCATGTTGGAAAGAACCTCTGGAACTCGCCTAATTCAAACCTCTGCTTAAAAACCAGCTTAGTTAGACCAGCCTGCTCAGGCCCTAGGATTTCAGTCCTCTCTTTCTTTTCCTTATTTGCCAATTCATTCGGGTAATGTAGTTTTATAGACAGAATACCAGCAACTGAAAAATAACAATTCTGGGACAATAAAAAAAACTGGACTCTGGAATTCCCTTTTATGTTAGAACAATCTTTACAAAATGCATTTATTAGGTTGTTCTTTATCTCCTAAGGGGAAAAACAGAACCAAAAAGCCCCAAAAACAATGAAGTGTTGATTTGGTCTAAAAAATGACTAAAGTACAGTGTCATGTTTCTTCATATTTGATATAGTACAACTGAAAGTGTAGGGGTTTCTAAGTGAAGGTAAACCAGCAATGATTGTATTGGAAGAACAGAATTTTTAGTTGCCAAACTAAACATATACTTGACAGTATAGTAAACTATACTGTCAAGCTGGCAGTATAAAAAGTATATTTCTAGAAGTATACTTTTATACACAGATTCAGCAAATCTGGTTAGAAAAATCTTTATCCTGGGGCTTCCTAAATGATTTTTCATAAGTCAATTTTCAAAGTAGAATCTTATAATATGGTTTGTCTCAACTGCATAATGGAAAAATCCAGAATGAATAAATTATATCAAGACTGTAACATGACACACGTCTTGACTGGAATATTCTGTATGGTTTTGGTCTCCCCACTACAAGAAAGTTATTGACAAATTGAAGCAGGTCTAGCAGAGAGCCACCAAGGAGATCAGGTTCTAGAAGACACAATGGATGAAGAGAGGCTGAGAGACATAGTTCAACCTTAGGAAGAGAAGAGTAAGGGTAGATCTTATTGCTGTCTACAAATACCTAACTGAGGGCATAGAGAAGAAGCCAGACTCTCCGTGGAGGTGCATAGTGGGAGCAGGCAATGAAAACAAGGTCAAACATAGAAAATTCCTACTTGACAGATTTTATTTTTTTAACCATAAAGTTGGTCAAATATTGGACCAGCTTCCACAGAGGCTGTGACTTCCCATCCTTGGGGATATTTAAAACTCAGCTGGATATGGCCCTGAGCAATCAGCTCTAGTTGGAGGTTGGCCAAAACAGCCTCTAGAGGCTCCTTTCCACCTGCATGATTCTATGATTGACTGCTGTGCTCTGAAGTATTATTTAGCTATCCACAAAAACTTGTATT
>VZTU01020391.1:8676-21481 GCA_013400835.1 Zapornia atra | reverse complement strand
CCCCTGGCTGAAGAGACCATCGCCCACCTCTCTGTACCCTCCTGGCAGGGCAGGGCAGGTGGGGAGAAGGTCTCCCCTCAGCCTCCTCTTCTCCAGCCTCAACACCCCCAGCTCCCTCAGCTGCTCCTCAGAGGATTTGCCCTCCAGCCCCTTCCCCAGCCTGGTTGCCCTTCTCTGCACTCGCTCCAGGACCTCCATGTCCTTCTGATGCTGAGGAGCCCAGAACTGGACCCAGCACTCCAGCTGCAGCCTCCCCAGTGCCCAGCCCAGGGGCACAATCCCCTCCCCAGACCTACTGGCCACACTTTTTTTGATACAAGCCAGGATGCTGTTGGCCTTCTTGGCTGCCTGGGCACACTGCTGGCTCATATTCATTCAGCAGTCCCCCAACACCCCCAGGTCCTTCTCTGCCTGACAGCTCTCCAGCCAGTCTCCCCCAAGCCTGTAGCGCTGCACGGGGTTGTTATATCCCATGTGCAGCAACACATAAGTATTATAGATAACATTATAGATAACAGCACAGTTCAGTCCAGAGCATCCCAGTCAATCTGGGATGGTCTTAACTGAAAGGTGACAGTGGGAGTTTGAAAGCTTTCTGGTTTGTTTGACAGTTCAGCACTGGAGGAAGCAACCGTCCTGCGATTTGGCTCGACGCCGGTATCCATTCCCGCGAGTGGGTTACTCAAGCGAGCGCAATATGGATCGCTAAAAAGGTCATGGGTTTTTCTGTTAGCTTGGGAATGGCCCTGTTTAAAAGTATATCACACTTGTATGTGTTTAGCCAACACTGCTAACTCTCCTTGAGCCTCTAGAGAGAATATGACAGCTGCCTTAAGCAAAGAATTGAATAAAATAGGTGTTTTGGTAGGACAGCTGGGTGTAGGTAGGTGAAATGGAGCAGTTCAGGTGAAACTGGGGAGGATGGCAGGGCTAATAGTTATACAAATAATTGAGAACTTTGAAATTAGTTTGCTGCTTCAGTTTGCTGCCAGAAAAACTGTGTGGTTGGTTGTCTTTCACCAAAGGACAAAAAATTCCACCTTGATATAAATGATTTCAATGATTTAAATGCTGCAGAAAATGAAGCTGCCAGAGGAGTACAGCCCAGTTGTGTGTTCCCAGCCTGGCTAATCCATCAGGATTTAAATGATCTAAATTCTGCTGAAAATGATGAAGCTGCCAGAGTAGTGCAGCCCAGTTGTGTGTTCACAGCCTGGCTAATCCATCACAATCTTAGTACCAGCCTTGGCCCTTTCTCCAGGATAGGCAGGAGAAAATTATGTTGCCTTCTTCTATTAACTTCAGAATAAAATAATAAACCAGATTCATTGCTCTCTCCAGGCTCCAAGTCTAACAAGGAGCAGTTATGGCCAGCAGATAATCAATGTTTCTTGTGTCTCTGCTCTGAAAGCCAGATGTGCCCCTCATACATAGCTGTTAGAGCATAAGTGTGTGGGAAAGAAATACACTGATAATCACAGTGTATCATGTTGTCTCTGCTTTAGATTGCCTCTGACTATGGGACTGATCCATCCATCACCTCTCTGCTGAACAAAATGGATATTTTCCTGCTGACAGTCTCAAACCCTGATGGATATGTATTCACTCACACCACGGTGAGTAAGCATCCTCTGTGTCTAAGCTGATTCAGGAAGCTGTCACACTCTTCCAAGCCAGCAATGCATGTGAGGGAAGTAGGCTCTGCAAGTCTGTTCATTAATGTTTTAAGGAGAAGTTATGAAAGAGTTGGGCAGCCAAAGATACTCATTAATTGTCTAACCCATCTTAACCCTCTGGAAATTCATCATCCCTTTGATTTTTTGACCACCTTGACCGTCAACTCATCAGAAATACTCTTAGGCTCATGTCTAGGCATCGCTTCCTGGTGAATGGCAACTATTTCTAGGCAGGGTTTTAGTGAGAGGACCAAGATTTGCTTATTCTCAAAGCCTCAGCATGTGTTTTTGGTTTAGAATCGCATGTGGCGGAAGACCCGCTCCAGGAACCAAGGCAGCCTGTGTGTTGGGGTTGATCCAAACCGGAACTGGGATGCAGGCTTTGGAGGTAGGAATACAACTTCTGGATTCTGGTTGTCACTGAGAAGAAAGTTCCTTTCCATGTCCCCAGATCCTGTTACACAGGACTAGCAGTTGCCTTAATGTAAGGGATTCCAAAACAAAACGGTCTGATAGGAGGCTGTAGGGCCACAAAGATGATTGGAGGGCTGGAGCAGCTCCCCTACAAAGAGAGGCTGAGGGAGCTGTGCTGGTTCAGCCTGGAGAAGAGAAGGCTGTGGGGGGACCTCATTGCAGCCTGCCAGTCCCTGAAGGGAGCAGAGAAACAGGAGGGGAATCAACTTTTTCAAAGGGTAGATAATGGCAGGACAAGGGGGATGGATTAAAGCTAAAAGAAGGAAGGTTTAAATTAGATATTAAGGGGAGGTTTTTTACAGAGAGAATGGTGAGGGGCTGGAACGGGCTGCCCAGATAGGGGGTGGGTGCCCTGTGTCTGGGGGTGTTCAAGGCCAGGTTGGATGGGGCCCTGGGCAATCTTGTGTAGCTCCAGGCCTGGAGGTTGGTGGCCCTGCCTGTGGCAGGGGGGTTGGAGCTCTGTGATCCTTGGGGTCCCTTCCAACCCAGCCCAGTCTGGGATTCTATCATAGCTGTCTTTTGTAGAGATAATTTTGCATTGATTAATTGCCAGTAAGCACAAGATGAAGGCAGCCATCTGTATCTCCCAGAAGCATGTCCCCTGAGTATTCACGCCCCGTCGCTGCCGTTGGAGCATTTATCTGTACTTCAGGCCTTGCCCTTGGCTGAAGACATGTTCTTAGGAAAGCCAGGCTCTCTGTTGCTCCACTTTGACTTTTCATGAATGCCAGTCCTTACAGGTTTCTCTTTGTTCCTCCTCTGTGCCAACAGGTCCCGGAGCCAGTAGTAATCCCTGTTCTGACTCTTACCGTGGGCCCAGGGCCAACTCAGAGGTGGAAGTCCAATCTGTTGTCAACTTTATTAAGAACCATGGAAACATCCAGGCCTTCCTCACCCTTCACAGTTACTCTCAGCTCCTGATGTATCCCTATGGCTATAAATGCACCGAACCGGCAGACTACGTTGAGCTGGTGAGATGTGATGACTTGGCTCTAGCTTCTTCTCTTCTGTCCAGCTGGATTTCTGTGCTTTCCTGAGTCCTGCATTCAGTTTTGGGTACAGAGAAGACCTTGAGGTGCTGGAGCATGTCTGGAGAAGGGTGATGATGCTGGGGAAGGGTTTGGAGGGCAAATCATGAGGAGCAGCTGAGGGAACTGGGGTTGTTTAGTCTGGAGAAGAGGAGGTTGACAGAAGACGTAATCACTCTGCAACTTCCTGGAAGGGAGGGTGTGGAGAGGTGGGGACTGACCTGTTCTCCTTAGTGACAAGCAATAGGACAAGAGGAAATGGCATCAAGTTATTCCAGGGACTGTTTAGATTGGATATTAGGAAAAACTTCTTCCCAGAGAGGGTTGTTAGGCCTTGGAATGGGCTGTCCAGGGAGGTGGTGGAGTCTCCATCCCTGGAGGTGTTTAAAAGATGGGTAGGTGTGGTGCTGAGGGACATGGTTAGCGGTGGTTGGCAGGTTCAGGTGGTGGTTGGACTTGATGATCTAAAGGGTCCCTTTCAAGATAACTCCATGATTCTATACTCACATGTTACAGTGAGATTCCAGGATTAAAACAAGAGGCTGAACTCCACCATCCCTAAGAGGAACCATCTGTGAGAGCCAACAAAACCCCAGTGCACTGAGGTGCCTCTGCAAGAGAAAGCTTACCCCTGAGCAAACACATGCCATCCCCACCCATTCTCAGCCCTCTTCGCTCATCCCTGTTGCTTTCTTTCTGCTTTAATGACATCATCACAGTGGTGATAGTGTCTTTGAGATGCTATGAATCTCACAATCATAATTCAACTAGAAAAGACCTCTGGAGGTCTGTAACCATGGCTGAAAGCAGGCAGGCTTCGGAGGCAGAGCCGATGTCAAGGTTGGATCAGGTTGCTTAGGGCCTTCCTTGCCTTGCTGGCTTTTGATTGATTACTTTTATGTCTTTTGATATTTCTAAAGACAAATTCCACAACTTCTTCAAGCCCTTCCCAAAGTTCCCCCACCATCATGGGGATTTTCTTTTTCCCCAACAGCTAAATGCTGTTCTCCGTGTGGCAATTTGTTTGTTGCTACTCATCCTTTTGTCCTGCTCCTGCAAGAAGAGCCTGGCTCTCTTTTCTCCACAACCACCCATTGCATGGTTGAAGTGAGCACAGATCTGACCCCTGAGTATCGGAAGGTCTCTGACTGTCTTGGGATTCTCCTGGTATCTTGTGAACAAGACAGTTGGGGAGATGAAACATTGGATGGTCAGAAATAGAACCTGCCATGATTCAGTTCATCTGCACTGTCACCTCCCAAAAATACTGTGGAAACTGAGAGTGATTAGGAAGTGGATTGGTTTCACAGAATCCCAGAATCACAGGGGTTGGAAGGGACCTCCAGAGATCATCGGGTCCAACCCCCTGCCAAAGCAGCGTCCCTAGGACAGGGCACACAGGTCAGTGTCCAGACAGGGCTGGAATCTCTCCAGAGAAGGAGACTCCACACCCCCCTGGGCAGCCTGTCCCAGGGCTCCCTCACCCTCACTGGGAAGAAGTTCTTCCCCAGATTGGGGGGGAACTCCCTGTGCTCCAACTTGAGCCCATCACCCCTTGTCCTGTCCCCACAGACACTGAGAAGAGGCTGCCCATTTCCCCCTGTGTCCCACCCTTCAGATATTGATCCCCATTGATCAGATCCCCTCTCAGGCTTCTTTTCTCCAGGCTGAGCAGCCCCAGCTCACTCAGCCTTTCCTTTGGCACTGATTGATTGGGGGATCAGAGGCTTGGTGAAAGTTCATGGAGGTTTCCCCGAGTACGGTTCGCGCTGGTGAAATCTAAACATTCAGCAGCTGCTTTCTGAGTTGTCCTTCATCCATTCATCTTCCTCCTCTCCAGGATGCCTTGGGAAAAGCTGCTGCCACTTCCATCCGGTCCCTGTACGGCACCACCTTCACAGTGGGCAGCATTTGCACTACTATCTGTGAGTACTGTGCTAGCCTGAGCTTTTACAGGCTGTCCCAGGGTTAAGATCCTCTGTCCCCACCCCAAGGTCTCTCCCTTTTGGGAGTAGGGACACCACGAGTCAAACCTTGGAGCTGAGCAGCCACAAGAAGACCTAACCATGGGTCCCTCAAATGTAAGAAGCAGGGCAGGGAAGTCGAATCACTCCTCTCTTCACCCCTCTGGCTCTTCTCTCCTTTCAGACCAAGCCAGTGGAGGCAGCATTGACTGGAGCTACGATAACGGCATCAAATACTCCTTCGCCTTCGAGCTGCGAGACACGGGGCGCTACGGTTTCCTCCTGCCAGCCAGCCAGATTATCCCAGCTGCAGAGGAGACCTGGCTGGGGCTGAAGAAGATCATGGAGCACGTGCGAGACAACTCCTTCTAAGAGCTGGGGTGGGAATCAGCTGGAGCAGCAGCCTCAGAGATCCTTGGTGCTTGCGTCAGCCGTGACGACACGGCGCCTGGCTGAATAAAAACCTGACGTGTGTTACTCCTGCAGCAATACATGTTTAATCCTTCTCTTGTCCTCTGCATCTCTGCATGTGTGGTAGACCCCTTAGAAGATATTTAGGGGACAGTTGTGGTCCACCTCAATGAGGCGTAGCAGGGACAGTGACAAGAAGATGGAAGATGCCACCGCGTGTGCGGCTGTTGTGGTATCAGAGTGTGAGATGAAGAGAACAGGCCTTTTTCCCCACCCAGCTAAAAAGGCAGCTGAGGGAATTGCGTCGGTGTGGAGGCTGAGGAGAGGTTAGGTGGGAAGCAGAAAGGTGGGCTGGGCAAGGAGATCCATCCCTGCCACTGCAGCACGCTGTCCTGCTGCCTTCTGCCCACTCTGCTGTGCTGGGTGGCTCCATCTCTGTTAGTAGAGAGTGGTGGTGTGAGCGCTTCAGAGCTGCTGGGGCCCTTGATTGCCTCAACAGGTCATCTGGAAAGTTAATTGCTCCACTACTGCAGCATAGCTACAGCTGGAGGGGGGTGACACAAGCCCACCTCACGCAGCTCCAGTTGCATCTTGTGGGTGTTGAGAGGACAGGGCCAGGTTATATAAGGCCCTGGGCAACCTTGTGTAACTCCAGGCCTGGAGGCTGGTGGCCCTGCCTGTGGCAGGGGGATTGGAGCTCTGTGACCCTTGGGGTCCCTCCCAACCCAGACCAGGCTGGGATTCTATGACAGGGAAGAACTTTTTCCCAGTGAGGGTGAGGGAGCCCTGGGACAGGCTGCCCAGGGGGGTGTGGAGTCTCCTTCTCTGGAGATATTCCAACCCCATCCAGACACCGACCTGTGTGACCTGTCCTAGGGACCCTGCTTTGGACCCGATGATCTCTGGAGGTTCCTTCTCACCCCAATGATTCTGGGATTCAGTGAGTTTCTCTTTTGTGGATGCTGCTCTTGTAAACTTGGGGGCTCTGACAGAGCTCACTTCTGGGGGCAGGACGGGCAGGTGCAGCGAGGGCCTGGTGTTAAGCAGCATAATCCAGGCTGTGAGACTAATTAAAGGAATTTAATTGCCTTTAACGAGCCTCAGGACGCTGCCAGGTCACTGACCACTGGCGGGAGGGAGAGGTCTCCTGGCCTAATGTCCCTGTGTGGTTTGTCCTCCCCCTTTTCTCCCTCCCTGGCTCGCCCAGTGAGCACGGTTAGAGGCAGGACAGAGGTGGGAGGACACCTGCTCTCATCCCACACAGCCATTTCCCACTCCCTCCAGCATCCTCCTCCCTCCTCCTGCTGCTCAACCTGCTAATTTCACGGGGATTAAGAGCGCTGAGCTCAGGGCCGTGCACAGGAGCCACCGCAGGGGCAGAGATTAGCAATCCCTGCTGCTGCTGCTGCTGCAGTGATTATCGAGTCTGACAGGTTTATCTCCAGGTCCTGGCATTCCCCACGGCAGCTGGGGAGTTACTCACTCCTCTGGGAGCTTGGCAGGAGAGCACACGCACCTGACGCAGCGGGTACAGCAGACTCAAAGGCCACGAGGCTGCTGGCAGGGAAAGGGAGGTGAAGGTGCAGCTGGAAACACCATGGGGGTTTGGTTTTGGGTTAAGAGGAGCTGGTTTTGGAAAGAAAACCTGAACACGGGGTAGGTGGTCCTCACATACTTCCCCATCTCCAAAAAACTCCTCCAGCTGGTGACAAAACCACCCCTGTTGATGCAGGGTCTGCTGCTGGCTCTTGGACCTCAGTGACCTGCTGCCACCAGAGCAGGTACCTCGTGGCAGGAGGTGGGCAGGAGCTGCAGAGCCCGAGGAGCCTCTGCTGGGGTTGTAGACCTGTGGCTTCACTCTGGCTTTGATGCTCATAAAATCCTAGAGTGAGGAAAATCCTGGGTTGGAAGGAGCTTTAAAGATCACCTAGTAGCAACCCTCTGCTAGCCCAGGCTGCCCATTCCAGCCACCCAGGTCTTGAGTCCACCTGTCTTGATGACAACTGCTTCCAGTTTTTGGACCCCTGGCACCAAAGAAACCTTGGAGCAAGTCTGAGAGACAGGAGGATGTGTCCCATGATGGGATGCTGAGGGAGATGGGCTGGTTTGGCCTGGAAGTGAGACAGATTTGGGGTGAGGGCACCTAACAGTGATCCTCCCAACCCTATGAAGAAGTTAGTGAGGAAACAGGTGAGCTCTTCACCCCAAAGGGTGATGGGAGCGACAATGGCATCAGCTGAAACAAGAGCCAGGCTGGACATGCAGATACAGCCCTCCCACGGTCCCAACATGATCCTGCCTCAATGAGGACCCTCCCCTGGCACCACCAGCCAGGCCCAGCTCACCAGCATCCCCAGTTCTGCATGATAAAGCCGTAACAGCCCTCCGACTGCGGCACCTTCCCTACGACACACCCAGACGACCTGGTGTAAGTGGGGAAAAGCACAGGCAGAAGATGTCTGCTACAATACTGACCAAGATGATGAGTGCCAGCCTGGGAACTTGGCCCAGGAACCTGGAGCATCCTTGACAAGTGTGGACAGGAGCTCAGGGCCATCATAGGTAAGTGCACAACAAAGACGCTCCTATAACCTGCGGAACAAAGACGCTGCTATAACCTGTGGAACAAAGAAACCACTATGATGAACTGACCTCCTGAGACAGCAGAAACCAGCAGCAGCTGCTCCAGGAGCTTCTGTCCTGCATCCACTCAGATATCTACACTAAAGACATACAAATAACTTGCTTTCCACCCAAAACAAAGCCACTCTCCCAGCCTCCAACCCCTCAGACCCTCGCTGGCTCCGTGATACCCATCGTCGTCAACGTGAAGCTTCATCCATCATCAACTGGCCCCGGTCCTGGGAGAGGTTTGATGATCTATTTTGATATATTGCTGGTAATAACCTAGATCTATTACTACCAGGTCTATTACTGGTAATAATTTGATGATCTGTTTTGAATCTTTTTGGCTACCTCTGTACGTGCGCTCGTGTAAGTCAAGCCACATGTTTATACGCTGGCTCTTCTGCTAGTAAAGTCCTGGTAGCTCATCATGGGTGCTGGCTTTGTTAATCATAATTATGCTTGACTTCCTAAAGCGACTTGTAATAAATTAATTAGTGGAAACAAAGCCCTGTGTCCTTGTATACGCTGGGGTCCGGTGATCCCACCGTCTCCACCACCCCGCGCCCGCGAGTCGGGTGGTGACTGTGGCCGTGACACCTCCTCGCCCCACGCTGGGTAGGTAGGCAGGCTCCCTGGCAGGAGCTGAGCTCTGAGGAGGATGTTATCAGATCTTCCTGAATTTGGCTGCTCTTTTGTTGACTTGGCTGAATAAAGCAAACATTTGGGGCTCCTGGGAGCCGTTCCTGGCTTATCTGTCGCGCCCGGCTCTGCGGGGATAGCAGATGTGGCCTTGGGGAGAAGGTCCATGAGTGCCCCTGGAGTGCTATATAGGGGGCTATATATGCCCTCAGGGGGTGAAGCTCATCTGCATCCACTCACCATGAGGTTCCTCCTGGTCTTCGCCGCCCTCGTAGCGGCCGCCCGCGGCGAGCAGCTCTTTGTGGGGTGAGTCCTGCTGCAAGCTGGGGGTGGTGGGGCTGGGGTGAGAGGTGCCTGGCTCCGTTCGCTCTCCTTTGGGGTCAACAAGAACAGTGACATCCCAAGGGGGGGGGTGTGAAAATAGATCAGCTTTTGCCACATGGACGCTGGGGAAGATGTGGCTTCACCCCCAGCTTTGGAGGGAGGTTTTGAGCATGGAGCAGGTAGAATGCTGAATCCTGAGAGCATCACCTGAGCTTTTCCAGGGGAAGGGAAACCTTGCTGCTGGGGAAGGAGAGCATTTCCTGCTCTGTGGGGGGGCTGTACCCATCCCTGGGGGGGAGCCCAGCCAGGCTGGAGCAGAGGCTACATGAGGAAGTACCCAACATATATATGGATAGAGTCAGAGCATGTCTATACATCAGCTATTCCCCAATATTTTGGGAGCTCTTGTGATATAAGCAAGGATGGAGACTGCCTCAGGCTCCCTGGCACTCACTGTTTTTTCCTATTGTGGCTCTTCTGAACCCACATTTTTCACTCATGACACCAAACCTCCCAACAACTGACTCACTTTCCCACCCATTGAGCCCAGCCTCTGCCTCTGCCCAGCCCACCACGAGGCAATGCCAGCACCGGAGGTGCAGCTCCTTCCCCCCTTCCCCCCCATCCCCATCCTGTGATCCCTCCTGTGTACACTGATGGCTCTGCCTCCCTTGCAGGGACCAGGTCCTTCGCATCATGGCCAGCAACGAGGAGCAGATCACCCTGCTCAAGGTGCTGCATGAGCTGACAGAGCTGCAGGTGAGCTGTCACGGGGCCCTGAGCGTCCCCCCCAACATGGAAAACTCCCTGATGACACCCAGGGTTCCCCCCTTTTGAGTCCACATCCCATTTTGGACCCATATAGTTTATAACTATGTAAATACCTGACTTAGTTTAGGGTCCCTTGAGCCCTCCTGTATCAGATGGAGCAGGAACACCCCGGCCACCACAGCAGCGTTGTTCCCAGCCTCAGTATCCAGGTCTAAAATGTCATTGCTTTCCCCACCCCCACCTCCTCTTGAGCTATGATGTAACCCTGCTGTGTTTGCCCTGGTTGATTTGAGGCTCTGAATCCCAGTGAAAAAATCCCAGACTCACAGAATCGTAGGGGTTAGAAGGGACCTCCAGAGCTCATCAGGTCCAACCCCCCTGCCAAAGCAGGGTCCCTAGGACAGGGCACACAGGGAGGCATCCAGATGGGGCTGGAATCTCTCCAGAGAAGGAGACTCCACACCCCCTGGGCAGCCTGTCCCAGGGCTCCCTCACCCTCACTGGGAAGAAGTTCTTCCCCACATTGGGGGGAACTTTGAATGAAGTGATGGGAGCAGCAAGAAAGAGATGGGGGGGGGTGGTGGTGAACAGCACCTGAACCTCAAAGCTCATGTCACATCTATTGAATTAAAGAGCAAAACTGGAGGTGCAGTGACCCTGGGTGTCCTAACCCCCATCTGCTCAGGTCACAAATACTCACCATTCAGAGGGATCTTTACAGCCAACAAGCAACTCGGGCTGACACGTGTTTCTGTAGATCTGCTGTGTGAGGCAAAGGGACCCTGACCCATCCTTGTGCCCATGTGTGTCCCAAAACTTGTCCAAATGCCTTTTTGAATCATAGAATGATAGAATCATAGACTGGTCTGGGTTGGAAGGGACCCCAAGGATCACAGAGCTCCAACCCCCCTGCCACAGGCAGGGCCACCAACCTCCAGGCCTGGAGCTACACAAGGTTGCCCAGGGCTCCAGCCAACCTGGCCTGGAACACCCCCAGACACGGGGCACCCACCCCCTCTCTGGGCAGCCTGTTCCAGCCCCTCACCACTCTAATCCTTCAATGGAAACCCTGTGAGACCCGTTTTGGTGCCAGGGAGCTCAGCAGATGAACATCAAGCCCAGGACAAGGGACAAGCTCTCTCCTCTCCCTCACACCAGCTGGACTTTTGGCGTCACCCCACCAGCCCCGGCCGCCCAGCTGACCTACGGGTGCCCTTCGCCAGCCTCCAAGCAGTCAAAGCCTTCCTGGAGTCCCATAACATTGCCTACAGCATCATGATTGAGAACTTGCAGGTAAGGACTGCAGCCAGGAGCAGGGCAAGCCCCCACAGTCCCATCCCAAGGGTTGGAAACCATGAGGAGATGGAAGGAACACCCAACTCTCTGCTCCTTCCAGCTGGTTTGACTGGGGTTGTTTCTTTTTTCTCCCCTCCTGCACAGGAATTATTGGATGAGGAGAAAAGAACCATGATGAAGTCCAAGAGGATTGAGAGAAGCACCAACACGTTTGATTTTGCCTCCTACCACACGATAGATGAGGTACTTTGCTCTGCAGAACATTCACCTCACCTGGCTGGGGGTCAGGCTCAGCCCATGCCTTGGTTGCCTCCAGGCAGTGATGTTGGTAGTGGCAGCAAGACTCCCCCAGGATACATCTCCTCCTTTAGCAGAAGAGCGTGGCCTCTCTTGGCATGACCCCCACCTCACTGGGAGATATCTTCAGCTTCATTTTGGGGGGGTCAAACCTTGTGCCTGGAGCTCAGGGGGTTGGCCAATGGAGGCTGAGATGGTGGTGGAGGATCTCAGAGCTTTTTCCTCCCCCCCAGCCACCCAAACCTTTTAGTCTGCTTTTGCAAAAGCCTTTGTGATGTGCACCTCCCTGCTTGCTCAGAGGTCTTCTCCAGGGAAGCTCTGCATGTTGCATCTGATGCTGGATACCCCACAGACCAAATGGAAAGCCAAGGGTGAGCCTCATGACCCAGCTACTCCTTCTTGCAGATCTATGACTGGATGGACACGCTGGTGGATGATCATCCCAACCTCATTAGCAAGCTCCAGATCGGGCAGAGCTATGAGAACAGACCCCTGTACGTGCTGAAGGTGGGTATTGGGGTCACTCTCACCTTGCCCACCCTTGGGGGACCATGGGGCTGAAATCCCCCTTCTCCATACAGTTCAGCACAGGGGGGTCCAATCGGCCAGCTATCTGGCTGGACACTGGTATCCACTCAAGGGAATGGATCACCCAAGCTACTGGCATCTGGACAGCCAACAAGGTAACCAACCACCTGCCCTGGAACCCCAGTTCTTACCCCAACCCATTTTTAACACCTCCCCTTGGTGCTGCTTGGTCACATCTCTCATCCCCAAGGGGCTCCCACTCCCCTCCACATGCAGATTGCAGAGGAGTACGGCAAGGACCCCTCCATCACTGCCATCCTGGACAGCATGGACATCTTCTTTGAGATCATCACCAACCCTGATGGCTTTGCCTACACCCACAGCTCTGTGAGTGCAGGGGCACTGTTGGGGGTGGGGGGGGGAAACATGTCCTGGTGCTTGGCTCTGGCAACCATGGCTGGCCAAGGTTTTTGGGTGGAGAGGAATGTCCTTTCCCACAGGGGTTGGCAAGTGGGTGGAGGTGGGTTTCCTCCCACCCCTGGAGATGCTTGGGCAGGAGGACATCATCTGTCCCTCAAGGAGCAGGGGATTCACATCCCTCTGATGGTCTCACCCCCATCTGCTCCTAGAACCGCATGTGGCGCAAGACAAGGTCCAGCCAGACTGGCTCCAGCTGCGTTGGCGTGGACCCCAACAGAAACTGGGATGCAGGTTTTGGAGGTGAGAGACAGGCCACTGGGTCCCCACACTGGGCATCACTTGTGCATCA
>VZTU01020388.1:2203-13741 GCA_013400835.1 Zapornia atra | reverse complement strand
TTTTATTTTAGGAAAAGAGACTTTGTGAACAGTAAAACAGTTTGTTTACATTCAGCATTTCTTTTCACTTACACAAAATTCCATTTCACTTAATGTAGTCTAACATACATGTGTTGGTCTCTTGGAAAGCATGTGGAAAAAAATGTCTTTAGAAGAAAACCCACGATCATAGTTTGAAAACTGAATGTATCAATTTTTTTTCTTTTACCTTTTTTTTCCCTTTTTTTCTTTTTTTCCTTTTTTTTATTTTTAAATTTTTTTAATAAGAATCCTCTTATGCCCTCTACAAGTTCATTTCTGAGCTGTCTTGCTGGTTTCGGTATGATATAACAGTCTGTAAGTGTACTTGGACACCGCTGGAAGGATCATTTGATGTGCTCAAATATAGAATCATCAGAGGAGGACAGAGTCTGCATTCCTTGAAAAAAGGGAATACTCAGCCTTGTTCTGACCCGCCTGTAATTTTGGATACAATAGTCCGGCGCAGAGACACAGATTTTCGCTGTGAGAAGAGTGCTACTGTACATTTATTAAACATTCTCTAGGTCTCCGGGTTGAGCCACAGGAGATAACCAAAGGAGGACACTCTTGCAGAATTCTTTACATTTTTGAAGAACATTGATAAATGAAGTTGAGGAAGTTGGCCTGAAAACGCTTAGTTTCCACAGAACTCCTTATGAGCCAATGTCTTACTGCAAAGTTCTTTACCGTAGCACAGGTATCTTCAGCAGGAAAAATTCAATACATGACAGTAGTTTTCAAATAAAGTCTTCCATCTAAAAATACGAAAAACAAACAAGTGATTTATGTATTTATATCTCCAATGAATTGAAAGGAGGGGAAAGAACCCCACAAAATTCAAAGCCTCAGCAGAAGCAGTCCTCCCATAAATCTGTAAAAATGCCACCTAAGGCAATCTACCTTTAAAATACAAAAAAACCCCCAACCAATCAACCGAAAAAAAACCCCACCCACCCCAACCCCGAACATCACCATAGCAATTTCATCTGACAGTGGTCAAATTAATGCCATTAAAAATCACACGTGCTTTTCCCAAGTTGTGAAGACCGAAGCTTTAATGTATGCTGCGCTCATATCAGCGCCAGGGCACTGAGAATGTAGGTGGAGCCTCTGTGCATGTGTTTTTACTGATATGCAAACTTAACTGAATAGTGCTGAACAGCAATTATTTCCTTCATGGTTGCAGAGCAAGAACCTGCTTGCATGCAGTCGTTAGTACTCCCATCACTAAAGGCATAGCTCACACTTTCTGGTTTAGCTATGTTGTTAAATATACCATGTAATGTAACCATTGTGCACATTTGTAGCTATTTATATAGAACCCCGTATAGGATATTTAATCACTATCAGTGAAGTATAGCCTCCTTCCCCCATAAATGAGATCAAGTGAACAATTACTGTGTTAAAGATGTAAGCATGTCTCAACATTTTTTTCCAGCCAAGTAAGGAGTGTATATTCAAGTGAGATACGTGTGATGGAGAGGGAACATAAGAAACAATAAGCAAACCCAACCAGTAACTCCTGATCTAGAAAAACCTGAAGAGAACATTCTGGCATAATGTATTTTCACCTAATTTACAAATAAAAAGCAACTTTTTTCTCCACTGGGACACGAACATCTTATCTGCACCTACTCTCATCGCAATGTAAAGATTATTATTTTTTTTTTAAACAGGAAACACACAGAAAAGCAACTTAGTTTTCTGACCTGTAGGATACAAAGTGTTGCTCCCTGGTGAGTAACGCACATTGTGAAGGATATTAATCCTCCACAGTGCATAATTATGAAACACTACTTGTACTTTAGAATATAATGCATCTAGAATTACAAGCTGTATCTCAACTCCTGAAGTCTGCATTAAACCCTTCTTTTGGTCCAAGTGAAATCAGGAAACATCTGTAAGATTTCAAAAGTTTTTGTTTCTGTTTGGTTTTCTTTGTCTAAACTTTTAATTCCAAATCAGTCTTTCAAATTCTTATTAGATATATAAGAAAACAACTGTGTGAGATAAACTTACATAAATGAACATTAACATTTTTTAAATGCTTGGCTATCATTTAAACGCGCGGCATCCCTTCCACAAGATTACTGTGTAACGTTCAACTTCACAGCACACAATTGTACATCACATACAGCTGTAAAAATTCACCCCTTCTGCACACCCCTTTCCAATTTTTATTGTCTAGTTTCTATCAGAACATCCAGGGAAAGAGGAGATGATAGAAACAGTCACTCTCTTGCAAAGATGCTTATCTAGTGCCCCTCTAGTTTTGTTTTGCAAGCTTCTGGAGTGGACCTCTTTTTTCTACTTTCTCCCTGTCTTTAAATTTCCCTGCCTCTTTTCCCTATTTTTTACATTCCTAGGTGTGGGGGTTTTTTTGGCCGAGTAGAATGATAGCTTTCCCGCTACTTTGACCACTTCCACTCAGAATTATTTCCACATTCTCTTTGCTCTTTACGGTCTGTGCACTGAAGAGAGAGAAAAAGAAATTGAAGGCCTTAACTTAAAGATGACTTATTCTTATTTGATGCATGAAGACCAAGCAAAACACTTATGGGAATTCCAGAAAGAAGGTACCTCTGAAATGGAGCTTGATAAAACTGACGACCGAGTAAACCATCTCAAAAGAATCAGGATAGCCAGAGCTACTCCTGGCTACAGTCACATATAATTCTCCCAAACATACTGAATAAACAAAATAGACATTTACAGCACTAAAGCTGTCTGGATACCTCTGTAGGAGAATTACTCTGCACATATAGCAGCACTTTGGCTATCCTGAATGCACGCTTGTTAATGAGTGATATGCGTAATTCCCACACCTAAACATAAAGATAACCTACAGTCAGTAACTGGTATTTTATTTTACTGTATCAAGTCTCCATATAACTTTTAAAATAAAATATTTATTAAAACATATTCTCAATTAGAAATACAGCTGTAGGAAGTGGAATCCTTGTAGCAGCCAACAAACGACAAACAATCTGCAGAGAACAGCAGTACGTTTTCAAAGGTCAGCTCTATTTTGCGCTGCTTAAGGACCCAATCTGGCAGCAAAGTCAATAGGAGGTTTTTCACTTTTAATGGAAGACACTTCCAGATCCTGAATTCTGTATCCACAGGCAGTGAACAATAACAGGGTGGCTTGTTTTACAAAGCATGTTCCTTAGAAACTAAGAGGCTATTGTCCTGGTTTTGGTCACGCCAAAGTTAACCTCCCCAAGCAGCCAGCCCAGGTGAGCTGAGTTAGCCTGGGCTGATTTCCACATCACCTGACATCACTCCCCCATAAAAACGGCTGGTTGGGGAAGGGCACTTCCGGGTGCCTCCAGAGCAGTCTGAGTGTGGTTGGGGTGTTGGGTTGGTCCTTGCATCAGGCAGCACTCTATAATCACTGGGTCTGTAAGGTACCATGTGTCTTCACTGAGTGTGAGTGTAATTGGCCATTATTGTTGCCCTTTCACTGTGATTTTGTCAGTGAACTGTCCTTATCCCAACCCACAGAAGCTCTGCCTGTTTCTCCTTCAGGAGTGAGAGAGCAGTGCAAGGTGTTCAGCCGCTGCTTAGGGCTGAACCATCACGCTATTTTTTTATATAACTTAAATACATTTTTGATTGATATATACAACAAGCATAAATCTTCTTGTTCCTCAAATAACTGTATGAGGGGCTGTTAAAAGTGCAGTTAAATAATCTGTATTGATAATAGACTTAAAATGCATATAGGAACTCAGCAACTGATCTTATATCATTGCTAGGCTTATTATAAAACATATATTCTCTAGTAGTAATGTGTTTGACTAATTACCCTAACATATGGGAAAATGCAGCAAGCATTAGACGCATCAACTTTAAAATAAATCCTAACGTCTTGTGATACTGATAAAGCAATTCCAAGATTAAGTAATACTTAGTAAGAGTTCAAGAATTGCTAAGAACTGTAAAATTTTTCCTTTATTTTCTCAGGATTAGTCATGAAAGAATGAAGAGCAACATGAGAATCCTTTTCTTTAGAATCTATAGTGTTAATACAGAAAATAAATCAGTCTCTGTTTGGCTGCCCACCCTCTCAAAATCATGATTTTGGGAGAAGATGGAGAGATCATTTCTTTAGGCTTTATGCTTTCCAGCATGCTCCTGTGTGTAGCTGAGAAGTTCATGTAGCCACTCATGAAGAACATACATGAGGCAAATAGCCCCACACTTCAGAAATACAAAGGCTTCAAACCGTGCTAGGAAAACCAGATGTGACTCTCAGCTCTGCAGAGGAATGCCGACCTTGCCTTGCGATGTGGTGACCAAATACAACATCTATATCTGACTGCTGTCCCGTTTCCTTTTCAGACTCATATCCCTTTCTTCTTAACCGTTTCTGGCTCTGCTCTCATTTTTTCAGAGGTTCTTCTCAAAGGACTGGAACTTCTCAGTGTTGCTGGCAAAGCACCCGGAACCGCTTCACCTCTAGATGTAGCCAGTGTTCCTACCTGAATACCAGCTGAGTGTTGCCGCTGATGGGCATTCATGATTTCAAGGTTAAGATCACAGGCAAAACCTACAAATCATGAGTGTGACCAGCAAACCAAGAGAGCTCATCCCTTGTAACTCAATGTGAAAATGCCACTACTTCCAAATCTCACATCATGAGCATGCCTCTGCTTCCTGCCTCCTGATGGGCTTTGAGTTATTTGTCTTGCATTACTTTCTATTATTAACAAATCTGGAATTTGTCTATCATCTGCATAAAAACTAACTTATGTAAAACCAATACAGAATACGCTATTCGCACAAACACAGAGAAGTGCAAACATATACTGCACACATACACAGTATATCCCTAAAGATGTTTAGGATGTTGAGGTATATTTTTAGCCTACAGAAAATTGTTGATTTATGGTAAAGTTTCCCAAATTTACATACTGCTATCTACAATAGAAATACATAAAACTTCCTTTCACTCTTAGGAAGTCAATCAAAAATGCAAACTGGAAGAATACTGCTAAATGTCTAAATAGAACTGTGCATGATTAGCAGATTGTCATCTGTTTTAATTGCTCTTTTGCAAATGGCAGTGTTCAGCAAGATCACACAAGCTCATGCTAGTAACTCAAACTGAAAACACCACTACTCCTAAATCTCATTTGTTTTTGTCTGTGGACTGATATGACAGAAATTCTAGCCAGAGTGAGGGAGTATTTTTTTTAGATCAACCCTTTTTAATTAAGACTCATTTTGAGGTTTATGAATGAACATGCCCAAATAGTTAAAAGGTCATAAATGTTATAAGAAACAAACAAATGGAACTGACAGAAAAGTTTGCAATGCTGAAACAAATCATATGCCTTGAAATGCATTCCCACAGAGATGTCAGCTGGGGAATGATTCACATTAGTGTTCTGTGGGCAGCTTGTAGTAAGTGTATCTATGGGCCCAACGTTTCCTAAGTTAAAAATATAAACCCACTCAAATATTATTCCTATTAATATGCATCCTTGTGAAGTGATAAAAATCTACAATGAAATGTTTAGTCTTAGGTTGTGAACTAAATTGTCCTTTAGATGGTAAGGCAAGGCACACTGGGATTGTTTACCATCCAAACAAATCATAGTTTAGTTTGTCTTTGGAGAGCTACATTAAAAACAGGCACACTAGCGATCATTATAACTATCATAAAAGCATATTGCTGTCTTTGGCTTACAAAAATCTGCAAATCAACATCAAAGATGTTGCACCTGAATTCAGTCAGTTGCTATCACAGAAAAGCTGAGGGAAACTCTCCTTAGTAATAGGACAAGTGTTTCCTATAGTTAGGGACTTTGGTGAAAAAAACCCCAAACAAATAAAAAGATACTGCTGTATGTCCCAGAGAGTTAAGAAGAAACCCACAGAGTCCAAGTTAAAAAGAAAAGAAAAGAAAAAAAAAGTCACATGTAAGAATGAAAATGAATTGTAAGATCAGAAATCTCAGTGGGAGCTCTGTAAAGTTAGGATGTAAAGGCTTGGATAACTTTTTATTAATTTATTATTAGAGCTGTAGTATAGTAAATGGCAACCGATGATCCAGGAACCCTTACATCAAAGTAGCCGCAATTTTAGTCACAAGAGTTCTTTAGTACAGTTCATGTAATTCTGTCAAATACGTGCAGACCAGTCAGATAAGCTGATCTTCACTCAAAATGGGTCTTAAGGATATTTGAAAAGTGGGTCTATTAACCTTAAGTGCTTTCAAAGTAAAGAAGACCTACTTTAGGTTGATTTCAACAACACAAGCGAACTAGCGAGGATGGGAACTTTATTCCCAACTCTGAAATTATTTGGGATTTCACCTTTCTGTTTCTGTGTTTTATCTTTTAACCTTTCTCTCCTTCTTGCCCTTCTCTTTTTATGTAAGATAAATTCCGTGCACTAATGGTTTCTCAGTCTGTTTTCTTGTCATTAGCAAGGTGCAGCAGCGTTAGCTGAGATCTCTAAAGACTACATTAGCACAAACAAAAAACCCCAACAACAACAACAGAGCCCTGCACGTGCACCCTTATTTAACAGAAACTATAGGTTCTTGGCTCATAAAAATCCATTTAAAGTCTCCACAGCTGGTGACCGAGCTGACCTGAGCTTTGAGTCCTCTCTTAGAATTGCATGCTGCAACACAGAATCCCCAGGGCTAACGCACACGCTCACTGAAGACAGCGGAGACTTCGTACTGAAATTCAGTATACACATGCTGCTGCTGCACCCTGCAGCCCTTACAAACTGCTAACTTGAGTTCTAGCACGCTGAGGCAGTTATGAAGCCTTTCTGACTCTCTGTACAAGAAAAGATGGGGTGGCAAGGTAATGAAGTAACTTGTAAGTTAATTTAATGCATCTTTTGTGCCTTAATCACTGCAGCTCTTTTCCTCAAAGTTTTGTAAGTGAGAACATTAAATGGAAAGTACGATCCACCCTCTGTCCAACAGGTTAAAAGAAAGACAATATTTGTGACATTAATTGGGGCTACTTTTATCTAAATAAAAAGCAAAGCTGCTCACTTGTGCTAAAGAACATAATAAATTGTGTTTCCTGTTAGGAAGTAGCTTTATTGAAAATGGCAGCTATTTTCTCAGAAGTTATTTCCAGGCACCTGTAATCTAATGAGGTTTGTCCCTTTCAAAGAACAGTTGTACGTGCATGCCCGAATGCACACCACCTCTTCAGCCCAGAGCTGATAAAAGCATCTGCAAGCCATAGCTCAAGCACATTTGAATTATATAACTGGTCGGTTTATTTGTTTTAATAAGATGGGGCAAATGTGAATCACAGTGTACTTCTAACCTTTCATTCAACCTGATGTTTTAATCATTTGGAGGAAGAGAAACAAAACAAAAGAAAGGGATGGCAAACAAATGGTAATGATTCATGTGATATTTGATAAGACAGCAACAGGAAGTCAAAATAAAAGCAAGCATATTGTGACAGATGGAAGGGATCTTAGTCAAATTGTAGCCCTCCTTTGAAAAACTTAAAGGAAGCAGCTAATTAAGGACAAAATATATTTTTGTATACTCTTCATCCATTTTATTCAAGCTAGAGACAAAAGAGGATTTATTTTCCACTGAAGCAGGAAGATAAAACTGGGAGTCTAACTTTTTAATCATGGGAAAATCATTTATGACAAAGTTGAGTCTTTTTCAGTTTGCAGAGTGTGACTGAGAACACAGAGTCCAGCTTCTGGAAAATATGGTCATGAAATCAACTGAATATAACTTTCTGTCATTTTCTTGAGAAAATACAAAACAGTATGTTGTGAGGGGAAAATGCTCCTCCCGGAGCACAAGGTTGATCAGGTTGGTGAAACTTTGCAACTGGACCCTGAAAAGGAGGGACAGGGGTATCTATACTGTCCTGACACTGGTACTGAGAGCAAAAGTAGATCGCGTATTGGGGAACAGCAACAGACCCACCGCCCTCTGCCCAAGCAGCATTCGAGCAGAGTACAGGAGATGCAGGAAAGCAGGCTGTTGAGGCTTTGGAATGTGAGCAGTTTGTTCTTTTAAAAAAGTGCTTATCCAGTTTTTATGCAAAGATGGGTGATTTCACACTGCATGTTCAATAAACCCATGCAAATATGAAGTATGTAAACATATTTGGCCAAACACTATCCTAGTCTGCCCTTTGTATAACACCAATAAATTAGTTTCAAATTTGCATATTGTTATTAATCATACACCTTTCATTTCTCTACTTAACATTCATGTACAAATATATTTGTGTTAATACTCAGTGCAAATATTCAGGACACTGAGATGTTCATAGCTTTCTTTCTAAAATTATAATTTACACTGAGGAGATTTTAATTGTACGTCTGAGTTTCCAGACATAAAACTAAAATATAGAGATGTAAAAAAGAGTGTATAAACACCTTTTTGGCTGTTATTTTAACTATTGAACTGTCGGGATCTTCTTTCAGTAATTTTACACTCTGTTTTAATCACAAATATATGTTTTCGTTGTATCACTGAATATCGTGGGAGCAAGCTGAAGGTCAGCAATCTGGTCTGTAGTAAGCTAACAAAGCGATGGACTACCCAAATATGTCACCTTCTATTATTTAAAGATCATATAGAATATACAGAGCTTCCCGTTTTGAGCACTTAAAAGAATGAACTGGCAATGTGAGAAATGCTTTGAAAGAAACAGATTTAAAAAAACCCCAACCCACACTGTCTTTTATTGTTGCCTTATGAACTTAGCAACCCTTTTTCTATTTGTATAAACAGAACGAAAGGATATTAAAAAAAGGCAACAGAACTGATTACTTACAAGCACTGAACCTGAGTCACTAAGGCATTGTATTGTGTCACTTCTGTTGGTTAAAAAAAAATAAAAATAAAAATAACACAACAACAGAGAAAATAGAAAACAAACCACTTTCAACTGAAGTATCATGTGGAAAAGTTATTAAAGGATGAAGTCACAGCTAAATACGATCAGCTTGTGAGCTTCCACAGATCATTGTGCTGGGTGCTGTTTGTAACACAGTGTGGATAATTTTTATGCTGAACAATCTGTCCTGCATTAAACAGTTTTAAATTCTGAAAAAAGGTGTGCTTTATTTGCTATCGTATTTTCAGAAACATAAACAACTTTTTTCTACCACCTTTTTAGCAAGCCAATCAACGAGCAGCCTTACATCTGATAGCATAAAATTGAGAAAGTAGAGTATCAGAATGTGTTTTCTGCCTGATGCCTTATTTTATTCCCTGTAAAGTCTTGGGAATTACTATTAATCTTTTTAGACTGATTGCTCTTCTTTCCACTTTTCTCGATTTTGCCTCCTTTTTTAGTGCTCTGCTCAAATGATCATGTTTTTAAGCTAAGCATCATCACCGAAGTAATCTTACATACAAAATATCAATCATAAAGTTAATCGTAAAACGGGCTTAAAAAATAATTATTTTTTCTCTCCGTAGAGGAAAAAATGCCCATAAAATTAAATCTGAATAAAATACAATAGATTAGCACCTGCTGGAGTGTTCAGCAGCTTTTGCTTCTGACTTAAGAACAAACTGCAGAAAATATCTACGCAAAAGCAGATGCAAGTTAGTAGTTGTAGCCTACCCTCCGTGCACACACCTACAGAAACCCACATAGACCCTTTCCATCACTGAACTAGGAACCTAGCAGTATTAGCATGATACATGTGTTTACAATTACAGATCACATAATAAAGTGTAGGTTAATAAAAAGCTTTTATGAAAACCCAGAAAGAGTAACATGGGCCACGATTTTTCTACTAGAAATAGTTGTGGCCATGGTTAGTACTAGCAACCTATTGTTTTGATTTGCAGTGTGATTTTCATTTCTTTTAGCATATGCAAAGACGAGCTCTTCTAAAGTAATTATATTTATTAGCGCTTTAGCCTAGACTACTTTTTAAAACACAATACCTACCCCTACGCAGAGCATCTCTTCTGATTCCCAAGTAGCACAAACCTACCTCACTCTTCTCTACAAGCTACTTCTTTTCTAAAGAAGTAATTTCCAGTTGATGTAACATCCCAATAAGTAAATGCAGGCTACTGATTTGTTTTTTTCAGATTAGACTTAAACCTCACAACTAATACAAGAGTGTGATCTGGCTTTTCTTCAATCCCGGTTACTGAGATGTCATTTCAAATGCTGCAAAGGTTACTGGAAAATAGAGGCCATTTAAAGAAAGCATTTAGCTTTACTGCTTACATTAACCTGCATACATCAATTCTGGACTGTGTGGAATCCTTTTCTAATATCAATATCACATTAACACCACATTTTTCTTTAATACCCAGCCACCCCTGTTCTCATCTCCCTGCTAAAACAGAGTAACAGCCCAATGCAGAATATGAAGAAATAGTAACATGCAGAACAGGAAGGAATGAGGCTGTAAAATAGATGGATTGCACAGGAGCAAGCTTATGGAAAATCTATTAAGGATGCACAGGATGTCAAAACATATGCCATATAAGCTTGCTGCTTTTAGGTATTTTGTATGAAAGCAAGCGTATGGAAGACAATGGCAGAAAGCAGCCAGCTCCAGAACAAGTCAAGGAGACAGAAACCAAACCAGAAATCATGCAACAAACTCAAGTCACACACAATTCTTACTACCACTCAGAAATATGAATAGACCTTAATGAAGTTCCCAGGGCTTAGCATGAGTGACACAACTATAAAACTGAAAAAAAAACCCCAAACAAAACAAAAAAATCCCCAAAACCAACCCATGTTAAATCTGAGGAAGACTTCAAATGGAAAGATTTATATGGGTTTTAAGCTAGTGGTTAGCTAGGAAGCAGTACTTAAGCAAAATGCCTTTGCTCCTGTAATGAATGAAAAAATACTAGCATTTTAAATGGTATGGGAACTCTGTTTCTGTGACAAGTGCTAATGCTGGCCCAGGTAGATTGCTTTTCAATTCATAATTCAAAGTAGCTCCCCTAGCTGACTGCAAGCTTCCGTCTTGAGCATATCTTCATAGATGCATTTAAGTACTGCGGTGACAAGCCAACCTTTCCCATTCCCTCTCAGTGGTAACATAATTTCAGATAGGTACTTCAAAATTATTATTCTACCCTCCCAGGAAAAACTCAATTAGCCTTAGGGCCAGGTGGTTTGAATTTGGCACCACTCTGTGTCTTTGCCGATAGAGATTCCTCAGAAAAAACAGCATGTCATGACAGACTGTGTCCTGGATGCACCCCACTACAGAAATCCCAGACCATATGGAAGCAGCATGCTTTCCCAGAGAGAACTTAGCACCGTGGTCCATCATCAAAAAGTAAGCAACAGAAAAGAGAATGGCTAAATTAAACCACAGAGCAGTCTTAAACAGTGAGTCTGAGATCAAGTGACTACCTTGGAGTCAGAAGCAATGACCTGAGCAAAATATCTGAAGTGTAAAATTTTCTTGCTCGGAAGTGTGATTTTGTTGAGACAGAGGTAATGAAAAATGTTAATTTGTGGTTGCTTTTTCTCTTTCTCTCTTTTTTTTTTTTTTTCT